>RQOL01000616.1:6226494-6535896 GCA_013076295.1 Sanderia malayensis | reverse complement strand
ATATCTTATTTTGAAAATCTATCTATTAGTTACCACAAATTCATAACCATCAGCTGCACTTCCAAGCATCACATCTATTACAGTTAATACAAATGACATTACAATTAAACTTAAATACCATCACCTTCTGGAAAACTGTTCTGACATCTTATGAATGCTAGAAAATAAATAAAATCACCCACTCATTAATAAATTCCAATAATTTAACAAAATTATTACTTTCATTAATA
Organism: Sanderia malayensis; assembly: GCA_013076295.1. NCBI lineage: Eukaryota > Metazoa > Cnidaria > Scyphozoa > Semaeostomeae > Pelagiidae > Sanderia > Sanderia malayensis. The sequence continues at coordinate 6,535,666 of RQOL01000616.1, read as the reverse complement.
AAATTGCCAACAATTCTCTGATTAAATTAAAATTGCTTATCATTGAATAATTCAAATGGCTTAATTTAAATTTCACCATTGAGGTGCTCTAAAACAATGTCAGGTATCTAATTTAAGTTTAATTAAGTACTAAGAAAGTTAATTACTTGCATACACATAAAAATGAGCCCTTCTCTAAAACAGAGTTTATCTGGCAGAATAAACCCTCTTTAAGAGAAAGGCTCATTGTTCTTCAAATCTCATCACAAAAGGGTGGTAATGAAAAACAACAAAGAGATGTGGATGTTTTCCCTTCATGCTTTCTCGGTCCATGCTCATTTGAATGAATTTTAAAACATCAAGACATTATAAATGGATTAAAATTCTCTTATTTGATTTGTCAAAGTGCCAAATATAACAATTAAAAAATGAATGGATACAAACAATGAAACTAATCCCAGGAAATAGAGAAAATGGATTTTATTTGCAAAAAAATATTTCCATCCATTAAATTGAGTTAATACCAGTCAATAGAGAATCCACCAATAACCTTCTTAATTGTAATCTCCATTCTCTCTACATGTTCTTCAAATCAATTATAGAAAGATGATGAATCTAGACAACTGCTTTACAAAATCATGACAGAATATGGACAGTTCTCTAACAAAATCACTTGACAACACATGCAATGGATTAAAAAACAACAAAATGTCTAAGCAGCTTATAGCATCTTGCTGCCATATTGGATTCAAATAGGAAAGGAAACCAAAATGGTGAGAATATATATTACTTGAATTGATGCGCAAACAAAAGGTTAAATCAGAGGAGCAATTTTGTTGACTGCTTTGAACAACTATACATTATCTTATATCTAGAATAGTTTTGCGTTTAGAAAGAACACTAATTAGATTGCATAGAATGCAATGTTGGATTGGAAAAAGACGGGATGAAATAAAAGAAATTGCAGATGTTTTGTTCAAGAGATTTACAAATTCAACGGAGAGAAAAAAGCCTCTCCGCATGGAGCCAATGTGCTAAGTCTTGAATCATGCTATGTTCTCCCGTGTTTAGTGGGGCCAGTATTGCAAACTTTTTGAGACAAATATTTCATCATATGTCCGCATGGTGTCTGGAATTTAATTATAAACTTCCCTTCCCTCAATTGAAAACTAAAACGATGTAAGAACCTTTCTATATTCTTGTAGATTTTCCTAGCAAATCTCGTCGTACTTCGGGGTCAGCGTTATTCAACCATCTATGTAGCTGCTTAATCATGTTTAATTTCAAACAAGCTTCTGGCTTTTGAGATAAGTTGAGCATAAATCGCGTAAATCCACAATTGAGCACCAGTAAATCAAGGTCTCGTTTTGTGTAAAACAAAACAATTTCCTGTTATTGTCAGTTTACGTTTGTTGTATATTACGTATTATGTTGAGTTGTTTTTATCATGTGTTGTATTATAAACCAGTTCAACAATTTTTGTATTTATTGCGTAGGAAATTTACTCAAAATTTGTGTTCGCTGAAGCATTAATTGTCAATAAGTTTTTGACAAAGGCCTAAATACAATGACATTTGGGTTTGTTCAATTCGGGCGTGAAAATATTCAAAGGGTGAACCATATCAAACTAATAAGCCTGTAATTAATGCAAATTATTGGCTTCTTGGTACAGAAAGTAACATTTCAATAACAGCCGGATGAAACCAAAAGTGTTGACATGACGAAATTGGAATGAGCCCAAAATTGGTTCTGAGTATGGTCTGTTATGTTTTGAGTCGACATGCTTACCTTGCAGCTCAAATAGCACGAGGACCAAATATAATATAGATTTCAGATTGATATCTTCCATTATTCTTTACTTTTAATCATGATATAAATAAGATGAAGCAACTTCTTGACAGGATTCACCCATTTCTTCAAACAACAACAAATTATAATTCCGTGTCTGGTCTGGCCTGTCCAATCTTCTTTCATTCAGCTTTAATTGTTGTTGTTGCTGTCGTGCGTGGTTTGACTAAAGAAACAGACGTTCCAATTCGGAGTGTCAAAAGATTCCTTTTCACTGACGTCATCAACATAAGATCTCATTCATTTTTGAAAATTTTAACTGTCGCAATTCAATACATAAAGCTAACTCCATCTGAGCGGTGACTTCTGTAAGAGGTGGACACCAAGTAGAGAGTACCTTTCAGTCCATGTTATATGGAAAGTCCCTTTCTTGTGTGAACTTGTTCTATAAAATCGAGAGTTGACTGACAAGCATTTCAACTTCACAACAAAGGGAAATACGTTTTACCCAAAACCATACTCAAAAACTCGACACATCTTTCCTTCCTCTAAAGTAAATCCTTCAACGGAAACAAAAACCACGCAATGTCAGCCAGCAGAAACACAGAACAAAGAGACACGTAAAATTATCTAAATATTGTTAGGATATCTAATATTCATTCTCAATGGGCCCATAAAATCTTGCGCGACACTGGCAATATTACTGAAAATTTTCGTAACATTAAGAGACAGACAAGTAAAATCTAAGAAAGTCTTATCAAAGAAAGGCTGTACGAACATCATTAAAGTGATGCTATGATAGCCTCAATTTCATCAGTGATACGATCTCTCTTGGTCTGAATGCTTTGGCTGCTGTCAAGGTATTGTTGTTTTCCCATCTTGTTACCGACAACCTTCTGAGCTAACAAAACAGCTTGATCAAGCAACTGTTTTCGTTCATGCTCTTTCTTCTGCAATTCTTGAAGCTATAAATCAACAACAATAACATTGTTCAAATTTGGTACCAGACAGGAAAGGAAAAAGTCTTTTGTGACACACGAAAAAAACTATTAACAAGTAAACTTCTTCTTATGGGCTTTATTCAAACCACCACCCCCCACCCCATTAAAGCAACGTTCTCTTAACAAGACCCTTGTGATTATCGTGGAAAAATAATTTTGTCAATACTTTATACAGCCTTTCTCTAAAAACAACATTGATTTGGGAAGAGAGGAATGAAGAATGTCTGCAATCAGATTAAAAAAATCGAAACGAAAATGCAATACAGCAATTCAACTCATTTACCTTGTCATTGACTTCTGGGTCTTCTTTGAGAAGAGCGGTCTGGTGACTGATGATCTTGTTATTAGCTGCAGTGTAATCAGCATTGAGTTTCTTTAATGTATTGTTGAAGCTCGTCTGGTCTCGTGATGTTTTAAACTTGCTCACTTCGGAGTCGTAGTTAGCACAAAGGTGGCTACGCTTGTCCAATAAAGCGAGCAGCTCTTCAAGAAGACCTGCAGCCTTCATGCGCGCCTCTCTGGCAGCATCCTGCAAGGAATAATAAAAGGAGATAGAAAACCAATATAAAAAACACTCAAAGAAGGATGGACGCATTCTTCTATTTACATGGCTTCATACCTTAATTTGCGTTATTAAAACCATAATTATAAAACATACAATAAAACCATAATTTTGCGTGTTTCATAATCATGGTCACACTCACACAATAAAAGTATTAAACTCCCTAATATAATTTACCATACAACACACAGGTACTAATTAAATCACCGGCTCAACACCATGTATATTTATCAAAGTAAATTTTCCGAGTTATTGACATAAAAAGCGATCACGTGTCGGATGTCAAACATATAAAAAGCAAATCAAATTCAGATGAAAACTAATTAAATTCTACATTGAATAACAAACCTTGGTGATTGTGAAATCAAGACGAACAATAATTATGACCAGCAAGAAGAAGAAATAAAAAGCACCAACAACCAAAAGTGGCTCTTGCAATAATAGCAACTTCTGGAAAGTGTATTGAATCTAGAATGGAAAAATGCACAGTTAATAGTAACAATATATTAAATTGAGCTACAGTTCAATTTCAATACAAAAATATCTAATATAAGAAATACTTATTGGCTTCACAAGCTACTACTACTACTACTACTACTACTACTACTACTACTACTAGCCTATCTTTTAACTATGCAATAGTATAATTAAACATCAGCTCTATCGATTCTCAATACAGTAAAGTACTTTAAGGACAGTTGGCTCTTGGGCAGAAAATGGCAGCAAAGATGTGTCATTATGGATCTCAGTTTATGGGCATGCCCCATATTCTTGAGTTTGATGATAATGGTAGAGTCATCAAATGCACAAAAGGTATGAGGTAAATCTGAATGATTGACTTGTGCTCATTTCTCAATTTGTTACAAAAGTTGCATTGATTGAAATGATGAGCATAAATTTCTAAAAAAGCTTTTAGCATTCACAATGAAAGCATCATTGAACACTATGGGCAAGGAGGGAAAGCAAGAAGAAAGAAAATCCCCAAGTTCACACCTCCATATCTTGAATATGATTCTCAACAACATCCCTCTTCTTCAGAGCAATCACTGGTCTACCAACAGTATCAAGATATGTGAAATGCAAGTGTTTGCTTTCTTCGTCAATATGGAATGGAGTTTTTACTTTGATATCTCTACAAGAAATGATACCATGCACATCAATAAACGGCAACAAAATAGCATCTCGAGGTTTAGAGTTATAAAAATAGAATAACATTGCAACTCACTTGACACCTTCAGGAAGGATTATTTTGACGGTAAGATCTTTAACATGGAAATCATCAAAAATATGATCAATGAATCTCATCTTTAAACCGTATTTATCACCTGAAAAGAAAGACAATCTGTAACTTCTTTAACTGATAACAAGAAAATAAAGTGTTGCTCTAAGCTCAAACAAACATAACCGAGGTAGCTTGCCTTATCCATGCATCAAAGTGTCAAACATGAAATCTCATCAACCCAGACAAATCTTTCCCTCATTATCCAGTACATGAAACTTCCACTACAGTATATACCCATATACCCACATAAAAACAGCATGGAGCCTATTGTTCACATACAATATGCTATAGCATTTTCTAGCATTGAGTAGAAAGGCTTGAAGATTCTTTATATACTGACTCATTTATGCAGATATTTACTGTACACTGTCAAGCGCGTTTTTCTAAAAACAATGCATAGAGCCAAATGCATACCTCTATTAAACAGGTACTCGTAGGCTGGCACATTGTAGCCAATGTAATACTGAGTCTTCCATCCTCCAAACAATGGGAATCTCGGCCTCAACTCAACTTCAACAGCATCTTCTTGGACCAGCATGTTACTTGTGGAAATATTGCCAATAGCATCACGATAATAAACATCTCTTGCAGATGCAGGCAGGGAAACTTTAAATGATTTAATGGCAGCATGGGTTGGAGTTCTTTGGTAGTCATATCGTGAAAAGGTTCCCTGGTAATAAATGCATAAGTTTCAAAAATACAAAATCATGGATTGCACAGGACCAAAAGCACTACTCCAAAGCTGAGCGATCTATTCAAATTAAGCTCTAGAATGACAACTACAAAAATACCTTGAGCTTTGCACCAACATGCTTGACAGTAAATGACTCTTCAACTGCAATATTTCCCCAGTGAGAAAGTTCAATAAGCCTTGTCATTTCTAGTACCTGAAAGCAAAAAAATATATATTGATTTTAAAGCAAATGCAGCAAATTGATGTCTAATTGACCCAAACTTAAATTGAAGTTATAACTGTATAAAGTGAACGGTTATTAAAATTATTCCAATATACAATTAGCAATTCAATATCTAAGTTAAAATTATATTTTAGATATAATTAGGTATCTAGTAAACCAGATAGCAGTACAAAAAAATGAACAATTTAGAATATTTTTTCACTAGTTTAAAAATTTTATTGAATCAATGTAATGGTAAACAAAAATTCAACATAATCTTTTCCAATTCAAAATAACTCTGAAAGAGAAAAAAGGAATAAAAAGGAATATGACTTACTTCACAGAATGGCGAGTTATTTTCAAAATGTACTTTCATAGAATCTTTGCTGAATGGCTTGATGTTCTTGTATGGTCCATATGTAACAACTCTATCACTGACACTAGTTGGCTTCAATTTGCTGTGGCTTTCAATAGCAGAGGAGGACAACTTCACAGTGGTTGTTTGGGTGTTGACATTATAAGGTGAATAGATGTAGTGGTTTCCCTCAAGTACAACCAACTGCTTGTCTGACTGGCCAATTGCAGCAGGGAATGGTGTAAGGAGATGAGAGAAAACCTCATCTATGATTACAGTAATGGTCTTGCCTGGTTTTAAAACTGAGTTAAATTTAACTTGTACCAAATCCTTCTCTCTAAAGATAAAAAGACAACAAACATCAAACATTTTACGTAAAGGCTTGGTAATGGTAGAGTAGATTGACATTATACAGATGTTATATATATCAAATTTAGTTGCTGTTGCTGTTGTCGCTCCTAGCTTGTTCTGTTCATTAGTCAACTTGCTTATCGCTGTTAACCTTAATTATCATTCGTTATGAAATGGATACAATCTTATTTATGATAATTAAGGTTAACAGCGATAAGCAAGTTGACTAATGAAGGGAACAAGCTAGAAGCAACAACAGCAACTAAATTGGATATATATAACTCCTGCATAATGTCAATCTGCTCTAAATGGTTTGTCAATTGACTTCAAAAATAATAAACTTACACGTGTCCAGCAATGCTAACTTTTTTCACTTCAAGTTTCTCTTCATCTTCTTCACTTTTTGACTTCAACTGTATAGAAACATGAAAATATCATTTTAATACATACTTTGTAGAAGTTGACCAATTTTAACCAATAGACCCCTTTCACATTTACGTCACATAGTGTTTGAAACTGAGACACGGCATTGAAATGGAGGCAACCGATGTAATCGCGACGCGCGCTTTTCTTGGCCTATTGTAGTTTGTATGGAATTTTGAGAAATCCGAGGTCATTGATATAATATAACTCGTTATTTCACGGATTTAATTTCCTTGTTACCGATTTCAACGGATGTCCATAATTCTTTGATACCTAAAGAAGAGAAAGTTTATTGCTTGGAAGATCTTTGCTAGCTGAAAGTAAGATAATCAGAAATCTTTAAACGTGACCAGAAGAAATAGGCCGAAGCTTTACCCGAACATCGATAAACAAACCAAATTTTAGTCTCATCAGAACAAGGATGAACCCTTAAAATTGCGAGAGGACTTGATTAGAGGATTTTCGAAGCAATAAGAAGATTTTTTGCCACGCCAATGTTGCACTTGGTGGACTGAAGGTTCAAAATATTCAATTGTTTTGTTACCAGTAATGTTCAAGAATCGGGAAGCCAGTGTAAAACTTTTTTGTGAGATTATCCGACTTCAACGTTTCAAATGAACAAATAGATGCTTTGACTTTTGTTAGTTACAACTATAGCTGCCCCATTTGATTTTCTAATGAGCTAATTTTGGCTGATATGTCTGCAATTTGAAATTGGAAATCTTCACTCGTTGCAAAAGAGAAGAGTGCATTATATCATTTTCCAACTTGCCAGACTCAATTGGAAGATAGGTAGGAGAGTTGGTATCAAAATCAATTTGCATTGAAACAGTAAAGACCATGACTATTCCAATGGATAGTCATTATCAGGATCAATCTCGTCACTGAAACTTGGGAATTGTTCAGATGTACCCATGAATGAGCATAGAAATATTTCAAAAGGACCTGCTGGAAACTTTTGTTCTTTGCTTTTAGTTGTTGTTGAAGGGACAGTATCACAGTATCAGCTTGTAGATTTAAAGTACATACAGCACCAGGAACAAGGTGCCAGTGATTTGGGTTTACATGCATTATTTATTTCATAATGTATACCATCTATATGGTAGCTTTCACTGATGTAGAAATGTTAGCAAATAACTTAATAAAACAGTTAATTTTGATTAATGTAATAAACTAGTTTTAGTTTACATTAATGGTTTCTTAAATTCATAAACAGATAAAATTTGAGTCAGTATATGATAATGGTGGGGTGGATGTTTAACCAAAGGAAATACTGTCTAATATTTCGTTTTATGTGAGCTGGTGTAAAATATTTTCCATATAGATAGATTCCGTTGTTGACTCTAAAACTGCCCATACCATCCACTCTTTTAATCAAAGTGCAAAAACGATGTTTCTCGAAATTTGACTACGGAAGATTAAAGAAACTTAGGCCGGTGCGTGACCCATCGCTATAAAAGTAGCCTCAATGCGCAATAGCCGCACATTGACGTCCCCAAATTCGTTTTTCTCCTTCGAAATATCTTTGGTTATATCAGATAGGTGTTCGCTACCGATTTTAACTTATTTTGTAATTATAAAGTACTTTAATCGCAATGATAACACAGGTTTGCAGTGGAAAAGTATCGGAAAGAAAATGACATTACATCGGTTGCCTCGTTTTCACGTTCGTGACTTATGGTGTGACGTAATTGTGAAAGGGGTCTATTAGTTTGCCAAGTGTGTCTGAGTTTCATCTATCATCATCATAGTAGTTGGTATACCAGAGGTACAAATTGTGCTCTCTTATAGGAGAATGCAGAGTTTTGTAACAGAAACAGAATACTGAAGCCAAGTTTACACTACACAAACTAACCAGAGTTAGTTTAGCCCAGGTTAGGTTTTTGTAGTGTAAACGCAACTAACCCAGGTGCACACCCAATTTACATAAACTGACCCTGCACAGAGGTGGGTTCGCCCAGGGTAAAACTAACTTGGGTTTGCCCTGGGTTAGCTTGTGTAGTTTAAACAGGGCTTCAAACTCCCCCTTCAGAATTTATCCATTGAGTACGAAACCACGTGGTGGTTCTCAATCAATGAGTGAGGGCTCAAAATTTGGGTGAAATATATGCATATGTATGCTCCTCACTCCCACTCATATCATGATAAACTTATGATGGTTTCTGGGATTATGTTAAAACGGCTCGAGCTTGACAACCCAAATTAGCAGTATATTTTACAGTATTTTTTATTTGCCAAAACTTCGATGACACCTCTGGCTACAATAAAATTTAAAAAGCTCGATATGGCTGGCCTAGCTTCCCTTCCAGAAACATGACGTTGAAGTAAAATCATAAATACAAAAAAATGTATGCTTACGTGCGCTCCAATGAATGCAAGATGGTTAGAAAACTCAGGATCAATTGCTAAAAGAAAGTCGTCCACTTGAACTGAGCCTGTGTTCTCCAAAGACATCTCCAAATTCACTTTTACTAGCTGTGTAGATGCATCTATTGTTCTCAATACTTTGCTTACCAATAACTTCTCATTTATAGAGCTTGTGTTAACAAATGAAAAAACAAGCAGCAGGAAAAATCCGCATAGATGTGTGAAATGGAGCTCCATTGCAGATTTATCGTATTTTACCAAGCGATCGCTTGGATAAATTTGGCCCTACTTGAATTCTCCTTTCTTCCCTGAAGCGAAGATTGCTTAGGACATGGGCGAAAGAAGGTTCGATTCGGCAACAAAGACGGCAATCCTGTTGTTTTCGTCTCGTTTCCAGTAATTTCGCCTCTCTCTCACTAATAGCCACGTTGATTTCGAATGTGGTACTTTATTTAAATATGCTCGAAACTTCGTGCAGAGAAGAGTTGTTTCGGACGATCAAGAAATAATTGCTTTTCCCGTTTGCCACAAACATTTTTGCATTTGTTGCAGCAATGTAATAAGTATTGTTACATGCTATTTTTAGTTTCCTGACAACAAGCTTATATAAAAAGCTTCAGGAATTCAAGTTAATTGGTAATTTTTCCTTGTTCAATTTCTGTGAACTGATTGCATTGTTTCAAAAGTCATAAATTATGCCAGAACATTTATTAAAATGCATGCGTGAATTGTCAATTCTTCCTTTCAGATTTCAATCAAATGGCTATTTCCAAACAATCGGTTGAAATTTGTTATTGAAAATATCAAAGTTTGTCGTGGTTAAAAATATATTTAATGTTGAAATTTCAGGGGGTGCACTGCGTGCTGAATAAATTCGCTTTGAAAAAACCAACTGCGGCACAGGTCTCAAGGGTCTCCACGACTTATTGTGGTGATGAGATTTAATTGGCTAAATCGATTAAATAAAAACAATTGTGTCCTTTGTGGATCGAAAATGCAAGGAAGCAAGGAAAGAAACGAAAAGCGAAAGTCCCCAACAAGTTAGTTTATTGCGCTGGTCTGGCCTTTTCTCTGGTGGCAGGGAGTATTTTTTATTTACAAACAATATTCACGTTGTTGTCGTAAAGGGCAGGAAGCAGTCTCATCTGATGCTAGGCCCTGCAATGAACACACGACGATTTATTGGATTATCACAAAAGAAGAATGAATCAAATGACACAGGAATATGATGATAAAATTGAGATGACATCTGCCAGCTAAGTTTATTGCTAAATTATTAATTTGGAGAGGTTTTTCAAATTTTGCATCAACTGCTGCAGTGGCGAGTAATATTTCACAAACCACCGATCGCACATCATTTTGGGAATGTTTTGATTTGTATTACATAAACACACCGAGAAAAGAAAAGATCAAATTGTAATCGAAGGACTTTAATGGAGTAGCAGCCTCAAATGTTAAAAGGCGATTTCGTTCCTGCTTCTGGCTTGTTTTAATCGAAGTTTAACGGTCTTCACCGCCGCAAAGAATCAAATTAAAGATCATCATTTGATTTCTACATTTACTAGTGCAGTGTTTTTGGTTTTTCCTCGAGAAAGAGCAAGATAGAGACAGAGAGAGAGTAAGGATAGCTTGCTCAGTACATAACAGCGAATATGTACTCAAATAGCAATTTCAGCAGCCCTATTGCTGACGGAAATAGATCGCCAACTGCAACGTCTTTCCAAACAGAACCAGAACAGAACTCCAAGCCTTCAGACAATAAGCCATCTTTCTCTTCGCATGTTGATACACGAGAAAGGAAAGGCATTTTGCCGTTGTTCTTCGAAAGAGCATCCAACAGAATGTGGGATCCTTCCTTCGACTCGAAGGTGCTCGAAAGTGAATTTAGGCGCTTCGTTGTCGTTGTCGATAGGCACAGATTCCAGTCGGGCGCTCTGTACGTATCGGCTGTCTCTTTGATTTTGACCATTTATTTCGGAGCAACAAGGCCGGCAAAAAATTCTGGTCTACAACTCATCATTGGAACAGCATCTGTCAGTGTGGTAACATTTATACTATTCCTTCTAACGAAGTGTACGAAACTTTATCACAAACCGAGAGAGGCCATATTTATTTCGCTTCTGTTCGTTTTGTTCATCGTTATAGTGGAGGTAGTTTCGTTCTACAGAGTTCCTGAAGCCGATTTGACTTATGCTTCGCGTTTCACGTTGGGAACTTCGATTATTTTGCTTATCTACACACTGATGCCTGCCCTGCCCTTGTACGGCTGCTTTCTCATTGCATTATCATTCTCCGTGACTCATGAAATAAGTGGTGGGTTGAAATCAGAAAGAAAGTACTCTGCAATTGACATAACTACCAGGGTTTTCTTGCATCTCGGTATCCATTTGATAGGTCTGGCCATGTTTTTTATGTCACAGGTGAAGAAACGGAGTACATTTTGGAGAGTGGGACAGAGTATTGTTGCCAAATGTGACTTAGAAAGAGAAAAGGGCATGAAAGATAGAATGATTAGGTGGGTGATGCCAAAAGTAGTTGCAGACTGGCTCATCAAAGATGGTCTGCAGAGAATCAAAATAAGAGACTTGTCTGAAGCTGAAACAAATGTCCCATTTCGTCCCTTCAACATGGACAGAGTTGAGAATGTCAGTATTCTCTTTGCAGATATTGTTGGCTTCACAAAAATGTCGTCAAATAAGTCTGCTGAAACTCTTGTAAATCTACTCAACGACCTGTTTGGTCGCTTTGATGAGCTGACAGAAAAAAACAACTGCGAAAAAGTGAGTACTCTCGGAGATTGCTACTACTGTGTTGCAGGCTGTCCAGAGGCTACCAGGTTCCATGCTATTAGTTGTGTCGAGATGGGCCTTGATATTGTGGTGCAGATCAAGAAATTTTGTGAAGAAACCAGTGAAGATGTTGACATGAGAGTTGGTATCCACACTGGAAGTGTTTTGTGCGGTATCGTTGGCAACAGACGCAGAAGATTTGATGTCTGGTCTAACGATGTGATAATTGCCAACACAATGGAGGCCAATGGAAAGCCAGGTAGAGTTCACATAACTGAAAGTACACTGAAGTTCCTGGAAGATCAATATGAAGTGGAAGAAGGAGACGGTATCAATTTAAACAAGGACAATCAATCCTTGAACACCTTCTTCATAGTTTCCAGAAAGAATGAAGCTTCTGGCTACAAGCCATGGCGAAGGGAAAAAGCACAGAGGGACTCAAACTCTAGCTTAAGGCAGGCCATAAAAAGTGGTTTGAATCCAAAAAATGATTCCTCTGGAAAGAAATCCAAGAATAACCAAAATTGCATGTCTCCAAAAGAAGACAGATGCAGTGCTAATGATTTTGCCTTTCATATTGAATGTGATGATGACATCCAAGCATACCAGAAACAAATGCTGAAACAGCAATCATTCTCCATAGCAGAAGATGATTCCATTGAGTTGAATTTTCTCGAACGACGTCCATCTGGTGCACAATCTCCACCTTCTCCAAAACCAAGGCTCCGTATCGCTCAAAATCTTGCCAAGACGCCGCTTCCATTCCAGAGACTGAATACACAGTTGAATTTCACGTTAAATGATGCTTTTATGAGGGGTAAAATACGAGATCTGAATGACCAACAACTCGTAAAGCTCATGCGAAACAAGGAGACACAAAAAGAATATTTCACAAATCCACCTCTAACAAAATTCAATCTGAATTTCAATGTGGAAACCCAAGAAGAAAAGTACAGAAAGGAGTGCTTCAAAGACTTCAAACTGCACCCCAAAGTCACAACATTTGCCTCTCCAAAAGTGCATTTTTTCTTTGATGTTGTCATTGCAACTATAATGTTTGTCATTAACACTTGTGTGTGCTATCTTTATTTCAAGAAGCCACCAGTGACATTGATAGTTGTCACGCCAATTGTCGCCTTGATCATGCTGGTGATTCTGGTTGTCCGCTGTTTTCGTGCATCAGCAATGAATGCTTGCTGTCCGGACAAGAAATGTTCCAATGTTACAGCGATGGATTTGGACAAGGAGAACAGTACGTCCAGCCAAACAAGCCAGAGTGAGCTGAATCGGCCAAGACCAAGCATCACCCAATCGAGTGTTGATGGACACATAGCCATTGAGATCAAGAAGCCGAAAATCAGCCTGAAAGACAAGGTCACATCGCTTTGGGTCAAGTCCCACTTGTACGGTGCTTTCATGATGATCCTGCCCATCTTTGCAGTGTTTGCCACCATCCACGATTGCCACGACAGCAAATGGCAAAGAGAGAAATTTGAATTCTTCAGCAATTTGGTAACTGTTGTGCTGCTCTATTTCTGCGGCTTCACTCAGCTCTCGTACATAATGAAGTCATCTCTCGCTCTGGCAGTATCTGTGACATTCTGCCTTGTCCTGCGACTCGAGTCCAGTTACCATTGCATTGTGAAGCCCGGAGAGCAAGAGCGAACCATGGCCAATGACATCATTGTATCTGTCATGTTGCTTGTTGTCCTGGTAATTCTAATCAACCGCCTGCACGAAGAAGGGGTCAGAGTGAACTACTACGGTGATCGAGAGGCAGCCGAACAGAAGAACAATGCTGCTGATCAGAAGCGTGTTGCCGATTCCTTGCTGGTCGATATGTTTCCTCGACATGTCTCTGAGCAGCTGAAGAACAAAAAGCACTGCTCACGCAACTACGACAACGTAGGCGTCCTGTTTGCTACCATTGTCAATTTCGGCGAGTTCTACGAGGAAAACTTCGCTGGTGGCAAAGAGTGCATCAGGATACTACACGAACTTGTCGCCGATTTCGACAAGGAGCTCGACAAGTTCGATGACATCGAGAAGATCAAGACAGTACACGGCACTACATTCATGGCGGCCTCGGGCCTAAACATCTCCAACAACGATGTGGATGCAAAGGAGAAAGAAGACGCACATCCCTACCAGCATTTGAAGAATCTGGTCGATTTCAATTTGGCAATATTCCGAGTTTTGGATGAGTTCAACAGCAACATGCTTGGTTTTAAGTTCCTCCTCCGCTGCGGCTTTAACGCGGGACCGGTGACCGCAGGGGTGATTGGCACGACCAAGCCCCAATACGACATATGGGGTGACACAGTGAATCTGGCGAGTAGAATGGACAGCACAGGGGTGCCTGGTAGGATACAGGTGTGCGAGAAATCGATGGAAATGTTGACGGATTTTTTTACGTTTGAGGAACGCGGTGTCGTCTACGTGAAGGGCAAGAACAACATGCGCACGCATCTGTTGTGCAGCAGAATATCATCAGGTCATGATCATGATGATGAAGGCAATAGCAGCGATGCATGTAACAATTCTGTGCCCGCCGATGTTACAATGAGCTGAATCGGACCTGTTGTTGCTGTTGTTGTTGTGTGGTGGAAATAACAACAGCAACAAATGCGTAAAACTATGGGTAAGTTTATGCATTTATATAAAATATACTTATTATATAACGTACCAGGTTTTTGTGTATTGAATTGAGTTGCTGAACAATGTGATACTACAGTTGAACTTTCGTATAACGGACGCCTATGGACCAAGCTCTATTGTCTTTTGTACATAGATACAATAGAGCTGATGCTTTCTAATTACAATAAGTCTTTCGCTATAGAGAGCTGTCTGCTGCAAACAGGCGTCCGTCATTGGGGGTTCTTTTGTGGTTTGCAGCAAACGTCCAGCAATTCAATTCAACAGGGAATAGAAAGCTAGGATCTCGATTTCGTGTTATCTCGAACAAATGTCTCATTTCCCGGGATTATTTGGTTTGTCCAGGCCTATTTGTACGTAGAGCTATTTTCTGATAGATTTAGACTTAGTAAGTAAATCTGTGTGAAGCACGGGATATTTGAAAGAAGCATGCGAAATGCCCCACTTCCTAATCACAGCACAGCTACCCCAAAAGCAATTCGAAATAATGACCTTTTATTCCATACACTTATTCACGTTGATCATACTCTCTTTTTCAGATATTTAGATATGAAAATATTGGCAATTATGAAATCTAGCGAATGAGAAGAAGCGAGATCTTTTAATGAGATGTGTACTGAATCGTGAATGGTGTTTTGGTTGTGTGAGTGCATATTCTTCTCTGTGTTACGAAATAAATTCAAAGAAGAAAAGACTACGTGGGGTGGTGCGAAACACTTGAAGGAAATTGAAACATTTGGACACGTAAGAATAATCAATAACAAAACATTAATTATTTGCTTTACTGTTGCCATGCAACTTGATATATTTCGGTAGCATATGGTTAGTAATAGATACACTGTCACTAGGTTTCTGTATCGAGATTCGAGTCAACAACACAGCGTGAATGATGGAGAGGAGATGCTTCGTTAATAAAGTTAATGCATTATACATGTCACGTTTGAATCGAATTCCTCGATTTATATTGAGAACTTTTGTCTCCACTGCTAATTTCAAGTTCGACTCTCGAAAATGCCTCATCTGGAACTAACTTGTAATCTGTCTTGCTGGTTGACTTAACTAGACTCATCTGTTGTCAAACCCAAATGACATTCCACAATTATATACTTTGTCACTATGCAATATTAACATAAGTACAGGAAGATGGCTTTCCTTCCTTTATATAATAATTAGATTCTCACCAATTCATTAGGTTTATTACGTCATGTCTTGCTATATAATTAACAAATTGTAAAGCTTTAATTGTATTTAGTCTGTAATTTTTAGCCGAATATTGTTTTTAATGCCTTTTAACTTAGAAATTTACTTCCAGAACTGTTTTTTATAAACTTGCTAACCAAGATGTTTAAAATAAGTTTAAGGTTGATAAATTCGTTCTTATGCCGCAATCTTATTATACCTAATACGAAAAATAACAATGCAAAAATGTATGCTGTTATTTACAGTTTTTGTCAGTGGCAGTAAGAACTTAAATATCCTTTTCAATCGTCGCTAAACAAGTATTTCGCCAGACAAATTATATAGGTGGCAAAATTTTGTGGCGTTGACATAGTAAAAAATTGTTTGCATCCCTCAAGCATATTAGACTCATTATATTGAAATTTAAGTCAAATCATTCACTATATTTTTACCACCTTTCGAAGTCTTTATCCCAGAAGTGTGCTTTCGCCTTTGTGACGGAAAGCAAAGACAGGTGTAGCATGGTATATGGTATTAATATTGTTGCAATAAGGATTGAGATAATGTTTTCATGTAATTAAGCTTTTATTTTTAATTTAGTAATCGATGATAATAAAGTTGTATGAGCGTGAACAAAGGAAAAAGTTGTCAGTGTTTGCCTCAAGGCAATTTTTACTTTTGATGAAAGACGCCTTATGTGAGGACGATTTTCTTACAAGAAGCTTAGATCAGCCCTTAGCATTAAAAGCTCCTTAATTTAACACGACAATTTGGTGTTTTAGGTGTTTCTTAATAAGTTTTTTATTTTTTGAATTTCTTTTGGCCATCCTAGTTTCTCATAAAAACATTCATAAAAAGTACCTACTTTACAGGTGCCAGGACACATGAATCTTTTGGCCATTCATTGGACGCAAGTTTTGCGGCGAAAGAACACAAGCGTACAAAATTTCATTTGAAATTCGATCAATTAGCAAGATAAATTTCCATGATTAATGTAAATTTTGACGCTTCGGAGATCTAAAGAACATTTCCTTTGAAGCTTTCATAAATAAAGATATAAACCTTCTAGCATTCCTTTTACGAAAGTTCTTACCGCTCGACTACCAATAACTTTTTCAAACTTCAATATTGCCAGATAAGCTTACTTTTGTGAATTGAATCAGCAAGACAGGAATACTATCTCTTACATATCACAAGCTATATATCCCCTTGTTCTATCCGTTGAAACTTCAAATAATTAATAATAAATTCTATTTATATAATGTTGGCTCAGCCCTTACCGACAGCAAAACAATAATTCTTAGCTTGTAGAAAATTTTGGTTAGAATAAATTTCTGGTCAGCGATTATAAAAATGAAATGAGATTAAGCATATATAATATACATTGGTAACATAAATCATATATATTTGTAGAAAAACCTGTTTTTCATACAGATGTTTACCATGTCAGTCATCCTAAAAACCAAATCGTTTTCATTATATGATTTTGATCTTGAAATTAATTCCGCCACTTAAAAGGGGCCAGTTTAATAAAACCCGAGACTCCCAAGTTTGCACAAAAGATTGTTGCATCCCACTACGAGGCTTGTTGCATCCCACTTCGAGGCTTAAGTCGCCACGTACGAGAATCTCACTGCAGTTTTCTGTTCTGGTGTGTTTGAAGGGCCGCGGAGAACATTTCTAAAAATCTGACTTTACACGCGGAACGCGTGGCAGCTGTGATACAAAACTCTTACCACTACCCCTTGTTCCTGCCCCCTAAACTTGCCACCATCCCTGGCACCGACCAAAGAAGTAATTTAAAAAATGCGCAAGGAATGGGGTAAATGCAAACTTACCCATTCACCCTCTTCGACTCCCTCAAACTTGTCTTGTTCCAGCGATCGTCGGTCATCAAGATCGGTTAATTTATCCATCATAGACGACAACAGCTGTGCAAAGAAAAAAAGAATACAAATTTCAATTACCATGATCAAAGACGAAAGTTTCTGAAGCAATGTTATCCATTGATGAGACATGCTGGTTCATAGCTTCATTAGATGAGTGAAGGGAGGAATAACTCTAGTTTCGCTTCAGTAGGCCAACTTTTGCTATGAAAAAAGCAAACACCCCTCCCTACCTCTTCTTTCTGCTCGCCAAGTGATTTTGGATCTTCTGTTCTTTGGTATCCTTCGTACTTACTAACTGTAGCTTTGGGTGCAGCCGTGTGGACTATAAAAAATAACAACTGAACATGAGTTCGAGCGAGAATCAAATGGCACAAACAAAGATGGCACAACTGCATGTTACGTTTCACAAAATTATTTTACATCAAAAAATAATATCATGGACCCACTTGAAACAAAAAGAAGTGCTGTTGTTAAGCCGATTCTCAGCCAGAATGACTTGAAACATGCAGACACGTGTTTCAAGGGAAGTAAGGCCTGCTTCAGAAATCGTGCCAGCGTCGCACACGATATTTTACTCGGACACGGCGTCTGAAGCAGGCCTTAAGGAGCTATTGTATGGGCTCATTAGAAGATTGGTTATTCCAACTTTACTATAAATTTTCTTTGATTATTTACAAATTATTATCAATGATTTTGGGGTATTTCAAATCGTTGATGTCAGCACATAAATTTAGGACAAAATAAAACGTACGCGGTTTCATGTCGCTGGGCATCAAGCTGATCCTTTTCACGGTTACATTTTCACCGTTCAACCATTGTTCGCAAGTCACGGACGGTTCCCAACGAACCCGCGTGTCTGGGAACAAGTCGTCTTGAAAGAATTGTTTCTGAAAAACACGAAACACAACTGAGAGGTTAACGACGTTAATTAACTGCAAGCGTGACAACAAAAGGGAGTGTCAATATGGTTTATGTGTATGCATAAGTAAAAGTGAATGAATAGGTACCAACCTTAACACGCGGTACGTGAAATGCAATTTGCTCCATATGGGACTTACTGACACGCACTGCTCTTGTAAACTCGATTTCTCTCACATCACACAGGTCTTTTCGAAGGAAGGCAATTCCCTGGAAAAACACAGCACAACTGTTATTACAAGCGGGAAGGGTAAGATCAAATATAAATACCATTAGAATGAAACCCACTCCACTTTTGTTCAAGATCGCTGTTCCACTCAGATCGAAGGCCAAAGCATCAGAAACCCACCCCCTTTTGTTGAAGATCGCTGTTCCACTCACATCGAAGGCCAAAACAACAGAAACCCACCCCACTTTTGTTCAAGATTGCTGTTCCACTCACATCGAAGGCCAAAACAACAGAAACCCACCCCACTTTTGTTCAAGATTGCTGTTCCACTCAGATCGAAGGCCAAAGCATCAGAAACCCACCCCCCTTTTGTTGAAGATCGCTGTTCCACTCACATCGAAAGCCAAAACAACAGAAACCACTCCACTTTTGTTGAAGATCGCTGTTCACCTCAGATCGGAGGCAATGACAAAGGAAATCCCATCCCACTTTTGTTGAAGATCACTGTCTCACTCAGATCGAAGACCAAAACAATAGAAATCCACCCCACTTTTGTTGCAGATCACTGTCCCACTCACATCGAAGGCCAAAACAATAGAAATCCACCCCACTTTTGTTGAAGATCACTGTCCCACTCAGATCGAAGACCAAAACAATAGAAATCCACCCCACTTTTGTTGCAGATCACTGTCCCACTCACATCGAAGGCCAAAACAATAGAAATCCACCCCACTTTTGTTGAAGATCACTGTCCCACTCAGATCGAAGGCCAAAACAATAGAAATCCACCCCGCTTTTGTTGAAGGTCACTGTCCCACTCAGATCGAAGGCCAAAACAATAGAAATCCACCCCGCTTTTGTTGAAGGTCACTGTCCCACTCAGATCGAAGGCCAAAACAATAGAAACCCACTCCACTTTTGTTGAAGATCACTGTCCCACTCACATCGAAGGCCAAAACAATAGAAATCCACCCCACTTTTGTTGAAGATCGCTGTTCCCCTCAGATCGGAGGCAATGACAAAGGAAATTCCATCCCACTTTTGTTGAAGATCACTGTCTCACTCAGATCGAAGGCCAAAACAATAGAAACCCACCCCACTTTTGTTCAAGATCGCTGTTCCACTCACATCGAAGGCCAAAACAACAGAAACCCACCCCACTTTTCTTCAAGATCGCTGTTCCACTCACATCGAAGGCCAAAACAACAGAAACCCACCCCACTTTTGTTCAAGATCGCTGTTCCACTCACATCGAAGGCCAAAACAACAGAAACCCACCCCCCTTTTTGTTGAAGATCGCTGTTCCACTCACATCGAAAGCCAAAACAACAGAAACCCACCCCACTTTTGTTGAAGATCGCTGTTCACCTCAGATCGGAGGCAATGACAAAGGAAATCCCATCCCACTTTTGTTGAAGATCACTGTCTCACTCAGATCGAAGACCAAAACAATAGAAATCCACCCCACTTTTGTTGCAGATCACTGTCCCACTCACATCGAAGGCCAAAACAATAGAAATCCACCCCACTTTTGTTGAAGATCACTGTCCCACTCAGATCGAAGGCCAAAACAATAGAAATCCACCCCGCTTTTGTTGAAGGTCACTGTCCCACTCAGATCGAAGGCCAAAACAATAGAAACCCACTCCACTTTTGTTGAAGATCACTGTCCCACTCCCATCGAAGGCCAAAACAATAGAAATCCACCCCACTTTTGTTGAAGATCACTGTCCCACTCAGATCGAAGGCCAAAACAATAGAAATCCACCCCGCTTTTGTTGAAGGTCACTGTCCCACTCAGATCGAAGGCCAAAACAATAGAAACCCACTCCACTTTTGTTGAAGATCACTGTCCCACTCACATCGAAGGCCAAAACAATAGAAATCCACCCCACTTTTGTTGAAGATCACTGTCCCACTCAGATCGAAGGCCAAAACAATAGAAATCCACCCCGCTTTTGTTGAAGGTCACTGTCCCACTCAGATCGAAGACCAAAACAATAGAAATCCACCCCACTTTTGTTGCAGATCACTGTCCCACTCACATCGAAGGCCAAAACAATAGAAATCCACCCCACTTTTGTTGAAGATCACTGTCCCACTCAGATCGAAGGCCAAAACAATAGAAATCCACCCCGCTTTTGTTGAAGGTCACTGTCCCACTCAGATCGAGGCCAAAACAATAGAAATCACCCGCTTTGTTGAAGGTCACTGTCCCACTCAGATCGAAGGCCAAAACAATAGAAACCCACTCCACTTTTGTTGAAGATCACTGTCCCACTCACATCGAAGGCCAAAACAATAGAAATCCACCCCACTTTTGTTGAAGATCGCTGTTCCCCTCAGATCGGAGGCAATGACAAAGGAAATTCCATCCCACTTTTGTTGAAGATCACTGTCTCACTCAGATCGAAGGCCAAAACAATAGAAACCCACCCCACTTTTGTTCAAGATCGCTGTTCCACTCACATCGAAGGCCAAAACAACAGAAACCACCCCACTTTTCTTCAAGATCGCTGTTCCACTCACATCGAAGGCCAAAACAACAGAAACCCACCCCACTTTTCTTCAAGATCCGCTGTTCCACTCACATCGAAGGCCAAAACAACAGAAACCCACCCCCCTTTTGTTGAAGATCGCTGTTCCACTCACATCGAAAGCCAAAACAACAGAAAACCCACCCCACTTTTGTTGAAGATCGCTGTTCACTCAGATCGGAGGCAATGACAAAGGAAATCCCATCCCACTTTTGTTGAAGATCACTGTCTCACTCAGATCGAAGACCAAAACAATAGAAATCCACCCCACTTTTGTTGCAGATCACTGTCCCACTCACATCGAAGGCCAAAACAATAGAAATCCACCCCACTTTTGTTGAAGATCACTGTCCCACTCAGATCGAAGGCCAAAACAATAGAAATCCACCCCGCTTTGTTGAAGTCACTGTCCCACTCAGATCGAAGGCCAAAACAATAGAAACCCACTCCACTTTTGTTGAAGATCACTGTCCCACTCACATCGAAGGCCAAAACAATAGAAATCCACCCCACTTTTGTTGAAGATCACTGTCCCACTCAGATCGAAGGCCAAAACAATAGAAATCCACCCCGCTTTTGTTGAAGGTCACTGTCCCACTCAGATCGAAGGCCAAAACATAGAAACCACTCCACTTTTGTTGAAGATCACTGTCCCACTCACATCGAAGGCCAAAACAATAGAAATCCACCCCACTTTTGTTGAAGATCGCTGTTCCCCTCAGATCGGAGGCAATGACAAAGGAAATTCCATCCCACTTTTGTTGAAGATCACTGTCTCACTCAGATCGAAGGCCAAAACAATAGAAACCCACCCCACTTTTGTTCAAGATCGCTGTTCCACTCACATCGAAGGCCAAAACAACAGAAACCCACCCCACTTTTGTTCAAGATCGCTGTTCCACTCACATCGAAGGCCAAAACAACAGAAACCCACCCCACTTTTCTTCAAGATCGCTGTTCCACTCACATCGAGGGCCAAAACACTAGGGAGGTGGCGCGCGAAGCGCGCCAGCCTTCCTAGTACATTATATAAGAGACCACAATAATAACCTGCAATGCATACAATGTGTCACAGTTTGTTATTGTGCTCATAATTTCATAACCAATTCATATTAGAATATATCTGAATATCGGTTAAAGCAACGGAGAGGATATACAAATCTATACACTACCAAATAGATAAAGTAACAACTAATGGACAAAGTAACAATTTACCTGATGCTGATGTGGAGCAGCATACGGGTTTAAAGCGAAGATGTGAGGGCTATCGCTGCTTATTTCATAGGCCAGAACATTGCGATCACCCTGCAATGCGAAAAGAAACTCACGTTGTCTTTTGAAATTAACGGTAGCGCAACCTAGTAATGGTATTTTTTCAGTAATAGTAATAGTAGTAGTATTAAATACTAGTAGTAGTAGTACTACCATAGTAGTAGTAGCAGTAGTAGTAGTAGCGGTAGTAGTAGTAGTAGTAGTAGTAGTAGTGGTAGTGGTAGTGGCAGTGGTAGTGGTAGTAGTAGTGGTAACAGTAGTAGTAGTGATATCAATATTGGTTCGACGCCTCTTGGGAACTGAGTGGTTGTCTTCAGGTGGATTTGCAAAATTCCAAATCGATTATTAAGAAATAGTAATGGAAAATGTTATAATGATATAGCAAAGTAACAACAGTAGTAACAGGTCAATGTTAGATGCATACTCTTCCTGTAGCAAATACAGTAGAAGAATCTTCATCGTAGAACAGCATCAAGATTGCAGGCGATGTCTGGAGTTCTTCTTTCCCAAGGCATTCATCCAGCTTCTTGCTGTCGTAGACATTAATGCATCTCTTGCTGCCTCTGCCATGAAAAGTAGAATAAGCAAATTAACACTTGCTAGCGCGTCAAACAAAAAACTCTACCCCAGCATTACAACTGCTGTTACACGCAGTAAAACAACTGCCGAAATAAAAAAACTTAAGCCCACATTACACAAATAACAACGCAATGAACCACTATACGATCACAGCAGACGACATTAAGCCGGGAGATTGTCACAATATAGTCACTGAACAAAGATATTAAAAAATTACCGTGACCAGGATTCGAACCTGGGTTATCGCGGCCACAACGCAATGGACTAACCACTATACCATCATGGCAGACGCCATAATTCGTTCATTAAGCGAACAGATTGTCACAATATAGTCACTGAACTAAAATATTAAAAGTTGCCGTGACCAGGATTCGAACCTGGGTTATTGTGGCCAAAACGCAATGTACTAACCACTATACGATCACGGCAGACGACATGATTCCTTCATCAAGCCAACAGATTGTCACAATATAGACACTCGACTAGAATATTAAAAATTGCCGTGACCAGGATTCCAACCTGGGTTATTGCGGCCACAACGCAATGTACTAACCACTATACGATCACGGCAGAAGACATAATTCGTTCATTAAGCCAACAAGATTGTCACAATAGAGTCACTCTACTAAGATATTAAAAATTGCCGTGACCAGGATTCGAACCTGGGTTATTGCGGCCACAACGCAATGTACTAACCACTATACGATCACGGCAGATGACAAAATTCGTTCATTAAGCGAACAGATTGTCACAATATAGTCACTGAACTAAAATATTAAAAATTGCCGTGACCAGGATTCGAACCTGGGTTATTGCGGCCACAACGCAATGTACTAACCACTATACGATCACGGCAGAAGACATAATTCGTTCATTAAGCTAACAAGATTGTCACAAATAGTCACTCTACTAAGATATTAAAAATTGCCGTGACCAGGATTCGAACCTGGGTTATTGCGGCCACAACGCAATGTACTAACCACTATACGATCACGGCAGACGACATAATTCGTTCATTAAGCGAACAGATTGTCACAATATAGTCACTCTACTAAGATATTAAAATTGCCGTGACCAGGATTCGAACCTGGGTTATTGCGGCCACAACGCAATGTACTAACCACTATACGATCACGGCAGATGACATAATTCGTTCATTAAGCGAACAGATTGTCACAATATAGTCACTGAACTAAAATATTAAAAATTGCCGTGACCAGGATTCGAACCTGGGTTATTGCGGCCACAACGCAATGTACTACCCACTATACGATCACGGCAGATGACATAATTCGTTCATTAAGCCAACAGATTTTCACAATATAGTCACTCTACTAAGATATTAAAAATTGCCGTGACCAGGATTCGAACCTGGGTTATTGCGGCCACAACGCAATGTACTAACCACTATACGATCACGGCAAACGACATGATTCGTTCATTACGCCAACAGATTGTCACATTCTAGTCAGTCGACTAAAATATTAAAAATTGCCGTGACCAGGATTCGAACATGGGTTATTGCGGCCACAACGCAATGTACTAACCACTATACGATCACGGCAAACGACATGATTCGTTCATTACGCCAACAGATTGTCACATTCTAGTCAGTCGACTAAAATATTAAAAATTGCCGTGACAGGATTCGAACCTGGGTTATTGCGGCCACAACGCAATGTACTAACCACTATACGATCACGGCAGACGACATACTTCGTTCATTAAGCCGACAAGATTGTCACATTCTAGTCAGTCGACTAAAATATTAAAAATTGCCGTGACCAGGATTCGAACCTGGGTTATTGAGGCCACAACGCAATGTACTAACCACTATACGATCGCGGCAGACGACATACTTCGTTCATTAAGCCGACAAGATTGTCACATTCTAGTCAGTCGACTAAAATAATAAAAACTGCCGTGACCAGGATTCGAACCTGGGTTATTGCGGCCACAACGCAATGTACTAACCACTATACGATCACGGCAGACGACATGATTCGTTCATTAAGCCAACAGATTGTCACAGTCTAGTCAGTCGTCTAAAATAATAAAAACTGCCGTGACCAGGATTCGAACCTGGGTTATTGCGGCCACAACGCAATGTACTAACCACTATACGATCACGGCAGATGACATAATTCGTTCATTAAGCCAACAGATTGTCACATTCTAGTCAGTCGACTAAAATAATAAAAACTGCCGTGACCAGGATTCGAACCTGGGTTATTGCGGCCACAACGCAATGTACTAACCACTATACGATCACGGCAGAAGACATAATTCGTTCATTAAGCCAACAGATTGTCACAATATAGTCACTCTACTAAGATATTAAAATTGCCGTGACCAGGATTCGAACCTGGGTTATTGCGGCCACAACGCAATGTACTAACCACTATACGATCACGGCAAACGACATGATTCGTTCATTACGCCAACAGATTGTCACATTCTAGTCAGTCGACAAAAATATTAAAAATCGCCGTGACCAGGATTCGAACATGGGTTATTGCGGCCACAACGCAATGTACTAACCACTATACGATCACGGCAAACGACATGATTCGTTCATTACGCCAACAGATTGTCACATTCTAGTCAGTCGACTAAAATATTAAAAATTGCCGTGACAGGATTCGAACCTGGGTTATTGCGGCCACAACGCAATGTACTAACCGCTATACGATCACGGCAAACGACATGATTCGTTCATTACGCCAACAGATTGTCACATTCTAGTCAGTCGACTAAAATAATAAAAACTGCCGTGACCAGGATTCGAACCTGGGTTATTGCGGCCACAACGCAATGTACTAACCACTATACGATCACGGTAGATGACATAATTCGTTCATTAAGCCAACAGATTGTCACAATATAGTCACTCGACTAAAATATTAAAAATTGCCGTGACCAGGATTCGAGCCTGGGTTATTGCAGCCACAACGCAATGTACTAACCACTATACGATCACGGCAGACGACATGATTCGTTCATTAAGCCAACAGATTGGCACATTCTAGTCAGTCGACTAAAATATTAAAAACTGCCGTGACCAGGATTCGACCCTGGGTTATTGCGGCCACAACGCAATGTACTAACCACTATACGATCACGGCAGATGACATGATTCGGTCATTAAGCCAACAGATTGTCACAATGTAGTCACTCGACTAGAATATTAAAAATTGCAGTGACCAGGATTCGACCCTGGGTTATTGCGGCCACAACGCAATGTACTAACCACTATACGATCACGGCAGATGACATGATTCGGTCATTAAGCCAACAGATTGTCACAATGTAGTCACTCGACTAGAATATTAAAAATTGCAGTGACCAGGTTTCGAACCTGGGTTATTGCGGCCACAACGCAATGTACTAACCACTATACGATCACGGCAGATGACATGATTCGGTCATTAAGCCAACAGATTGTCACAATGTAGTCACTCGACTAGAATATTAAAAATTGCCGTGACCAGGATTCGAACCTGGGTTATTGCGGCCACAACGCAATGTACTAACCACTATACGATCACGGCAGATCACATAATTCGTTCATTAAGCCAACAGATTGTCACAGTCTAGTCAGTCGACTAAAATATTAAAAACTGCCGTGACCAGGATTCGAACCTGGGTTATTGCGGCCACAACGCAATGTACTAACCACTATACGATCACGGCAGATGACATGATTCGGTCATTAAGCCAACAGATTGTCACAATGTAGTCACTCGACTAGAATATTAAAAATTGCCGTGACCAGGATTCGAACCTGTGATATTGCGGCCACAACGCAATGTACTAACCACTATACGATCACGGCAGACGACATGATTCGTTCATTAAGCCAACAGATTGTTACAATATAGACACTCGACTAGAGTATTAAAAATTGCCGTGACCAGGATTCGAACCTGGGTTATTGCGGCCACAACACAATGTACTAACCACTATACGATCACGGCAGACGACACGATTCGTTCATTAAGCCAACAGATTGTCACATTCTAGTTCCTCTACTAAGATATTACAATTGCCGTGACCAGGATTCGAACCTGGGTTATTGCGGCCACAACGCAATGTACTAACCACTATACGATCACGGCAGAAGACATAATTCGTTCATTAAGCCAACAGATTGTCACAGTCTAGTCCCTCTACTAAGATATTAAAATTGCCGTGACCAGGATTCGAACCTGGGTTATTGCGGCCACAACGCAATGTACTAACCACTATACGATCACGGCAGATGACATAATTCGTTCATTAAGCCAACAGATTGTCACAGTCTAGTCACTCTACTAAGATATTAAAAAGTGCCGTGACCAGGATTCGAGCCTGGGTTATTGCGGCCACAACGCAATGTACTAACCACTATACGATCACGGCAGATGACATAATTCGTTCATTAAGCCAACAGATTGTCACAGTCTAGTCACTCTACTAAGATATTAAAAAGTGCCGTGACCAGGATTCGAGCCTGGGTTATTGCGGCCACAACGCAATGTACTAACCACTATACTATCATGGCAGATGACATAATTCGTTCATTAAGCCAACAGATTGTCACAGTCTAGTCACTCTACTAAGATATTAAAAAGTGCCGTGACCAGGATCCGAGCCTGGGTTATTGCGGCCACAACGCAATGTACTAACCACTATACGAAAATGGCTGGTGAGAATGGAAGTTTTACTATACACACTGAAATGCTCCTGCAGCTGAAAAAAAATACAGGGCAGTACTGCTGGTGAGAAATAAAGCTTGAAATACACAGGAAATATTGAAGTAGGTAATACTCACTTTGTAAACCCGGATACGATTAGCCATTCATTATTCGGGCCGCCCCACACAACACGAGCTCCTCTGGGTCCTTCGGGTCCTTTTCCAGTCTAAGAATAAATAGATAGTATGTATAAACACATGTGTGTATGTATGTATGTATGCGTGTATGTCTGTACATGAATGATTAGTCTATACTTACTGCTATTGGAGAAACTCCTTGTCTCGGATCGAACACTCGGATCATGCAATCTCTTCCAATTGTTGCCAATAGGTGGCCATCTGGATGCCAGCTCATTGCAAGAAGCTGCAATAGAAACATAAGTGCAATAACTCACCATAAACCCATCAAGTATATGTCTCAATGCTGTTGTGCTTAAGACTCGCTCACGTTAAGTGCAGGATATCTCAAGTCATGCATAGCTACTTCCACAAAAGAGTACAGTCAGTACAGTCTAGATCATGATAGGTAGAAGATGTTTCAAGTAATGCTATTTAATCATGCCAAGTCAACTTGAACTAAAGTAACATTATATTCCGTCAAATCATTGTGTCATTCTAATTATACGGTGGAGTTGCATCCAGTCATGCTTAATCAGGCCAAATTAAAACCAAGTCAAGTTAAGCCTTCTTGCGTTTAAGTAATGTTAAGTCACATATATAATTCCATGCGTGAATGATATCAGCAAAAGGGTCTTCATTGGCAAGAAGAGTGCTCTATACCTTAGAAGGTAGAGCGAGATACAATAGTTGTCTGATGATCGCAATAGCGTGAAACTCCGAGTAACAACATTTATGTAGTATTCTTTGTGCGTTACTTCTATTATAGTTCCATGCGTATATATATTTTGTTGCAGAAGAGCATGAAGACCATAATATATCATTAGGTCTGCTGGAAAATCAATGTAGAAGTACTTACATGGTCAGGGTGCTCTTCGAGAGTGAACAGCTCGTCTCCTGTGTTGATGTTCCAAATCTTGACAGTCTGGTCATAGGATGCAGAAGCAATAACTCCGTCCACGCATGGATTAAACCGCACCATGTTCACTTTTGAATGATGCCCTGTATGACACAACAAAACCATATTAATGCAATTATATAGTAGTGAGACTGCTGGGAAAATAAGTCGAGTCTTCGTTCGCCCTTGGGATGTGACCACCACACATGCGCACTTCACTTTTCTGATGCCAAAATCAAAGTACGCGTGTGTAACAACCCCATAATCAATGGTTGAGTATTCTCTTACCCACTAAAGACAGTGTTGGCTCTTCGAGTGTTTCCTCTAATCCGTCCTCGGGCACTGTCCAAATACGAATATGAGAATCTTCACAGGCTGTGGAAAAGAAACAAAAAGCAACGATATAAATAAAACATTATCAACAAAATAAATAATGATGAAGCTATGTAGTGTTGGTTGTGCGCAATCGAGAGAGATAAATATAAACGTTCTTTTATGAGAAATTTGTTGACAAAAACTAGAACAAGGGTGGCCAAAAACTTGAAAAACTTTAGTACTAGGCTGAAGACAAATTTAAAAATTGTAGAATAGGTTTACAATAGGTTTACTTCTTTTAAAAATAGGTCCATTGACTTTACTTTGTGCAAAAACGTTGTTAATTTTTGTTTAGAAAAGATTGTAACTGTTGATTTCATTTGATCTGCATAGGCTTGTTTGGAAACAACCGGGTATATATATGTCCAAAATGCTCAATTTTAAAACAATTTAATGTACCTTAATTAAAAGTTAAACATTAATGTACCTGCCGCAATGATATGATTGTTAAATGGATTCATTGCAAAGTCAAGAAGAGCTGAAGGGTTCTGTAAAACAGGGACACCAGTGTCGGGAAGCCTTCCAGGGTTTGACAGCTAAAACACAAGGCAAACAGCTTGACATTAACATTATCATTTACATAAAGCAAGCAGTCAAGTCACATACTGTATTGTAACAGTTAGTCGCCGCATATGAGAGGCAGACATAAGAAACTCTATCCTGCTTGGTTGCAGAAAACAATGGGAAGAAAAATGGTCTTTTGTTCAAAAACAATAGGCTGCACCAAAAAGTCTCATTTCTTATATGTGGGAACACACTATATTTCTAATAAAGGTCTCTTAAACACACCTCCAATAAACGCCCCGTCAAAAACAAAAATTTGATTGAACGCCCTGGGCGCTTATTGAAACCGTAACTGACTAAACTGACAGTGATATTATAGTGTAGTAAGTTACACAAACCTTGACAACAGCAATTTGTCCACCGGGTCCTGCGATGGGATAGGCAACAAGATCGTTGTACGCATGCAAACCATCGCTTTCGCCGGCCAGTGATTGATCAAAATTCTTAATGTTCTCAATATTTTGACTCTTGTGAAATAGTTTGCCTGTTAGATGCTTGAATTTCGGAACCCTGAAGCCGTGAAATTTTGCTTTTGGCTTCGCAGCTAAGAAAGAAGAAACTCATAAATTGGCTTTTATGATCCGTGATAGCAATTGAATTATAATAACAATGAAGGATTTGTGTCAGGGTGAAAAAGTGGTGAAACAGGCTCCATGTATTAATAAAATGCTGCTTGCACGAATGAAGTGATGTATATAGTGATGAAATGTTGCATAAAGCAATGAAATGATGAACTCCAAGAAATGTTACATAAAGTATATAATGATAAAATTTTGATTAAAGTTGATGTGTATAGTAATGAAGTGAGAAATATAATAATGAAATGAAATGCTGCATACGGTGATAAAACGTTGCTAAAATAATGAAGTTTTATGAAAAGTAATGAAGTAATTGGATGCATCAAAATAGATATCCAAGTTTTCATGAAAAAGATACAAAATTCATGTTTTAACTACATGTGCAGAAAGATGTATATGAAGCATGAACAATAAATTCGATAACATTTCGTAATTATGTACCTGGACTCTTGTGTTGCGGAGGCGGTGTTGATATGGGAGAGCTCTTTGGAGGCTCTTCGACTTTTTTAACCTCGGTTACCAAGGTTTTTGTCTCAGTAGGAGGCTGACTGACTTCTTCATGCTTGGGTTCCGAGGCAGATGGCGTGGGCTGCAAATAAAACAATAGAAAAACAATGAACAACATGAATTTGAACAGAGCACAAAATTAATCAGTCCTAACTAGTAGATTGAGCCTCAACAAACAGAAATTAAAACCCAAAGGAAATAAAAATTGGTCAGAGTTAATAGAGGATCACGCCTAAATCATGCATTGCTTGACAATGTGGATCGGAGTTATGAAGAGTCAAACATGGACAGAATTATCAAGAGTCAAACATGAAGTCCAAGGCCCCGTTTACACGGAAACGGATCCGAGTGGATCGGTTCCAAAAAAGGTTACGATAGCTGTTTCATGTACACGGGTACGCATGGATCCGTTCCTTTTTGAGAACGGGATCGTACCTTTTTGGGTACGCTAGAAAAGCGGATCCATTTGGGTCCGTTCCCATATCGGTGCCGTGTAAACGCTTGAAACGGAACCAGAACAGGCACGGCACTGAACTGAGGCTATTGCAACATCGGTTGTGTTATCGCGGAAAGTCCAAAATATAAGCAGTACAAAATGTCTGGGCCTATTGAAAGGCAAGATGTTTGATAAGTAAAACAAAATAAAACAACAGTTTTTCACCTCAGGTGTTGCCGCTTGCGGTTTTTCGACTTTTGCGGCAGGCTGCCGCTTGCTCTTCTTTGGATCCAGTTTGATCTTGCTGACCTAATAAAAAAAAGAAATGTCGATATTTTAAAAGAAAGATGCAATCAATGAAATATCATATAACAGGCACCTATGGGACTAATTCTACTGGCCATAGTTCTGCAGAAAAGCACAAGTAAGCAGATTTTCATTTCAATAACACAAATCCTCTGTTAAACGTCCCGTCCTTTTAACACATCCTTATAACAAACACCGGCCAAAAATCAAAATTAGAGACACAGGTGCCTCAAATCGTTCAATAAATTCCACTTTGCTTATTGGTTGAAAGTAATAAACACCATTTCTCTTTTAGAAAAATTTGCAATTGTCCGTTACAAGCTTCACATGGGGGCAAAATAAAATTTTTACATGAAAATTTTTATAAGCGCGTGCCTCTTCTTAGTGGCCCTCTCTAAAAATCACGGGAAGTTAAATAAATGCCGGGCGGTTAATAGAGGAATCACGGTAATGCAGTTCTGCTCTTCAATATTCTTACACCATGATACTATAGGATATTACTACAATGCCTTAGACGATGATAATAATCAACATACTGGCTCATTTGCACCATCAAACCATTGATCAGCTGTCATCGAAGGCTCTCCCGATAGAGTATCCGGAAACAGTTCTGGGTAGAACTCCGTGTACGACTGCAAAAGCAATGAAATATGTGAAGTACTCTACGAGAAGGGGGAATACAATGATGCAGGCAAAATTCGTGGAAATGTTTTGCTATGCAATCTTACTTGGTACGCAACTTTATATTATAGAAACGCTCACTATAATTTACCATGTATATTCAAGTTGTTATATTTCAACGTGTATAGGTTATGCACGAACACGTTTACTCTACTCGTGTACCAATGGCTTAGGAATCATAATAATCTGTTGGTGAATTATCGTCGATTAATGTCTTACCCTTCTAGGCACAATGTAGCTGAGAGGGATGATGCTGTTCTTGGTAACTTGAAGCAGTCGATTCACTTCGGCTTGCATGAGATGACAAGCTCGTTTTGGAATCATTGTCATACCTGATGTCTGGGCTTCCAAATTATCTGAAGATGCTGGAAAACGAAGGGACAGAATCAATCGCAAGGCAGTGTACAAATAAAGGGATTAATGTCCCCTAAAGAAGGAAAAGACACTCGAAGTGCGCAAAAAGCCCCCTAGTGCCCCCCTTTTCCTCTGGCCTTCTTTATAGAAAAATTGTGCTGCCTCTTCTTAGAAGATAAGCCAGAGCATATAGCCTTGTAGAAAATATCGATGACTTTTGAGGAAAAGGTGGAGAAAGCTTGTTTAAGAAGCCATTGCTCCAAGATATTATAATGCTGTTTGGTAGCTTTGATTAGTCAGGCAAGAGCCCCTTGAAGATGACACAGCACGTCGGTGAAGTCGAAAAAGTTCGAGACAAAGAACGGGGGGAGAGAGTGTGCAAATATTGTGCTTTGCATCACTCGTCGCAATTGACTCATGCCATCAGGATAAACATCAGTGTGGTTACATAGGCGAAATAGAACATTTATGAGATGCAAGGTTACCTAAGGACAGTTTGGTTGCATGTTCAGTTACTTCGAAAAAGTAGATCTTCGAATCACCCTGCAATCAAAGCAAAACAAATTAAATAGTTCCAAAGAAAAAATGATAGCAATTGATGAAAATAAATTTAGCTTGATAAGCTTTTGTAAAATTCAAGATCTATTACTGAAAGACAAACAAAAGTGGCAATCTTACAGATCAAGCTCAAATTTCAGCCTTATTAAAGTAAACAATTAATTGCCTTCAAAAATCTATTTACTGGTTCACATGAAAAATAGCAGATATGGCGAAGGGATCTTCGGAAATTGTGAAGCACTGACCTTGCCAGCCACGAGTAACATGTTGGTATCTGGATCGTAAAATGGTAATAATATTCTACAATTGAAATTATCAATCAATTATAAGAAACAAATATAAAGCAGAAAATATAACCGCTACCAGAATATCAGACAGAGAGGATCTACAGTCAAAATAAAGGGACTCTAAAAGCTGGAAATATGCTTGAAATCAAAACTTAATTTCAGGGATTAAAATTAGTTAAAAATAAGCTAGAGTGAGTTTCCTCGTATTAAGATGCTTTAATAAAAGCTGCATGCATAACTGCAATCAATAAAAACTTTCACAACACAACAGATTGCATAAAAAAACATGAAGTTTTCCAGCTATGTGCGTGGTCTGTACAACTTACTCTATTGTAAAGTTTTAATAACTGTAATGAATTAGCAAAAAAAACGAGAAATCAAAATGAAAATACAAACCCTCCAGCATTATCTACGGATTGGACTGTGACTGGTGACTGGAAATTCCTTGTGTCCCATATTCCGATTGAGCGGTCTCTTCCCTTGAATAAATATAAAATACAACAGCGTAAATATAAGTGCAATGGACTTCATCAATCTTGAACACCTTCTTTTCAAGCCCCTCTCAATCTCAAAACAACCTATACCCCTCTCAAACTAATTCGTTGATCCCTCGGCGGGTGTAATTTGATAAATAATCTACCCGTGATTTCTTTATCTCAGTCCCGTGCAAGTTTAAAATGGAAATAATTTAGAATAATTAACTTAACAATGATCATTCAAAGATAAAACCAATTAGGTACTGAACAGGAAGTACGGTTGACATCAATGGCCATATTTCATAGATTTATGCGGAGCAGTCTGCATACATCTATGAAATAGTCTATCAATCTGTTGATGAATGTTTATGAAAGAAGAAGAGAGATAAGGGGGGCAAATTTAAAAAGAATGAAGGTTTCTCAATGGCGATTGATACCTTGCCAAAGCCAGCTGAAAGAATACTGTCGGTGTCACCAAGCCAAACAGTTTTTGAATCTTTGATGCCTGGATGACCAGCCCCTTCCTGAAAAGAAATAAAAATTTCAAAGACTTCATGAAAGTAAGCCGAGACGAGGGGGAAACAACAACATCGAACGATTTCCATTTTGTAACAGCACGCACTGAGACAAAACTTCTTAATATGTTTTATTTTCATGCAGCAACAGTTTTTCAATGCAAAAGCGTGCACGAAAATTCGTCAAGTTTCGTGATAATAAAGAAAAAAATATCTCACTTACAGCTACGACTGCTGAAGCTCTTGGATCGATTATTCTCAAGTTTGTATCCTGAAAATAAATGCAAAACAGAACAACATTATAGTGTGGAAAGCCTTTAAATAACTTAGTAGTAAAATAAAGCATAGCCTGCTACCTAGTTAGTATGGAATATCTTAATTGTTAAGCTCTTTTGTATAATGTAAACATGAAAAAGTAGGTACAAAAAACGAAATATGAAAACGAACGTCGGCAACTGCGAGAGAAGCGAAAATTCACCTTGCAACTTGTGACCAACAGGTCGCCAGTGGGTTTCCAACAAAAGCTTTGAAATTGGTCTTCACTGTCAACATCGATCTCTGCAAAGCAATTTACATATGCTATGAAACTCTCGAATAAATAGCAATGCGGGCTTTACTTCGACATCAGAATTCGAGATATGGAGTTAGCGAAACGTCCAAACCTGAACTTATTTATCCATCAGTTAAAATTAACATTCCATTGATAAGAATTGTTTCTTGGTTGGTAAAAAAATCAGCTTCGAAACACACTTGAAGAGACGCTCATAGGGTAAAAAGGGCATTCAATCCTCCATATCACAGTAATAATACTACCCCTCACAATGGGATCAACATCAATTAAAACTGGTATGTTCGTTGGGTTCTGACTTCCCCAGTCTGGCAATTTGAGAAAAGTGAAAAATTTCTGACTTAGAGGAGTAGATCAGATCACTATTTGCTTTCTTTTAATTTCTTTTTCTCTTTTTTGTTATATGCAATAACCTTCAACTTGTTGAAGTTTGCATTATTTGGTAGATGGACAGATAGGTAGATAGATAGGGATAATGCCACCCCTTACAGTACAATAATGTTACTTAATAAGTTAAAGAGTTAAGAGTAAAATGATTGATGCTGTCATTTGAACAAAAGTAGCAAAATATTTAAAAATGCCATAAATTAGTTATTGCTTATTAACATTGAATCTAATTTAATTTATTATTGATCTTGTCCTGGTAAAGAGGTTGAATGAAATCCAGAATTT
This sequence comes from Sanderia malayensis, assembly GCA_013076295.1. Lineage (NCBI taxonomy): Eukaryota > Metazoa > Cnidaria > Scyphozoa > Semaeostomeae > Pelagiidae > Sanderia > Sanderia malayensis. The sequence goes on along the minus strand of RQOL01000616.1, from coordinate 6,500,048 downwards.
TGGGCACAGAACAATTGATAAATCTCAATTTCCAATCCAAACAAATATGAGCAAAAATACAATGAAGTGATGAACAGTGGAGAATAAAAAAATGCCATAAACAACTGAACTTACCATATTTCAAAGATGACCTTTCAACGTCATAAATGCTGACAATACTCTGAGAAGTCACGGAAAGCACCTAACATATATTGAAACAAAAACACGTGTAAAAACAATGTGCAAAAACCCAGGGAAAGCAGCTATTAAGTAGCATAAAAATCAGAAGCTTAAACATCTTAATAAAAACAGGTAGCACCAAATAGTTTTTAAAAATTCATTGAATTGGTATTTTACATTCTACAAATTGATATTTCTAATTGCATCAAAATATTAAATCTTAGACGACGCTCACATTGTTAGCAGCTGGATGAAAAAGAACATTTTCCACTCTTCCCTGTAGAATTAAAGTAAAAATTGACATTGAGTAAAATGCTCTATATCAAAATTGTTAGTAAAATGGGGATAGCTCAAGCTGTTCAGTATTGTCAAGCTATGACCCCCCTTCAGGAGGTAACAAGAAAAAAGGGAATCCTGAGACTCCTTTGGGGTTCCTAAAGGTCAGAGACAACCCCAAGCTATGTTAGTTACACTAATAAACAGCATCTATTTAAGCGAGGATTTACAATTCAACATCAAAACTTTGACCACTGCAAGGTCCTATTAGCAACCAACCTTGCAAGCTGGCATTGAGAAATGACCATGAGACAATGTCTCTACCAGTCCTTCTTCTGGAAGCTTCCACACTTTGACCTTCAAAACAGACAAATTTCCTTGAACACTGTTAATAAATGCCCAAGAGGATTTACATAACTTGTGCATAGGGTCTTTAATATAATAAAACAAGTAGTTTGTGTTTTATTGCTAAAAATAGCATTGATACATTGCAAGTACCTCTCCATCAAATGAGCCAGTTGCAAGCATGCAATCATCAAATGGAGAAAAGTGCATATCGGAAACAAAATCTAGAAAATAAAGCAGAAAGTTTGTCCAGCTAAGCTAACTGCCAAAAATGTAAAGTCAAGTGAAATGATAAATGAGAAATGTTAACAATTTGGAAACATGTCAGAAAGACATCTCAAAGTTGTAGCAGAATGAGTGAAAAAATATGACCATGCTCCTTCAATTATTCGAATATGGGAGGAATAACAGATTCAATATCAGTATAAACTTCAGATTGATTCTAATTGAGAAATTGCAGGAGTGTAGCTGCATAGGGGCATGTCATGTCATAAAAAATTGGGGGCATAAGGGCATTTCATTGCAAAAATCATCCAAGTGTGAGAGTTTGAATGGTTTGAACCATGACCATCTGCATCATTTCAAGTAACCCAGTGACTGAACATAATTTACCTGAATGTCCATGAATTATCGGCATTGACCTTTGCAGGCGTCCATAATCTTCAAGACCAACCACTCCAATGCCATGCCCACCTTCAAGACAGAATAGCACAACATTAAATCAATTTATGAACTATGATAACTGACTTCAGACATAGATTGACTCACAAAATATCATTATTTAATGAAGCATCTAAATGTGAGAAGGTCTGGAATTATCTAAAAATATGGATGTGGCAAATCAACTTACCGCCAAGTTCACTATTGAAAGCAATGAATTTGCAACTTGCTGCAATGTGGTTGCCAGCAGAGTTCATCATTGTACCAATGGGAGCATCAGTGAAGCATTGCTGAAGAACAAAAAGAAGAAAACTTGGTAATGTAGAATTAATGTCATACAAGTCTCTATCATTGAAGGAAAAAGAAAGAAAAAAAGAACACAATGAACAACTGGAAAAAAACAAGATTTAGTGTCAGGATAGTGAAAAAACATATGCTTGATAAGCAGAAAGTCTGAATTTAGTATGAAATACAATCATCATCAAGATTGATAATTAGTTAAAAAAATAAATAAAATAAAACAAGCAAAAGAAACTAAGTGTGGTAACGTAGAAAAGCAAGGTGAAACATCTCATGGGATCGTTTAATTAAAAAAGTAGCTGCAGTTGAGTTGAGGTGGTCTTCAATTTCATATCCTGTTTCTTATCATTAAAAAGGGGCATGTCATTCTAAAAATCATTCCATCCCTATCTATTCTCAAAGAAATAATACTAAGCATAATAATAACAGTAGAATTTTGTTTTAAAGCATATAAAATTATGGAAAATTACACCTGCAACAACCGTAAAATTTTTTAAAGCGAACAAGTAGTAAGGGAGGGGTGTGTACGAATAAACAAAACATCTCTATGAAAACGAAATTAGGTTGTTAATATTGTGATTGATTTGCTAAATCTCAACTTTTAAACGTTGGATATTTGGTTGGAGTGACGTTTTTGCAGAATTATGTGGAGTTTTCTGAATAAAAATTTCGTGGCCACGCAAACTACTTCCTTGAGCCAGAAAGGTGCTCGCATCGCATTATGAGGCATGAAAACATTGGTATTTGTAAATGCATTAATTTACCTCCCGCTTTGGAAATTTAGGTGCAGCATTCTTGAACTTTGATACTTTGAATCTAAACATGTTTCCCAATAGTTCAACAACTTGGTAGCTTTTACTTTGATTATTAAGTTTCGGCAATTTCTTTGGCTTCTCACTTCCTGCAAAACTTTTCGAGTCGAGGGGATGACGATTTTCAGTATGCGCCAAAGTGACTTTCCCGCCAACTTTATAGGCCTAATCTTTGCCCATGCTTTTACATTGTGTGTGCCGTCGATCAAACTTGGGCAGCAATAAAGTGGATGAATTAGACAAATGCTATCAGCGTAAGATCATTCTAGATTGTTAGCACTCATTTCCCCAAAAATAATATGCGTTTTTGTGTATAACAGATTTAATGTGTCACATATTTGTAATATTCTTGCCCTACAACAGCATTTTTGGAGGAGGTCACGTCTATCAACAGCTTTCCATATTTTTTAATAAACTGTTATAATTAGATTTCTTTATTTCTGTTTCTAGATCATGAGTCTTTGGATAGATAAACATCGACCAAATGCATTATCTAAACTCACATATCACACTGATCAAGCACAGCATCTTAAGAAACTTGTAAGCTGGCATAGGTTCTATATGACAAAATGATAATGGCTACATGACTAACAATTTACAAGCGGGGGAATGCCAACACATAATTGCATGTTTTTGCTCAATTACAATATTCTATTTATATTTAATATTTTATACTATATTCTCTTTTCCCGAAGATTAACGGGGGTGATTTCCCCCACCTACTTGTGTATGGCCCCCCTGGTGCTGGGAAGAAAACAAGGATCATGTGCATTTTGAAAGAAATGTATGGAAATGGTGCAGAGAAGCTCAAGTTAGATCAGCAGACATTTCAGGTATTAATGTGACAATCTTGAAAGACTCAGAATCAGGTTACTTTTTGTTTTTCATTCTTCCTTGCTATTTGGAAGCATTCTGATTTTGTTTCAATACTATTGACAGGCCAGTTCTGGAAGTAAAAAGATAGAGATCACAACTATATCAAGTAATTACCACATTGAGATAAACCCAAGGTAGGCACAGACAATCACTGAATGGGAAACATGAAATATCCTTTCAACATACTTCTCCTACACAGAAGCTATCCATTGCCTGTGCAGGAAAAATCTACAGCATTTTATTTATTTCATCCATCTATCTATCTGCCAAATAATGCAGACTTCAACAAATTCAGCAGTGTGTCATGATAAAGAAAGTCCATCTCCACTTTGCTGTATTGCAAAAAAATCCATATTGTATAGTATGTGTAATGGACATGGTGTTTTTGTTTACCAGTGATGCAGGAATTTATGATCGGGTGGTCATTCAAGAACTGATCAAGACTGCTGCACAGATGAACCAACTTGACTCCAGTTCACAGAAGGCTTTCAAAGGTCAGTAACTTACAAAAGACAGTGTTGTTGTTCAGCAGCAGATCTATTGGTTCATAACTACTTGGTACGATTGCATGTTTCTACTCTTCACTGAGTCTATCTTGATAGACACAAATACACTTGCTATTATTTAAACATACATTCCATAAAAGCTCTATTACGCCCCCTCTCTCTCTCTAAAAGTCCTCCCTTTTGAAACAATATTTCAAATTAAGCCCCCATTGCTTTGAAAAGTGTAAACAGTGCTGGAATTATGATACGCAAACAGTTTTCTGAAGCTTATTTAAGAATTTTATTTAAGTCCCTTGGGACTTAATAGAACTTTATGACATATTGAAAATTAAGTTAATATGTCATATGTAATTTTGGGTTAATTAATCCATGGGTAAATTGTACCATGGGGCAAGCATTTCCAAAGAAATGTTTATGGTAGTGTAGCCTAGTGGTTAAGGTGCTGGATTTTGCCTCCTTGAAGGATTTCCTTCTTCATGGGTTCAAGCCCACATATGGTACGCTCTAACCCATGAAGGAAAGCCATTAGTCAACTCAGCTGTCCATCCTTCTGAGACCGGTAATTAATCCCCAGAACGTTCTGGGGGTAAGGGTTTATACCAACTGGACCCATATTGGTAATAGTTGTCTAACAGCCTAAGTCGCAATCCAGTAATTTGTAACTTATTTAGTTATGCAGTTAACTGAACTTTTATCATGAAGGAGTTATGAAATGGAAATGAGATATTCCAGAGAATTGGTTTTAAGGTCTTGCAACAACAATAATCATGATTATTGTCAATGTTAGTTTTTAGTTTTAGTTTTAGTTTCAGGAAGAGTAGATGAGTATTAACAAATTTGAGGCTCCAATTAAGCAAAGGCAATTTAAACCTCTCCCAGACAGAGATCCATTGTGTTTCCTTTCTATGTTACAGTTGTTGTTTTGATGGAAGTGGACAGGTTGACAAAAGATGCCCAACATGCCTTGCGTCGTACGATGGAGAAATATGTTGCAACGTGTCGAATTATCTTATGCTGCAACTCGACAAGCAAAGTCATTCCTGCAATCAGAAGTCGTTGCCTTGGAATACGAGTCGCCGCACCAAACAATGACCAGGTATATATAGATAATGAACTTTTGCTCTTGAATAATAGCTAAAAGAATGATTTTGAGAACTGATGTTTTTGAACAAAAAATAGCATTTTCCAAGCTCAATCATTGTCAATGTTCACTACCGTCTAGTTTGGTTAATATTTGTTCTGGGTATTTTTCGTAGATTTGTCAGGCATTGCAGAATGTGTGCAAAAAAGAAGGCCTTGTTCTTCCGCCTGAACTCGCTGTTAAAATTGCAGAGAAATCCGAGGGGAATCTACGCAGAGCTCTGTTGATTTGTGAAGCATGCAGGGTTCAACAGTACGTATTAATAAAATCTTTGCCCAGCCTGTGCTGGTCCTTGATGATACTTCTAGCAACGTTTCAGTGTCTCTGAATTTAGTGAATTTTCAAATGAAATAAGACAATCCAACGGAATTGATTATCAGTCAGACTTAATGACATCCGTGTTATCCAGTGAATTACGGCTACGATTTATTAGGATGCAACTTAAAAGTAAGGTCATGTTCATATTATAATTTTGCTCCACCTATCATGGTATAGAGCACTGTAATTGCTGAAAGAGACACTTCACGGCATTCTTATTATACTTATTGATGATACTTTGTGTAAAGTAAAGTAGTGTCGTGATTTTTTTATGCTGCAAAATATAAATCTTCGTATCTCTAATATGTAACGCCTAGCATCTTGCGAGACTTGTCTTTCGCGCCTGTTTTTCTAATGTTGTAATTATTTTTGTTTTTCAACAAGGTATCCGTTTTCTGTCGATCAACAGCTCCAGGAGCCAGACTGGGAAATATTTCTTCAACAAACTGCATCCGCGATAATAGAACAACAAAGTCCATCAAGGCACGTATCCGTGGCAACTATTTCATCCGCAATTAACGTGTAATGCTGTGTTTGAGTCTCGTGGAAGATTTACGTTAATTCGTTAGTGTCTGATGTGGTAAAATCTACCAGTATTGACAGAAATTCGTTCATTCTACCAGCCCGTCGCTCGAGTCGAATCTCTGTTCAAGCACAGTCCGGAATCAGCTCGAGTCCGGAATGTACTTGAACAAAATATGTTTCGATTAAAATTTTCTTTGACTTTGTTGCAGTCTATAATTTTGTCGACTCCAATCTTTGTTCCAGCTCGACCTTTGTTTGAGTGTGAACCTTGCTCGAATCATCGAATCGTGCCATGATCATAATCATATAGTAAAAAGATATCAATTTCGTTATAGTATAGTATACATACATGTAGTAGTACAATATGGTGGTAGTAGAATACATAGTAGACATTTAGTACATGTTTTATGACTTTCTCACACTCTCTTCTTGGTGGTGGAAATTTAACCGTGACACTGTTTTGTTACAGATTACTGGAGGTGAGAGGCAGGCTGTATGAATTACTTGTCCACTGTATTCCACCGGATGTTATTATAAAGGTGAGAACCTTGACAAATTCTCATTGGTCTAATGCTGCTATTGCTGCACATCTATACAGCTATGCCCTTGTTAATGCTTGTGTATTTCAATTGCAATTCAATTGCAAACGCAATGCCTCGAATAAATAGTACAGTCTTTTAAACACATTGCGGTATCTACACATGTCTGATTCACGTCCAACAACTGATGAATAAAAGTCTTTTCAGATAAGCAATTGTCCATTTTAATTTCAGGGCCTGCTCAAGGAAATAATGAAAAGTTGTGATGGGACTTTGAAAACTCAAGTGACACAAATAGCCGCACATTATGAGCACCGTTTGCAACTTGGCACGAAAGCCATTTATCACCTGGAGGCATTTGTTGCCAAGTTTATGAGCATTTACAAACGATTTCTTGAAGAAGGAATGGCTGACTTATTTTGAACAAAATGGAATTGCCTTGTATTTTAATCGGATAATTAGTCGTTTGGTTGTGTTTTCTAATAATTTTGAGCGGCTTAGAAGAAAGCTTATAAGTGCAACAATATTGATATAACTTGTAAATATTGTTTTGAATCATATATTGCACATTGAGTGCTACAACAGTTTCATTTTGTCTGTGGATTTTTTATATTATTCTGTGACTTCATAAAATATTAAAATTCTGTGCCGACAAATAATAAGCCCCCCTTGAAAGCTCGAAAATTGACTTTACGATTTGATAAGTATTTTAAAATTTGCAATCTGAAAGTGGTTTGAAATTGGTAGTACACGTTGTTTTTTTTTATAAGAAACCGGTTTATAAGAAACCTAGATCTAGACGCCCTAAAATTTAAGAAACTTTTAGAACTACAAGGAAATGTTAGAAAATGTTAGAAACATTAGAAATTTCGGAAACATGTTTTTCCTTTACGGATTCAACAAATATCAACTGCAGTAAGTGTGTTTTATGTGCTAAGCATAACATTGTCGGCTCCATATGAGGATTTTTCGCATTGACGATTTTTCTTTGTTGTAATACTAATATTTTGCTACATCCTTGTTTTTTTCTTCCTTTTCACTGCAACTTTTTTCATTAAATGAAGAAACTTTTAAGAAACTTTTAGAACTAAAATGTGGCTAAAAATTAAGAAACTTACCACTAGGCCTTGAGCCAGGTTTCTTATAAAAAAACGTGTAGTAGTTTCAAATTCTCAGAAGTGCTACTAAAATCTCAGAAGTAGTTTTTGAGAATGAACAAAATATGACAAACCTGAAAATAAGAATAAAATATGACAAACCGTTCCATGCGTTTTGGAGGCGACATTTCAAAAAGGACAAGACCCAGTAAGATGCTCAACCCTTAATAATTAATAACGATGGCAAAATTATTTATTTGAGGGCAAAAAATACTAGTAAATTTTTTAACGGAATCTTCCTTATTTTCCTCAAACAAGACGAATTCTCAGTATTTATAGCGATATCCCCTTTTGTCTGGTGATGAGGTCATTGCTAAAAATTACCTGCAAAACACGTTTGGACCAATCAGGTTTTGTTTTCGTGTATGGAAATTCATGGAAACTTCGAGAAATTCTGATAAGACAAAACAGCATAAATAATAGGGAAAAGGCAGATAAGATCAGTTGCTGTTATATATGCAAGGAGAAGGCTGTGTTTACTCGCTAACAAACTTGCTCACTGGTTTGCAAGTACAACTTGACACATAATTATATAAGAAAACTTGGACAGTTGTAAGAGAAGCAGCTTTATCATCAAATCATGGTTGGCAGAGTAAGTAAAACAACTTTCAATTGAATTTACACACTTTTTTATAAGAATATCTTAACTTATGCTGAGCCTCGATCTTTTTATTGTTATTCTTAAATTTCCATTGTTTTTTGGCAATTTTGAGCCTCAATATTCTTAGTCAATCCTTGCTGGGAGGGAACGACGAAAACAACCATTTAACAGGCAGACACTTTGTTAAGCAGGCCATGTTGAATGTCCCCAAAATCCGAGTCTTGTATGGTCGCCTCACTAAAGCGGACATGGGTTCAAATACATATATATATACGTATTATGTAGTAAGAATGTATATATATAATTTCATTACAACAGGGTTTGACGCCATATCAAGGTAAAGACCGTGTTTACGGAGATTTCCAATGCCCGCAATGCAAACACAAATGGTCCAGTGGCAATAGCTGGGCAGACATGGGACAACAGTGCAGTAGTTGCAAAATCAACGTCTACCCGTATGCCCAGAAGAAGCTACAACCTAACCCCTATGACAGTGATGACGATGACGAACGCTATGATTCTCGTAAGCCGCACAGAGAGGATTTGTGTGAGAAATGTAAGAAAATTGGACGCAACTGCAGAAATGCGTACCCTTAATAGAGAAGCGCAACGCAAATTTGGCCAGAAATAAAGCACGAAAGAGAGAGTTTGACATTTATTGCAACTTCGTATTTTCTCTTGTATTAAATGTAATTTTCACTGTTGTTTCATTATGTATTAATATGTATTAGTACCCGAATATATGAGTAGTTTGAATTGATTTGAAAACCATTTCTTGGCAATCTGCTCTTACTTTTCGAGGGGAATACCCCTTGAAAATTGATATAATGGTGAAGTTAGTTGGTTAAGTTTATTTTATTAAATTTTTTTCCAGAATTTTATTTGTTCACATTAATTCCCTGGATAATAGCCCACTTTGTCGTGATACTGAAAATTATTTTAAAAGGGATAATTTTATGAGGTCAAAAACACTGTGACTGGGGGGCAAAATTTAGGAATGGAGGGGCATTTGCCATGAAAAACTTGTGAATCACCATGAGATATCATCATGGCTTGATAGCTCTTTTGACTTTTTCTGGGTGCCCTAAGCTTATCAAAAGCACAAAAGCTTGAATTGAAACTAAATTGAATTGAATTGACTAATTTAAGATCATGGGCATGCAACTTCTTGGTTCTCAAGCCCCCCTCCTTTGTGGGAATCAGGCCCACCAATGTCCTGCAAGGCTGCGACAGGGCTCTCACTTTTAAGGATTTTTCCTTAAACTAAGGAATTTAGGAGATTTTTAAGGATACTTTTAAGGAATTTAAGTTTTTGAGGATTTTTTAAGGAATTTTCCAAAATTTAGAAATAAAACACAACATACTAAGAAAAGTTAAACAGAACAAAACTACACAAATCTATTATGCAAGTGCTGGCAGTGCAAGTGTCAATCTTCGGCAATTTTAGTAATTGTGTGTGGCACTTCCCCACCCAAATATATTGGTTGGTTGCCCTATCACCAAGCAAATAGAATAGTTAGGTGTGAGAAATGTTTCCCGGCTTAGCATGAAGGCAGCTTTGCGATTGACCATTTGTAAATCACGGCAGTTGTGATTTTTCAGTTATGTGCCACTGCCAAAAAACCAAAATTGTGCAAATTAAGAAAATTTACCACATGTTGATAACAACACTACATGTTGGAGTGTCAATTCCTGTATAAAGATTCGTATTATTATCATTATCATTATTATTATGCATCTGAGCAATTTTTGTAAAATCTAAGGATATTTTCGTGAAATTCTAAGGATTTTTACATGACGCGAAGTGAGAGCCCTGGCTGCGACTACCCTTTATATTTTTTCTTATTTACAACTGTTATCATTTTTACAATTTATTTACCTTATTATCCTTTCATACACCTCTAAACACACTCATTCTTGCAGTGTAGGTGTTTTAAAAACAGGATATTGCAATTCTGAGGAATTTTCAGGAAATCTGAGGAATTTTTCGTGAAAATCTGAGGAATTTTACATGAGGGAAAGTGAGAACAGAACACTGGAGTTTATGGTATCACTTTGTTTAGTTTCCTCAAAGCGTAGTACAAGTGCAGTCTCCTCGGAAAATAATATTTTTTCCAAAACCGTTGTATTACCACAACGCTCAACAAGATGCCAAAGGTAATAATAAATACCAAATTAATTTATTAGCTAATATTGCATAGTCATTATTATACTGTTCATTGAAAAGAGTGAAGGGAAATCTAATCCTATAGGCCCTTCTAGCACCCTCGACTTTATCATCAGTTGATGAACCATTGACCGTTAAAAAATTCGGTTCTCTGAAATTTTTTATTCTGATATTTAGCATGAATACCAAGTTGAAATGACCTGTGGAGGCTGTTCAGGTGCCGTTGAAAGGGTTTTAAAGAAGAAAGAAGGTAAGCGTTTTCAAAAATCTTATTGACTTTCACAGATTTGATTCCCTACTTCTGTTATGAATGTATGCATAAGATGCATGTCTTTTCAGGTGTGTCAAATTTTGAGATCAGCTTGGAGAAACAGAGAGTATGGGTAGAAAGTGACCTGTCATCAGATGAAATTTTGGCAATTATATCCAAGACAGGCAAAAAGACTTCATTCATTGGGACTGCATGATGAATTATAACAAGCAAGAAACATATTATATGGATGAATAAATTGTGGAAAATATCTGTGTCATCCTTGTGTCCCAAATCTTGAAATATTCTACTACCTACTACTTTGAAAAATGTCACACTGTGTTATCTTTTCCACCTACCTCTGCAAAATCTTTGATAAATCTCCCAGAAAAGATGAGAAAGACATTTCCATTAACTTTGCTCTGCATTTGATGGAAATGATTTTGAATGGTGAAAAATTTCTCTTCCAGTGCAGTCTAGTGCAATTTTAGGGCCACCTTGTGTTCTCTGTAAAATTATTCTGTTGGCACAAAATATTTTGGTGTGGATCTGTGATAATGATGACCATTACCGTGGTAATCTCCAATGTGAAAATCACCAAACCTGAATATGAATGCAACATACAATAAATATTTTTGAACCTCTCCTAGCCTAGAGAAATTAAAGATTTCTTCCTAATATAAAAAAAGTTTTGAGTTGTTGAGAGTCTTAACTGAAGACAGTCTTACACATGCATTAAATACCTGTAAATAGGAAACAGGTTTACCTTTTTTCAGTAAGGGTTCATGTTATAAGAAACAATATCAGGTTTGAAATGCTTGTTATTTTCAGGTTTGTCATATTTTGTTCATTCTCATAAATTACTGTCATGTGATGCAGGTTTCTCAGAAGAGAATGAAAGCAAAATCAGGCAAGATGGAAAATGTCAAACATTTGAAATAATTGGAATGAAGTATCTGTTGACTTAATCCTATTGAAATGTAATTAACAATTTGAATATCCACCCCTGCGTCAAAATACCAAATTTCCTTGAGTACCGTAAATTCTCTTTTTAGCCCCCCTCTCAATTAAGCCCCCCTTTTCAAGAGCAAATATTTATTAAGCCCCCCTCAAAATTTTTATAGTGCAAAATTCAACATTATTTTGACATTAAAATTATTATCAGGACATAATTCATAACTCAAACATTTATATACTGCTGATAACGTTTTTTGACTTGACTTGTTCTACTGTTATTTTCATATGTTTGAGACTTTCCACCTTTTTTTTTAATTCCTTGTACAATACGTTCATTATTAGTTATTAAGCCCCCCTTTCAATTAAGCCCCCCTCAAAAGTGGCTGGTTGCAATAAGCCCCCCGGGGGGGCTAAAAAAGAATCTACGGTAAGTGGCTTCTCTCGAATAAGGGCCCCCCAAACACCTGTAATTTAAAATTAGCTTACCCCCTTTCAAGTACTGTAAATCCTTGAATAAACCCCCACCTTTGAATAAGTCCTCCCCTCGAATAAGCCCCCATCCTGATAATCATTTGCAAGGATATTGAGGCCAAGTTTCCAGACATTGAAGTTGTTTAGTGAATGTATTGCAAATAACAGCACGTTAAACCAATAACTTTATTGATTGGCTGCATCGTATAGCTTTTATTTTGCTTAATTTTGAACAATTATCCAGCTAAAATTTCGTTTTTGCAAATAAGCCCCCGGGGGCTTATTCAAGGATTTACGGTACTGAGCTAAAATGACACTTTTTCCTGTAGATTTTTTGACATTGTTTGATTAAAGAATATGAATGAAAACTGTTTAATTTCAAAAATGTATCTTTTCCCATTTATTGAAGTTGCAATAAGTGTCTTTCCCTCGAATAAGAGCCTCCCTAAAAAGTGCTGAAATCATTTGGAGAAATACAGTGGATAAATTGCATATGCAAAATTAGCCCCTGGATTGCTCATAATAGAAACGAAAAAGAAATGCAATAATATATTTATTGAGGGGGTCAACTTACTTGGCAGAAAACCGCTCGTTTTCTGGCACATCTTCACTGGTTGTCACCAGGCCGTGATTGTCATCGTGATTATCAATATTGTCAGGGATTTGAAATCGTCCCAATTGCAGCTCTGTGTCTGATAGCACACCATGAGAGATTCTGGCATAGCCTTTTCTGATCAAGTCTCTGTACATTATGTATTCACACCAGCGCCAATAATCTTCGTAATCAATATCCTGTCAAAGCATTGAGATGAAAGTACGAGGGCTGTAGCAAATCAAATTGAATGCAAAGTAGAGCGCTCATTGAGAGAAGAATTAGGAGTAGGCAAGCCCAATTTTAAGATGCAGTGGTAACCACTTTGAGCAGTGATAAAATGGTTTTGTACACCCAAAATGTGCGGTGATAAATTTCGGTGATAAATAAGTGGGTTTAGCTTCGCAAAGAATTCAAGCAAACTGACAGTACAAAGAACTTTAACAGGAGCCAAACAATGCTTTATTATAACATCAATTGGAATTTCAAAACAACGAGATGAATATGGAAGAAAAAACCACACCTTCAGCCTGCCCGCTTCAAGCAGTTTCAAGTAATCTCGACTTCCAGGTGCCGAGGTAACATATCCAAGGAAAACAAGTGGATTTGGGCTGCAAAGGGAAAAGCAACTGTTGTTAGATATTCATCAGTTTCGTGTGTACATCTGTGCGTGAAACAGAGAGTGAAATGTTGGCCAAATATGGCTTACGAGTTTTTAAATCTTATAGGTTAATCATACCTAGCATCGGTGACAGTTGCAAGTTTTTCGGCCTGCAATTGACGGTCAAGGTCATCACTAAAATTGAAAATTCGCAGATGATTAAGAACGACAGAAGGCAAATATATGGGAGAATAGATGGGTCTTTCTTGGACAAAACAAGGCAACTCATTGAGAGGGCTGCAGAGACAATTTAGAGGCTCTGGGTGGGGGTAAAAGTTAATTGTGTATCCCTTGATTTCTTGCCCAAAACCTAAAATCTCCCCCTACATTATTGCTAAATCTGTTGGAGGCCATCGCCATATTCACAATGAGGCCCTTGCCTCCTCTCTGTGTTGTTGCTCATTGGCAATATTGATAGATGAGGTGTGAAAGAGAAAAGTAACGACCAATGACCTGGAACTATGACCTATCACGTAGAACTTTGACCTTACCCATCGTTTCCCATATGTACAGTAACAAAGTCAACTATTCGACCAGAGATGTTGACAGAGGCGAGCAAAGCCGGAGCTAGTTCACCTACAAAAAATAAAAACGGAAAAATAAGTAGCTGAGCTAAAAGGAATGAAGAATGATACTAAAATGGAAATTGCGAAAAGTCATGTTACCTTCGGGTGACGGCAGAAGATAATGCGTCGTCTTAATAATTGGATACCGTGATAAAATTGCAGCCCTGAAAGATAACAAAACCTATGAACACTCGTTAACTCGAACCACTGAATCCAATGCATTAATGGTTTGAGTTGCCGAGAGTGTACTGTATGCACTTCACCAATCAATTGGTGTACATAGTTAGTAGCCCAGGAGGGGGGGGGACAGAAAACAAGATACTCACCCCCAAGTATGGTCTTTAGTTTTTGGTCCATAGTCGGCATAGAAACCGAGGTGTTCTTCAATGTATGAAACCAAATCAGTTGAGCCAGTGTACGGTCGCGAACAATCAGATTCCAGTATGGCAATAACATCAGCATCTGAAATGACAATATTAAAGATAATACTTGCAAATCATCAACACATCGCAGGCATTACCAGGTCGTATGAACTAGAGAATGTAATACAGTTGACCTTCGATCATTCGATAACAGCTACATCGCAAAATAACAAAAATTAGCCAATGCTAACATATCAAACGAACATACATGAGATTGCATTCCCGTATGGCTCAATGCATTGCAATTGAGACATACGCGAGGTATGCACGAAGAAAATACAGATAAATCTGCATGATTTCTGTATGATTCAGGTCCGACCTTCAATGAATTGAACTTTCATTAATTTAAACAACTTTCTTATCCCATTTCCCATGCTATGCAGCACCCGAAATATCGAGGCCAAAATTTAAGCAAGTATTTATTGGGATGCACTGAATTAAAGTAGAAAATAACTATTTTTAAACAGAGGAAACAAACGCACTTGTATCCTTGAGAACCTGTGTAGCTCGTTTAAAGCTATGCCATCCGTGATTGTCGTAGCCAAAATGGATAGTCCAAATCACAGACGTGAAAGACTTCGGATCCTTGATCGCCAACTATTGAAAACAACAACGAAAATTGTAAAACAAGAGTTTATTCCGTCGCTATCAGCTCCTTCGTAACAAATGAGGAAAACCAAGTTGAAGTTGACTCAAGCATTGGCCACCACGATTACAGTGATAACCCCATTAAGTCCGGGGGCCCTTACTTAATTTTCGAGGTTGCAGAGATACCTGTGCTTGTTCCCTTTTGCTTTGCAATGAATGTGTCCTTATAGCAGCAAGCAGAATTCCAAAGAGAAAGAGAAAAGCCAGAGCTAGAAATTAGAACAATTAATAATTCAGATTCTTTGACAAAATTTCAGCAAATAGCTTTTATAAACAGAGTGGATGCCTTCTATTCCCCAAGCTCCCCCTCTCTCAAACAGCCTCGAACATCACAGAATTCCCCCTTCTCCATTTCTCTCCCTGTGAATGCAAAATAGCGTGTACCCAACTGCAATTGAAGTACAGTGCAGAATCGATTAAGCGCCCCCTGTCAAATAACCGCTTCCCGAAAAAGAGCCGGAACTAGCTAATAAGCGCCCCGGGGCACCTAATCGAAGAAATACCATAAGAGCTATTCACAACGAAATGCAAGCTACATCATCATCACCCGAAGTTGCATATTCACCTGGGAGAACACCTTTCTTGAATACGCATTGGTCCTTTGCGCGATCATCAGCGAAAAAAGACCTCGTCGATTCATCATCGTCAGTTTTGCTTTCATTCACATCAATTGCCACTGCTAGCCCTTTGAAAAGAGAAAAATTCAAGTTCCATATCCAACTATCGATAACTTTGTTCTGCTACATGCAAAAAGCCTCGACACGGGGTCACAGCTGTAATACAGCAAAGCCCTGCTTTACGGTCAACCTCGTTAATACGGTCAGCTCGTTAATACGATAACCCCGTTAATACGGTCACCTCGTTAATACGGTCACCCCGTTAATACGGATACGTGCTTTGCTCAAAACAGCCTCATTCCATAAAAAACGATGTTAACAAGGCGAATTCTTTGTGGCCGTTGGCGACCGTATCAATATTTCATTGTGCACATACAAACACAGATGAAAGAGCTTACCGATCAACACAATTGCCACAGCTAGGACCATATCATTGCGTTCTCTTGTAAATACGCCTCCAGGCACGAAGTTGTAAGCCACAACCCACACTGAGGCCAAAAGAAAGATGATGCAGGTGAGAACGGCAAGAGTGAGACATTTCCCCTTGTTGCACTTGCTCACTTGATTGGTCACTCTTGGAAACACAGACATGGTGTAAATGGCAATTCCCTGGCCACCGATAAAGCCCACAACTGAGGGTGCCTTGTAAAAAGTGACTGCAGATAAACCAGCAAATAGCCACCACGCAGAAGATGTCACAAACTTCCTATTCGATATCTTTATGCCAAAGAGCAATGAAATAAAAGTGCAAATCCTGCAAAGAAAAAATAACAACAATCAAAATAAACCCCAAAGCCTTAAAAGTAAAAAATGGAAGATCGAGAACTAGACAGTTGATCAAGTTTGCAGTTACAAAAATCTGTATATATTTATGAATGAAGAGTAAAAGCACTAAAATCACCAATCTTAATGATTATCTCAATTGAAGCTTTGTATATTAAAACATATGGACCTACATTGAACGTACAGGATAAATCCTTTCCTCTCAAGTTATTTAATTGACGCACAATTTTCGAACTATTATTGGAATTTTGTTTGTATCGTTTTAACTGTTTGTAAATGTATTTCAATTTACTCTGATGATGATCCCTGGAATTTGCGATGAAATATATAGTTTTATTTTGATTTAATATTAAATCAAACATGTTGAAGCTTCTCGTATTACTTTTTACAACTAAAATCACTATTTTCCATTTCCAAACCTTGAGCATGAAAGTCTTCAAATATTGGTATGAATTACGTACCCTCCAGGAACAGGTGGCACTGACCATGATGGTTGCGAATCTCCAGTGTACCTTGAAATGACTGATACCTCACCAAAAAGCCACTGCGCAATGAACAGCCAAGCTCCAGCTCCTAGAGCAACTGGCATCCATGTTGACCATGGCTGAGTGTAGCTTGGCTTGCTGACAGATTCATCAGATGTTTCCATGCTCAGGCTGTTGATAAACACTGCTCGGTCAACAGCACAGGCCAATGCAATGATGAATATGGCAATATTGTACGAGGAAGATGTCCAAAGCGGGTTAAGCGACTGGAATGCCATTCGGATAATTAATCGAATAAAGAAACCAATCGCCAGACCCCAGAACGATAGCTTTCTGAAAAAGAGAAACATGTACTTAGAACTGTCATACTTTAGGAAAGTCATACAGGGAGAGATTTCAGTAAAATAAATGGCATGCACTTGCTGTTGAACAAAGATCTCCTGTTCAGTTTTTTGGGGTTCAATTTTTGTTGGCTCATTGAGATTCAGTTGTATCAAACAAACTTGTACCTGTATTTGTTGTGTTTGAACCAGAGAGCCCCAGCTAGCCATAGCATAGCCGTGAAATTAGCAGTTGATGTAATTATCAATTTGAAAATTGCAGTTGGTGCATGAAATGACAGGGTGCCAAGAACAGTGAGTATTTGCAGTGTGGTGAGTCCCTGTTTGCTGGTAACAATTCTGTCAACGAATGGAATGCATGTGAAAATTGGAGACAGGGCGAGAAGAGCAAATGCTTCGTATCCAGAAATCGCCAATAAGTTTAGTGGAAAAAACCATATTGTTGCAGCCAGACTGAAAAATGTTGACCACCATATGTAGCCTGTTGTAGGAAAGAGGGAAGAGAGAAAACATGAAGAAAATAATTCTCAATCACAGTGCAAAATGTGTTAACAGGTTAATTAAACCTGTATCACAGATACACGTTTGAATATTATATGTATTTCCCAGGAAAACTCTCACAAAATAAAAACCAAAGCTATATAGAAATGTAAATTTTCCTGGCAATAGCAATCTACAATAACAAACCTAGGATAGCTTCAGGTATGAGGTGTCTTATAAACGTTTGACTCTTAATATCTTCTTGTGATACATCTCGTGAAGACATCTTGTATTCCTCTCCTGCTGTCCATTCTGTTTCCTCATTATTGACGCTTCTGTGTGTTCTTCTCCTTAAAGCATCCTTATCAGCTTCAGCTTGGGTAGCCGCCATTGTATTGTTGCTTCAATCAAAAGAAAAGAAAAGAAAAGTTTGGAGTACCGCCCACCTTTGGAATAAGGGTTGTGCGCCGGCGTACTATGAAGCTTTGCCGCCCACCTTTCCAATCTTTGTGATTTAATGTTTTGAGTGATTCTTAGGATCTTCGTTACGTAAATACGTAGCAATGACAACAACGAAACATGGGAGGTTGATGACGAAGTTGTATAATTCATTCGCAAGAAAGTAGTTAATAATTCATTATTTGTTCATTGAATTGCTACGATCTGAAATAAATATAAAATTTGGTAACTGGAGAAACATTCGCAATTACCATTTTGGATCAATTATTGCTATTGTTGTCTTTCAATGTAATCTTAGGTAGTCCATATTTGCATGGGCCTATAGAAGACTGCCAGCACAAAGTTAGGTTTGTGGAATTGTGTAGAATTTCTTGTTTTAACAGCAAGACACGCAACCAAGTGTTTTTGAAAATTTGGCATATACGGATAACTCAAAAGTAATGAGTAAAGTTTTATATTTGCAAAGTACCAATAAAGGAAACCAAGTCTACTCATCATGTGAGTCTTAATTAATATGTTTTGAAATTAACATTAAATTTATGTTTTTAACCAATGGGTTGGTATGCATGATATATATATAGTATCTAGTTCAGGTGGAAATTTGCTTTATCTTAACACCTAGCTTCCAACACCTTTGAGTCGTGGTACTCTTTTATTTTATCATTGTATTATTGTTATTTTTGTTTCTGAATTATGTAAAATATTATCTTTTAACAGGCTAAAGTTACAATCTAAAGGTGGAAAATTTGACATTGTCCTTTCCGATGGTGAGCACAGTTTGGAAATTTGCTATCTGCCCTATAAATTGTGCCTTTTTATATGCAGGAACGCTGTGTTTTTATCATTACATCATTACTTTATTATCATGTCTTTGATAACTCAAGGACCTTGGTATTGTATCCACCTCTGAATTCCCTCTTAGCATTCACCTTGAGAACTTTGCCCAATACTTCATTCCATAGCTCAGTCTCTGATAACTTGACATTTGCTAACTCAAACCATCTTATTTGGTCTCTTCGTGGTTCAAATTGTCAACTGACATGAAAGGCATAGCACTTCCACACGCAAGAAAAACAACATAATAGAACAATAAAATAGTGATAGAATCAGGTCCTTGCACACCATTAGAATCAGGTCCTTGCACACCGGAAGTCACAATAAACTGTCCCATACCTTCCAAGAGGAGGCTGGGACCATACTGTATCGTCTACAGCTGTAAGTTAAAGTCCTCATGTGGTGTCTTTTTTGTTCTTGTTGTAGCCACATTAAAGGGTGTTGGAGAATCACAAAAGGTAACTGTGTATAAAATTTGATGGTTTCATGATATTAAAAATGACATATGTATTACTTTGGATATTTCTTAGGGCTAGTACAGTTGACATCTGCTTACTCAAAGTCTGAAGGGAAATTGAAATTTGTTCGAGTCTTAGAGTTCGAGTTAGCGGACACTTTTTGGTCCAAGGGAAACAAAAATTTGTTCGAGCAAGCAAATGTTTGAGCTAGCAGGTATTCGAGTTAGCGAGCAGTGAGTTTTATACGTAACGCTATAGCAAAACCAAGGGAAATGAAAATTTGTTCGAGCAAGCGAATGTTCGAGTTAGCAGGTATTCGAGTAAGTGGACGTCAACTGTATTAAACTTAAAAAATGCTTTAGAGCTTCAGTTAAATCTCAATGCAATTAATCTCTATATTGTTTTGGGGGACTGAAAGCTTGCTTCATTATATCAGTTCAGTAGTTTGTTAATTAAAAAGAGATTGTATTATGAAGTGGCTCAAACAATGTATTAAATGTGCTATACTTGGAAGCCTTTTAATTGAAATTGACTGTTTTGATATTCCACTACATTTGCCATTGTGCATGTCACCTAGGCTTCTGAATGAGTCTCTTCTTGTCATTTTTTTGAATTCCACTTAATGTTTAATTAATTTTGAGTATTCATACTGTTCAATGCAGAACATATTGCATTGGTTTTTAATTATCAAGACTGCCCAATACAAAACAATAGCAATTCATTTAGATGAATTAAGACATGCTCGCACGTGAGGTTTGCTTTGCAACCACGTCAATCGCATTTTGTTATGCGACCTAAATGCTCAATGTGAGGCAAAATTTGTTTATCACAAACTTGCTGGTAAGGGGTGAATTAAGTCCGGACGAACGAACGAAAACTTAATATAACGATTGTTAATTGTGGTCAATTTCAGAAGTCAGTCAGGAATCTGAGCAGCGCGGGACGTCGCAAGACGAAGGAACTCAAATCCAACAATGTTCTTCCGAGTCAGAAGGACGTGTCTCCCAGACTGCACAAGCAGCAGGTGAAAGACAGTGTATCTGTAGCAGAATCAGTGGATGATTCCCAACAGCAACGGAAAGCATTTGCTGGTACCTCAAAGCAGGCAAAAGATGCCACATCTTCTGTTAGTCATGGTAGTAATGACAAGAAAAGAAACTCTCTGGGGCGAGGCGTTGGCAATGCATCTAGCAACAGGCAGCAGCAAAAGAACCAGACTGCGAACAGAACCCGGACAAAAGCAGGAACCATGATAAGCCAACAAAGAAATGCAGCAAAGACGACGAGAAAATTACAAGAAAATGCTCCTTCGCAACCTGACACCACGGCAAATGCCTCCGTCATAAGCCAAGCACAGTTGGCTTTGTTGATGGAGGTAATGAAAGGTAGTGACGTATCTTCATTGCTTCAAAATGTCATTGCGAAAGAAAGTGCGCCCATGGCAACAGAATCGCAGTCATCCCGCGTAACTGAACCAACTTTTGTGCCAGGTATTAATTGGTATTTTCGTCAATCGATTTCATGCGAACTTCTTACTAAGTTTCTTGTTTTTATTGCCTTTTTGAAGTCAGACCTAAGTTAAATGTCGCTCTTCTCATGTGCCGAATCAAATAGGTGAATAAAGTGCATGACAAGAGCGACGTTTAACTTGATTAAGTATGGCAGATTTGACTTGCTGCCGCTCCAGAGTCGCTCCACTGCCGTACTTAATTGCATTGGATTCGGCGCATGAGAAGAGCGACATTTAACTTAGGTTTCAGACATCAAACAGTTGATCCTCGATAAGTCGACTACAATTCAAGTTGAATTCCTCACTATAACCAAAATCTTTCTGTCTTTCTTGATTTTAATTCGTCATATGCGAACTGCATATTTAACCCTCGATAGCTCCAACTTTAATTACTCTAACAAATGTTTTAATTTTTCTGGTGTTGGGCATATTGAGGTTCAAATATACACGTTTCAGGCTTCGTCATCAGCAACTTAAAAAACTTGTTGAACTTGAAAAATCCTTTCCCTTTTTAAGTTATAAATATTCAGATTCAGCTGTATTCTTGGCTGTTATTTGCTACATGTTGCAAATGTTTTATTCATGTATTCGCCAATCTGCATAGCAAATGCATGACTTATATACTCGTATTTCCAGGATTGGATTTGGGTGCATCATTACACGGGGGAGGTAGGTTCTAGCATTTGACCATCGCTATGAGATACCTGTCGATCTACTGCTGTCCAATTTTTATTAGATAACCTCCATGCTATGTAGAGCAGAGTAATAAATACATCTGCAGTGTTATGTCATTGCCCACCCTAATTTTGCACTCAAACGATCCTCTTTGCTTTTTTCAGATATTTCGTCGTCAAATCCTGCTACCGGAAAACCGGTAAGTATTCTTATCAATAAAAAAGAAATCAACGATGAAACATTCTAGCCTCTTTTATGTTTTACCGATTTTTATGTGCATCATCTGCACTGCATGGAAACGAGGCAAATGGGAATGTTTGGGAAATTGCTGCAAGTCCTCCTGTACCAAACCTTTTGTTCTAATCATTCTAAATTCTAATGAAAGCATTTTTATGTAGGAGCAGCATGCCACAGATCACCAATCGGTTGATACTGTGTCATTCACAAGTAGAAATGAACTACAGGCATTGTCTTACAACAGCACGCCAACGCAGAGTCATCAACAGACGTCCCCCGCAGCCCAGATGTCCGCGAGAGCGGAACCTGTTGCAATGAGAAGCTCGTTTGCGATTGGCGTAAGTTTATTGTTTATATTTAATTATTTTTTTGTACTTTCTGATATAGTTACTGCTGCTTTGAATATGCATATACAGAAGAGTCTTTGAAACAGCGCTTAAATGTAGCAATGATATACCATTGTCTTGCAAATAAAAGCCCGGGGCGTTTAATTGAATCTCTTGGTTGGGTGGTTATTGATAGGGGAGCTCAAGAGAAAGAGGCCTCTATTGCGAAATTTGTTGTGATTTTATAGCTTTCATCATAATTAGAATTATAATATCACATTACTACACAAAACCTAAGAGCTAAAGCCCTGACTATGGTCTTTGCAAGCTCATTGGCTTGGCAATTTGCTTTGTGTACATATGAAACAACTAGATACTTCATCGCTTTCAGTGTCTAAGTTACTGTGATGGCATTCAATATTGATTTTTTAGGCTCCTGGACAAGTGAGTGTTGACTACAGGCAAGACAGAAGGGAGAAGAGTAAGCAGTACCTGGCAGACCTTGGTAAGAAATTTGTGTCATTTGAATTCGTAGGACCTCCGGCACTCTCACTGCATACTTATTGCTTTCATTGCAGATCATCAGTTAAACAGGGGGTTGATCTTGATTGTGAGATCGATGTGAATTGTAACATAGATGGGCGGATGCTCAACCTTGCTGTTCTGTTTTATTCTGTAGAGAAACAGATTCAATTGAAGAAATCCGTGCCTTTGTCAAGCAAAGAGAAATTCATACTGGCCATGGAAGACGTAAGATTGTCTTACTTGAATGGTTTCATGTTCATTTTTATAGTAGCTGTGGAGAGCGAAGCAATAAGCAAACGATAAATTGTAATATGCACACAACAATAATACCAAATTAATAACTTGTTTAAACGTAAGAAGCGAATACGGATGAACTAACGAATGGAAGCGAATGAATGAATGAATAAACAAGTAACGATTGGTATGGTAGCGAGTATATATTGCATAAATGTCACTCACATGTGCAGAACTCTTATATAGCTACTAAACATTGTAAAACGTAAGTACGAAAACGTGAGTAATTAACCGTAAAACAAACAGAGCGAACGTGAGAAAAGAAGTAACAGACAAGATTCGACCATTTCTTTAATACTTCATAGCTCGAAATCAGGTTTTTAAATGATAAAGATTTCTTTTACAATTCTTAGCCT
Source organism: Sanderia malayensis (assembly GCA_013076295.1). Classification (NCBI taxonomy): domain Eukaryota; kingdom Metazoa; phylum Cnidaria; class Scyphozoa; order Semaeostomeae; family Pelagiidae; genus Sanderia; species Sanderia malayensis. Next base: position 6,476,719 of record RQOL01000616.1, on the reverse strand, counting down.
GCCTCAAAGCCGGTGTCATCTCGGGTCGTGAAAGCAGTGGAGCCTTCTTCAGCTACTTCTAAATACGAAGCGAAAGGTGGCATTGCGAATCACGAAGCAGGCAGTCGTCTGCACCAGGAACATGCACCACGCCAAGGCAACAGTACAACACCCGCTGAACAACACGAGTGAGTAAATATCATTGCGTAAAATATCTTTGACGCAGTGGCGTAGTTAGAGGGGGGTCAGGGGGGGCGAAATACCCCCCTGTAGAGCTAAACTGCCGTTTTGTCGGAAAATTGCTGATCTTGTCGGATAATAAGTATCTTCTGTTTACGTTCAGTTCTAGCTAATTTCCTTATCTTATATTCATAGCTTTGAAGAAAAAAAACGCTTATGAAATTTTTGTCGGAAAATCTGAATTTCTCGCCCCACCTATAATATTTCCTATCTACGCCATTGCTTTGACGTGCACTACTTTAGACCTTTTTTAATACTGTGCAGAAGCTAGGGGTCTGGTAACTACTAGCTGATGTCAATCATTATATAGGTTCTACTTGACAAATGCAGTGGAATCTTCATTTCACAAACGCCTTTGGGCTCGTTGATTTTGTCCGCTGTAGAGATATTCCTTTTGCAAAGAACTTGGAAAGTATTTGGAACCAAAAGATTGGTCCCTTGTTTAGAGGTGTCCGTTACTAGATGTTCCATTGTAGCTGTTGTTAGTTTTTCATTGCTTGAAAATTCACCTACCAGCTCCGTGGCTCTGCAAGTCAACTATGAAAAGCATGTATTGATAGAATCTTATAAGAGCGTTTCATTCTGCTAATAAGATGACCCATGGGGTTTTCAATTAGCAGTCAAATTAATCATTTACGTATTGCGTGTTTTCAACTATTAGGCAAGCTCATGCGTTTGGTGCAAGACAACCCAAGAATCAATTTGAGTTGGACGAAATTGAACTGAAAAGGATTAAACTTCTAGAACATCAGGTTCGTTCATTTATATACGCATAGATTGGTTTGTTGGTGTTTGGATGGCAGGGATATTTTATCAGAGGCATAGCTGTTATGCTATAGGAAAATAGTTCTCTAAATGCATAGATGTTCCACTGGATATATGTTGTATTGGAAAAATGCTATCCAAACGTGTTGACAAGTATTTTCATCGGAGGATGTCCTATCACTTTCAGGCATAACTAATAGTTATTTTAAAAGCATATTACATTGGAAGGATGTTTTATTGCAAGCACACAAGTATCATATATTCGAAGTTTATTATGATGGAAGCATGTCATAGTTCCAATGCAGCTAATTAATGTAGCATGCTTATCAGGGGTATTTTTGAACCGAAGCGAGCTGAACTGAAAGCGTAATGTGATCTCAATCTTTTATTAAGTGTTTTCAATGCCCGTAGATGAATTCCTTTATTTTTCTGCGATTCAGAGAGCTGTCCAGGAACAAGTGGAAGAGAAGAGAAGATTAAAAATGCAGGAGCGAGATAGAAAGCTCCGAGAAGAGCAAGATATTGATGAAAAGTTACGGAAAGAGAGAGAAATGCTTACTTTGCAGTATGAAGAAGAGGTGAAACGACAACAAGCTAAAGAGGTGAGGACACAATGACGAGCTTAACACAATTTTACACCCAGTTTCATTACCATGGATTGGTAAAACAACGTGAATCAATGCATTGTACAGGGAACTTTTTGCACCATAATTGGGTACGAAACCCTAAGAAACCCTGGTACGAAAATTTTGCATAGTTTCTCATAAAAAAATGAGTGTACATGGAGTGTGGAGCACTGGAATGAAATGGAATATTGCAGTAGATGGATGATTGAACTTGCGAATGCTTTGAACGTGAGGACACATAGTGCTCATGCGCAAATACTCATGTCCTGTGATGATTAAACATCTGTAGGCGAACCTTTTTGTTTATTTTTTATTAGGAGGCTGAAAGACAGCGTCAGGTTGCTCTTCAGCAAAGCGTCTTGGAAGCTTACGAATCTGCTAAACAGGTAATTAAATTGGGAAATTGTATTCACTTGTTGACTTATAAAATTCTTTCGTCGTGGTATATTATTTCTGCTTCTTTTGCTTAGGATAAGCACAATTCGATTCTTCTAAAACTCAAGGCAGGAGGACATGATATTTCGCATCTTCAACACGACAGTGATAAAGACTACGCAGGTATTTATAGTTTCCAGCATTTTTTGCGTATGGTTTAACGAATTCTGAGCAAAACATACCTGAATACGATAGTGCAATGCGGCCTTTATGGACTGTTATCCCAGTTTTGTGACGTTTTATAATAACTCTACTGACGTCATAATTAATGAACATTTGTATGGATATATCTGGTTCTATACACTGATGTATACTGATTCTACAACGTGATCGCGTTACAATTTACCCAATTTGTTTATTTCTTATGCAGCCGGTGAACACACGGAGGATTCTTTTGAGCAAAGATTGAAGAAACTTAATCTGTTGCCCGAGTCAAACGAAATGTCACAACAATTCTCGTCTCGAACAGACAAGGAATTCAGGCCTATTTTGAATCTGAACGACGATACGTCGCACGATGAGAGTTCAAAGAAGCAGACAAATCCAAAAAATGTGAAGAAAGATGGCCACAAACAAAAGACTAACGCTGCTACCAATGGCACTTCAGTTGGACAGACAAACACGAAGAAAAACCTTGAAATGAGAAGAAGGCAAGAAGAGAAAGCAAGTCAGGAAATCAAGAAAACTAATCGTACCACAATTGATTCAAAGAAATCTTCTCGAAGCGAGCCTGCTGCAATAGAGAGACGGACTAAGAAGACCGTCAATAAGCAAGCCAACTCTGTAACTGGATCTTCTTCGGCGAGACGAAATTTCACGCAGAAAAACGAGGAAGCAGAGAAGAAGATTGCAACAAAGCAGATCTTTGAAGCCAAGAAGAAGCAGTTAAGGAAAAACAAGGCTTTTGATCAAGAGTCGAGTCAGGGTGAAGCAGAAATGTTTTCGATTGAAAGCGACAAGGATGACGAGAAACCGCTAATTGATACCACTGCTGATGTTGGGTACAAACGGTCATCAACAGTGACATTGCAAGGCAATGAGTCAGTGGAAATGACGCATAATACCACAGGTATGGTTAATGAAAGGAGAGACTCACCGAACGAACACAGAGAAGAGCAATCAAGTTGGGTAAGTATCATTCTTGTGACGTTTGTTGAACTTTTGTTGCTGTATTGTAGCAGTCTGTGTAGAATTGAAATGCAGTAGAGTTCTGTTCGGTAGCAAACTTTCAAAGAACTAAACAACATTTCTTTACATTCGTATTTCTTTAAGCCCTGTATAAAGCGGCAGAATGCGTATAAATATGTCTATTTTTGCAAGATTTGGTTTATTCATTCCAAAATTAATTGCAATTTTCAGGATTCATGGAAACTTCCAACAAATCGTCAACAACAGATACTTGAACAGTTGAGAACTCTTCGCCAGGTAAGTTATTGGAATTATGACGCGATTAAACATAGACCTTCTGTTGTTGAGGGATGCGCTGCGGCAGGGGTGAGAAAGGATGCAACGATTCTCCTAGCAGCACAATAGTTGTCGAAATGTTCTTCATACCTCGACAATATTTTCCCCTCAATGATCTCCACCCCTCACCGATTTGACTGCGTTGGTTAGCTCATTTACTGTTAAGGTTGAATGATTTGAGTTCAGGTTGTCCTTGACAGACAAACACTGCCAGAACAAATGTTGCATTCAGGTTGCATGCTTTTCTATTGAATGCTTTCGACTACATTACAAAGCAACTGTCCCTGCGTTGTCAAGACAAAACCTTTATTGTACGAATGGCCATGCCATATAATTAATGCGACTGCTACCTGTGTACGTTTTTGGTAACAATATGGAGTTGTATGGTAAATTGATGGATCGGAAGCAACCGCCCCCTTAGGACTTCTATTCTTTATTTAAACCAATGAGAAAATATCAAAAGAACACAAACAACTGTTTGAAAGCAGAGACTTTGAAGGCAGAGCTAATTTCGTCAATGTTTTGTGTGTCTATTCACATTCGTTTGTGTGTAACAAGAAAAATAATATTGCGGCCTACTGTACTGAGCAATTGAGGCTGTTGCTACAATTTGGGTTTAATTTATTGGCAAAATGTAAACTGAAATGTGTGAATGTGAGTTGAAAATGGATCAGAGCAACGAGGTAGTTAAAGTGCTAGGAGAAATTCTCTCCAAGCTCAATGAGTTGGACAGCAAACTTAGGACAATTGCTGAGAACACTAGAATATCAGACGAAGAAGCGAGTTGTGTGGCGAGGAAAACCAACAAAGCAGTTACTGTGAATTTGCGAATGAGCATATCGTCCGTATCCGACATTGACACGGTGAAACAGGAGTTCACATGCGAGTTTTTCTTGGCTGCCACCTGGGAGGAGCATGGCCTAAAGGGGCAATTCGACGCTTCTGTTGTCGACTGGGATGAGCACTGGGATCCAAGGATGTATTTCTCCAACGCTGTTGAGGTGAAAAGCATGCAACGTAAGCACAAGCTAGTCAAGATATTCAAGTCGCCTTTTCCGATAGTTCAATTGTCGTACAGGGTTGTTGCACGTTTCAAGACGTTGTTTTCCTTGCACGAGTTCCCATTCGATTACCAGACGTTGAAGATTGAAATTTCCTCCAAATGGGCCGACTCTGTGGTTGTTTTCGATCAGACGGCGCACATTCCAAGCGTGTTGTCCAGCGCGAATTTCCTCGCCAAGGAGGAATGGACACTTTTCGACCACGTTATCGGGAAAACATCGGCCGCGAAATCGGATGACTCGACGAAAGCCTCGCTCATCAACTATTCAACGTACACGTTCAATTTCAACATTAGACGGAAATACGCGTACTATTTGACGAACATCGTGTTCATGATGTTCCTCATATCCTTGCTGTCTTTTACAACTTTTTTCATTGGTCCTTCTAACACGGGGGAACGTCTCGGTGTGATTCTCACGCTTCTGCTCACGGCCGTCACGTTCAAATTTGTTGTTTCGCAGAGCCTACCCCCCGTCTCATATTTGACTCTGTTGGATTGGTACGTGCTTGTCTCCGTGGTCTTCATATTCGCCATGGCACTGGAGAACAGCTTCGTGGCGAAGATTTCAAACGAGGATACGCAAAAATTCGCGGACAACATCGCCTGGGGAGTCGCGTCGTTTGCGTTTCTCGCAATACACGCGGGCTTCTTCTTGAAGGCCTATTTGATCAACTATGCCGTGCAGCGTGCTCTTAAAGATAACAGAAGGCGTTACAAATGGAGGAATGGTCTACTGTCGTCGTGCGAAGAAACCGTTTCAGGCACGGTGTCCGTCACGTCTCCGTCGGCTTACAGGCGGCAGACGTTGCAACTGACGTCATCAGCACTGCCCAAACGGCTGGCGAATTGCTTTATGACGACTGACAACGCCTCACTCGGAGCCACGTCATGTTATCAAGATAGAGGGAGGGCTGATTCTGTTTTTGTAGTAGCTGACAATAGAACGGATGCTTTACGTGATGAGGTTGCCTCAGGCGAAAGACAGAGCATGACTGGTGTGATGAGGAAGCAAAATTTTGAATTGACGGGGGGAGATGGAGCAGTGCTTCATGGTGACAGCACTGATTGCACGAGTGATAAAGCGAAGCGTGTTTTACAAGGTGAAAAGTGTAGTGATGGTAATAGGTCTTTACACGTCGAGTTTGAATTGCAAGATGAACCAGCCGAGGAAGAAAGATTTCAAAGGGACTCACGAAAGCATCCCGTCATACCATGCAACAAAGACAATATTGCAAAAGATGATGTTAAGATGACGTCATCTGGATGTGAACAGCCAATCGCTTTGGAAGAATTTAGTGGAGACGTGAATCATAGAATGGTTGATGAAGATTCGTCATCTTCTTCCGATGATCAGGTTAATGAAGGAAACGAGATGTACTATACTGGAGTGGGTAATTATTTTCAAGATCTCATGAAAGCAAAGGCCGCTAGCAAGAATGCTTCCTCCATGTCTCCATTTGCTAATCATAATAATAATCAGGCCAGAAATTATGAAATTGCCGATGCCAAGGATCTGCAGCCTTCTCGAATAGAATCACCTGGTTTGGCAGTTGTTGCCAATACGACGATGAGTAAAAATACGTTTGCTGCGATGACAAGAACAAAGAGCAATACTGTAATGCGTCAAGAACAACAACAACCACAAAAGCAACACGGGGCATCTTTTTCGTCATCATCATCATTATCGCGCTTGATGGTCGGTAGCTTTCCTGCTGTAGTGAAGAGAAATTTTCCAGCCGCACCACCCACCACATATTTTTGCAATTCGAAGGAATCGACAGATAGAGATTCCGACAGCAAACGTCTTCTGCAAGGCAGCAGGAATGGAGAGGCGGGTATTGATGACCATGGCGCGCATGCTCAGATACCTCATGAATCTACGTTATTCACCAACACAGCTAAAACAGATTTGAGTGCAAATAGTTCTGGCGATGGAAACAGAGCGAAAGCAATACCGATTGAGAGGCCATTGTTAAAGCCCACTTCATCCGCCTCGACTATGGAAGCCCGCCGTGATGAAAGAAAGACATTGTGCTTGCCGCAACATTCTTTTATGCAGGAACAACGCCAAAAACGCAACGAAGTTGATATATCACCATCGAGAGAGGGAATAGAAATAGCTCGAAATGTAAATTGCATTGATGACTATGGTGAAAGTAGTAATGCCACTCCCCACTCAGAATCTTCTGGTTCCGACTTCTCGGACTCGGAATTGCCAACTGGTCCGGTTCCGAAAACCGAGAGTGACATCAGTGCTGCAATGTTTTGCATGCGCTCGAATCCCAGTCAGTCGGCACTTCGCAACGAGGCGAATAATTGTTTTGGTTCAGGTTGGAAGAGAGGCTGACGATTCTTTGGCGACAAATATGTGTCCATGTTGAACAAGAACATGGCCAGCCAACTAAGCTGCCAGCTTTTGATTTGATCGTTTTATGCTCACCAATTCTATCGTGTATTGTGACTGAATAGAATACGTGTATAACATCTGGTATATTGACATTAATACTTCTATAGTCATTTATCTTTCATTATTCATGATTTCATATAAATGATATATCACTTTTCATAAATACTGATTGGTTCGAGTTCCGCAAATGCTTGTGGTATTTTACGAAAAATCGAGAAATCAATAAATTACGAAAGCAAGTTTATTTTTGCTTGAACATTTTTTTATGATGATTTAATCTTGAACAATGGCAAACAGAATTTCGATGAATAAATGCTGTGACGTCGTGTTGATTTTTTTATATAAAAAGCTTGTGCTCTAGGCTATGAGTGTTTGTAATTATTAGACAAGTAAGTGTGGATATTTTGTGCACCAAGATGAAAAGCAAACATGTTTCTGATATATTCCTTGTTCTTTTTAGTTTTTATTCCCCATTTTATCATACCCACTAGAATGTGCTTTATAGTTTTCTTCTACTCTACAGTGTTTTGCTTTTTTTCAGGGTCTTATGGACAAACAGAAAGAGTACGAAAGAGGAACGACTCCAGCATCAAACACGTTATATTAATCGAGAATTTACTCAACACATATTGAGAATGCAATTTTATCAAAGTTTCAGATGATTTATTATATATATTAATTGTAATTAGTGAAAGAAATAATTGCGTCTTTATATATGATAACCCAACCCATTGTACATAGTGTAGAAGCTATTAAGTGAATTAAACTTTTAATTGGTGTGTATGTGGTGTATTTCTTCTAGTGACCGTCTTAAGTTTGCTTCATAGCTCACCCGAAATCAAAAGTTAAGATTGTCTTAGACAAGCAGTGTTCAAGGAAGATTAATAAAAAGCTCATGATTTTTTTGTGTGTTTCATTTCGTCAGTATACATAGTGACGAAGAAAGCTTTTCTCTTGTTCAAAGAGAAAAGTACTCACGCATGAGCTTACTCGATTTGGCTAGTCCCGGATGTATGCATCCTATAAGGTCCCGAAACGTTGAAGTCATACATATCCTATAGGAGCTAGGGGTCCAGAACATTGCTAAAGTGATATATATCCTGAAGGGTCCCGAAACATGTGGAAACAATATATGGAGATATAGTAAACAGAGGTGTATAACAGTAGATAGAATGTATAAAGTGTAAAAAAGGACGGTAGTATTTGTGCACTTGTATTTATGCATACCTGTGAGGTGCGTCTCTGTTTGCTATACACGTGTGCACAAATACATCCTTGAATACATCCAGAAAGCAAAAAAATACATCGATTATTTCACAAACCTCTACTCTAGCCCCAATAATAGTACAAGTGAAGCCGCCTCGGTATTTAAATCCTTTTTGAAAGACAAGTATAGAGATAAAGATATAATGAAATATTTAGGCCCCGTTTACACGGGAACGGATCCGAGTGGATCCGTTCCAAAAAAGGTTACGATAGGTGTTTCGTTTACACGAGTACGCATGGATCCGTTCCTCTTTGGGAACGGGATCGTATCTTTTTGGGCACGCTAGAAAAGCGGATCCATTTGGGTCCGTTCCCGTATCGGTGTCGTGTAAACGCTTGGAACGGAACCAGAACAGGCACGGTATTGAACTGAGGCTATTGCAACTGAGGTTGTGTTATCGCAGGAAGTCCAAAATAATTAATAATAAGCAGTACAAAATGTCTGGGCCTATTGAAAAGCAAGTAATATCAATTTTGTCTCTGATTTTTCCAATATAGCTTCTTTGTTGTATGTTGTAATTTTAGTTTGCGAACAACATCGACAGCAATTGAAGTTCATGTTGAACCAAACAACTGGGGCAGGTGAAGGAAGGAAATTCGTGTTCGCCATTTTCTGAGAGTTTTTTGGCGCAATTACAAGTAACTAACAACAACAAAACACGCCTTAACTTGAACAACTGCGCATGCTCAACAATTGGATCCGTTCTCGTGTAAACTCAACAGCTTTTTGAGTCCGTTCCCGTGTAAACGCTATACAATCGTTCCCATATCGTACCCAAAAGGCACGGACCTTTTCGGTCCGTTTCTTTTCCTCTCGTGTAAACGGGGCCTTAAACTCCCCGTTTCAACTCGAAGAGGTAAAGAATGGCATTAATAAGTTAAAATCTGGCAAAGCACCAGGAATAGACAATGTTATTAACGAATTCCTAAAAGTGGGTGCTAACACTTTGGTGAAATCCATAACCAAGCTTTTCAATCATCTGCTTTGTTCCCAAAAATTCCCTAAAGAATGGTCGACCAATACCCTATCAACAATTCACAAAGGTGGTTCAAGGGAAAATTTGGATAATTACCGTGGTATAAGCGTGGGATCGTGCTTTGGAAAATTATATGGCTCTTTGTTGTCTCAAAGACTAGAGAAGACTATTTTAGAATATGAAATGATTGGCTCAAACCAAATAGGCTTTTTAAAAGGACACAGAACAACAGATCATATTTTTGTGGTCAATACACTTATAAATAAAATAGTAAAGAATAAGGGTAAGACCTTATACACGGCCTTCATTGACTTACGTAAGGCATATGACACCATCAATAGAGATTTCCTATTTAGCAAACTATGGTCTTATGGCTTTGACGGAAATATTTTACAAAGCCTTCAATCCATGTATAGTTCAGTTAGCCAATGCATAAAGCTTGATGGGCATCTCCTTCAGCCAATCGTTTCGCAGCAAGGACTAAAACAAGGGTGTAATCTTTCTCCGTTGTTGTTTAATTTATTCATAGAAGATATTAAATTTGAGTTTGATGCTAGGTGTGATCAGGTAGACGTAGGTGGTATAAACTTAAGCCATATGCTATATGCTGATGACCTCCTCCTGCTTTCGAAATCCTCTCAAGGTTTACAAAGATGCCTAGATAAAATTTACACTTTTTTCTCTAAATGGAATTTAACTATTAACCTTAAAAAAAGTAATGTTATGGTGTTTAACAAAACAGGTAGAACCCCAAAAGATTTGGTTTTCAGAGTTGGTAACGATAAAATTGATTTCACTACGAGGTATAAATACCTTGGTACTGTACTGTCCGCATCAGGCTCTTATAAGCCTACCATTGACAATCTAAAGGATAAAACTGGCAAGGCATATTTTGCCCTGAGAAGTATTTTGGATAGGATCAATTTTGACCCACGCATTAGTCTTAAGTTATTTGACACTGCTTTAAAACCGATTTTGACGTACAACAGTGAAATTTGGTCCCAACTTAACAATCGGCAATTGAAGGTCCTGAAACAAAAAAACAATCAAGCGGATCGTAACAAATTTTTGTTTGAGTCTGTACTACAAACTACAGAATTCCAACACCGGAAAATGTGTAAAAGTATTCTCGGAGTAAATAGAAGTTGCTCGAATTTAGCAATATTAGGAGAGCTCGGAAGACTACCGATGCTAGCAAGCTGCATCCAAAATCATCTACTGTACTTTTATCGTCTACTGTGTTCGCCAAGTGACAACCTGGTAACTAATGCATTTAACGAAAGTGTGTCATTATACGAAGAAGGGAAATTTAGCTGGGTTTCTTCGTCGATCGAATACCTCAAAATTCTTGGTATTGACCATGACCCTCTTAAAATAAAGAAAATGTCTTTTAATAAATATAAATATCTTATTAAGAGATCCCTAAAAAATGCATTTGAACGATATTGGTGTGCCAACATTAAATCTGACACCGGGGTCTCAGATAAAGGCGGGAATAAATTACGCTCTTATGCTACTTTCAAGACCTGTATGCAATATGAATCTTATCTTAATCTTGATGACAGGACCCAGAGGAGATGGTTAACAAAATTTAGATGTAGCGACCATAATCTAAAGATAGAAACAGGTAGAAGACAAGGTTTATCTCCTGAGCAACGGATTTGCCCGATGTGTGAGGAAGGGGCTTGTAGACAGGGCATATACTAAAAACACCTCACATTCTGCCTAACGTTTGTTTTTATTCTTGATACGTGTTAAGGAGGTCTTGGACTATCAGAAAATGCCAGGTGACTTTTTGGGAAACGCCCAGCTTTCACGTGGTTGATGACGTCATAATTGGTACAAAATTGATCTTGAATCAGCTATAACTTCTCTCATACTCCCTCAATTCAAAAAATATTAACGGTTTCGTGCTCCTTGCATAAAGACCAATAATTTGATATATAATTTAATTTATTTTTCGCATGTCAGCATTTTTTGTGATGACGTCATCGAAAAAATGTTTCACATAAGTAATCCCAAACTGGTTAAAGTTATATAAAACATAAAACGGAACAAGGATTTATTGATTTTAAGGAAAATAACACTATTTTTTTGTGAAAAAATAGCTGAAGGCACAAAATCGCTATCTGAGGAATCACTTTTTCTTCCTCTGAAGTCGTGAAATCTTCTTCCAACTCAGAATTTTATTCAACTGGCCCCAAAACTATGCTCACTTCTGAGTCAGCAGAATAATTTTGGAATGATGTGGCATCAGGTCGTCGAGGCGTCTTTTCTGGTCGCTTTGTTGGTGGGGGAACTTCCACTTCATTTTCTGACTCTCTGTCAGCGTCATTTCCGTCATTTGTGACTTTCTTTTTCTGTCGACGTGATCAGATGAGGGACGGAGGCAACTGGTTCCCTTTAAACCAGATAGGAGTGAATCTGCTTAGCTGCTCATTAAAGGTCCAGCCACACATTTGTGGATCAATACGCCTCACATTTGCATTTAGACTGCGCAACCACACATAACTCTGCAAGTTTGCGCGTTTGATGTCTTCGCTCAGCGATTTCGGATCTGCTGGAATCGCAGCGGAGGATTTCGTTTTCAAGCGTTATACAATCGAATTCTTGTTTGTACATAGGATTCCTTTGCCATGCCAGAGTACATTATGGTCTGCATGAACGTTTCGACATCATTAAATGTAGCATCACTTACATTTTCTTCGGACCCCAAGCTTTGAATCCGTTGACATGAAGTTTTATCTTTCAATAACTTTTTTATGACGCTTAATTTCCAATGTTAAACATGTAGGATGTTGTATCCGAACCTGTTATTGCATGCATTTGTGGAAGAATGTTGCAAATATCAACTTCTAAGCCAGCCACGCGTTCTTCAAGAGTGATCATGGCCGGCAACTTTTACAGATGCCAATGATAATAACGTGCAGAAATCAAGCGTTCAGGATTACCAAAAATTACCAAGCGTAGAAGAAATGGAAACAAGTAACCATGAAGAGGCAGATGCAAAAATGATTTTGCACGCAGCCTCGAGGGATACTCCAATAGTTGTTGTGTCGAAAGATACAGATGTTTTGTGCTTCTAACACATTCCATGAATACATGCGACCAAGAAAAGCCTTGGTTCATGTGTATAGATAGGCAGAAGTTTGTCGATATTGGAAAAGTAGCTAAGTATCTAGAAGTTGATATTTGCAACATTCTTCCACAAATGCATGCAATAACAGGTTCGGATACAACATCCTACATGTTTAACATTGGAAAATAAGCGTCATAAAAAAGTTATTGAAAGATAAAGCTTCATGTCAACGGATTCAAAGCTTGGGGTCCGAAGAAAATGTAAGTGATGCTACATTTAATGATGTCGAAACGTTCATGCAGACCATAATGTACTCTGGCATGGCAAAGGAATCCTATGTACAAACAAGAATTCGATTGTATAACGCTTGAAAACGAAATCCTCCGCTGCGATTCCAGCAGATCCGAAATCGCTGAGCGAAGACATCAAACGCGCAAACTTGCAGAGTTATGTGTGGTTGCGCAGTCTAAATGCAAATGTTAGGCGAATTGATCCACAAATGTGTGGCTGGACCTTTAATGAGCAGCTAAGCAGATCCACTCCTATCTGATTTAAAGGGAACCAGTTGCATCCGTCCCTCATCTGATCACGTCGGCAGAAAAAGAAAGTCACAATTGACGGAAATGACGCTGACAGAGAGTCAGAAAATGAAGTGGAAGTTCCCCCACCAACAAAGCGACCAGAAAAGACGCCTCGACGACCTGATGCCACATCATTCCAAAATTATTCTGCTGACTCAGAAGTGAGCATAGTTTTGGGGCCAGTTGAATAAAATTCTGAGTTGGAAGAAGATTTCACGACTTCAGAGGAAGAAAAAGTGATTCCTCAGATAGCGATTTTGTGCCTTAAGCTATTTTTTCACAAAAAACAGTGTTATTTTCCTTAAAATCAATAAATCCTTGTTCCGTTTTATGTTTTATATAACTTTAACCAGTTTGGGATTACTTATGTGGAAACAATTTTTCGATGACGTCATGACAAAAAATGCTGACATTCGAAAAATAAATTAAATTATATATCAAATTATCGGTCTTTATGCAAGGAGCACGAAACCGTTAATATTTTTTGAATTGAGAGAGTATGAGAGAAGTTATAGCTGATTCAAGATCAATTTTGCACCAATCATGACGTCATCAACCACGTGAAAACTGGGCGTTTCCCAAAAAGTCACCTGGCAGTTTCTGATAGTCCAAAACCTCCTTAACACGTATCAAGAATAAAAACAAACGTTAGGCAGGATGTGAGGTGTTTTTAGTACATGCCCTGTCTATTGTGAAGACGAACTTCACTTTCTGATATGTTGCCCAAAGTACAATCATCTACGCGGTAAACTTTTTGATTCAATAACTAAAAAGGTTATGAATTTCGCCATTATGACTCCGACCCAAAAATTCATTTACCTGTTGTCAAATGAACACCTCCAAAGTATGAAGCAATTAGCTAATTTTCTTGAAGAGGCTTTTGAGTTACGGACGATGACTATGTCCACAATGCGAATAGCACCTGATCACAATTAGTCGACACTTAGTTAGCAGTAGTTGCCCTCTCTAGCATCTTCTAATCTTTAGTTTTAGTTCTTTCTTTTTCATCGATGTTATGTTCTTTTCTTAGTTTACATCGATGTTATGTTGATTAGTTGTTTTAATTCGTTTTGCTTCTTAGTTTAGTTTATATTTATTCATGACGACGCTCTGTATATATGTAGCATGTCATTATTATGAAATTGAAATTGAAATTGCATCTCTATACATTGTTTCCAGATGTTTTGGGACCCTTTAGGATATATATGACTTGAGCAATTCTTTTGGACCCCGAGCACCTATAGGATATGTACGACTTCAACGTTTCGGGACCTTATAGGATGCATACATCGAGGACTACCCCTGTTATTTTGCTTTGTTGCCTTGTTACCCTACCAAGTGGCATTCATCCGAAAGTGTTTGCAAGATAAAGGATAAAGATATGGCTGCACCATCAAAAGAGTTGACAATCTCAGGACAAGTAATTTTCACCGTGGAGGAGCCTGCAAGTCCACTTCCAAGCCCTTCAATTTTGACTGTAAAGCTTGAAGATTGTAGATTAGCTGATGCAAGTGCGATCGGAGTAGCTGAAGTGAAAATTGACGCCCATGAAGTCTACGTCAGAGGAAGGCCACTGACTTATAACATTCACCTCAAAGACTGTACAGACTGCCCATTATTCGGTGTAAGTTGCCCACTCATATTGATTTAAAGATATCAGGGAACTTTATTGCCATCATCATCTACTTGTGATACAAACAATATTTGCTATTATAGTTTTAGGCCTAATTGTTCCGTTTAAGAATGCAATAGGTACTTTTCACGCCCGCCCGCCCGTGTCACATAAATCCGGCATTGTGTGAAGTCATTGTTTTGCTTTTTTAGACGGAGGTTAGTGCAGTCTTGAATGTTGGCTGGATACCCGATGCAAGCAAGGGGGAATGGATACGAAAAGGGGATTACCTTAGTGACACTCACACATTTGCACACATTGGCGATCTTCAAAACTCTAATAGCCCCATTGATATTATGCTTGTTCAATGCACATGATTATCACCATAAGCAAAGCCACAAGAACTTTAATTGACAGCTCTTCTCTTTTTTTTTTGGGGGGGGGGGGGTTGCTTTATATTACAACTAATTAATAGAACAACAACCAGCTATAATATTCCATATCTGTTGTTTTGTCAATAGAATTTTAAAATGCCTGCATTGTATGTATACATGTTGCAAGTTAGAACTCTATTATTTTCTATTTCGTCATAATTATCTATTACTCTGTATGTAGGGGGCTAACGTATTAATTTAATTTATTTTTTCTGTATTACACTATTATTCTATATTATTCAGGTATCTATTTTATTTAAAATGGGCAACATGTGCCCTGGGACACTTTTGCAAATTTTGCACATATCCTTAATTATACCCCCCCCTTTCCCCCAGCAATGTTGTCTTTAGAGACAGTGTTATACTATATATTTGCAAAATTCCTTTTGCAGGATGATCGCAAAGGTCTGATTAAGAGAACAAAATTGTTTTAGGAGGAGTCACGGCCTTTTTGCATTTTTAGAAGTGTTCCAAGGACTTTTGTCCTATACACGCATTTTTTTTTATAAGAAACTTGACTCCGAAGTAGTGCTCAGTTTCTTAAAATTTATGGCCATTTTAGTACTAAAAGTTTCTTAAAAGTTTCTTAAATTTGGAAGTGAAAATAGGTAGGAAACTTAAAGAGACATCACAATTCAATGCAAATAAACAGTAACAAAGCAATTGTCAACTCCATGTCGTGTCAATTCCATCTAAGTCTTCGTATTTAAAATAATAATGAGTGCCGTCTTCAAAATACAATCAAAACTGCCCCATTTGCATGTTTTACCAGGTGACACGGTTTCTTAGGTGGACTTTATAAGGCCGCATTTAGGTCGTGTCGAATTTAATTCAAACAAGATTTGAATTAAGTTCGACGTAAATGCGGCCGTATAAAGTGAGCATTTAATTAAGTGCAGCAACTTGAATTAAGTTCATCAGGATTTGCCGAACTTAATGCACAAGTGCGACACAAATTCGACGTGGCTTTACACGGCCGCATTTTGGTCGCATTTAATTCAAATTCTCCTTGAATTAAATCACTTCATGTGATATAATGATGAAATATGTCAAATTTGCCCAGTCAAGCACTTTGCGTATGTGCAATCCTTTTTCGTTACGTCACGATGATATGAGGAGTTGAATTAAATGCGGCAAACAAAACAGGTATAAAGTGAATGTCGCACTTATGTCGCATTTAGGTCGAATCTAATGAATTAAATTAGACGCGACCTAAATGCGGCCGTATAAAGTAAGCCTTAAGCATAACGGAAAGTAGTACCAAAGTTTCTTAATTTTTATGGTGTCTTAGGGGTCGGTTTCTTATAGAGGGTTTAGACAGGGAATTATCCCCTACAAACTAACAAACAGGGTAACCTTAAATTTTAATGTTTCATATGAAAGCCAAGACAAAAAGGATCAGAAATCCGAGATGGGACATTTCGAAAAAGTGACGGGGGTCACGTCATCGCTCATCAAAGTATTGCACCATTGGTCACGGTCAGAAAAAAATCAACTATCTTATATTGTAAATCTGAATACATATTTAGAAAGAGCATAAAGAGTTATGCAAAAAATATTAAGCAACTTTATCTTTAACATTAACAGTTGAGGAGATAGAGGCAGTCAAAGATGTTACGATTCAGGGGGTGAAAAAAGAACTGAAATTACCTGAATTCTCCAATATTACCAAAACATTGGCACAAATATTGAACTACATATACTATCTCACTGATGGAAAGTATTTAAAGTTGATTTCAGCCAAAGAAATGTTTGAAAAACTGAGTTTACATGATGTGTAGGGTGTTTGAATTCCTGACATTACCCCCCGATTTTCAGAGAAGTCCATTTTTTAATGATTTGGGGTGAAAATTTTGATCTAGAGTCAACTCTGTTTAGGTTGAACACCCTAGAGAAGCGTGAAAATGTTCGAATTACAACATATTCGAATTGTAGAGGTTTACCTTTATAAGAATCAATTGTTTAGTGATCCTAGGAACGGAGAATTCCGTTCGAAATAGGTAATGTTCGAACTACACGAGTTAGAATTATGCAGACATGACTGTAAATAAACTGAAGAACTCATTAAAAATGCTTGTCTGTAGCAATTTGCTCTTCAATTAGACATCAACTTGTAAAATAAAAGCTAATAAGTCATCAAAATTAGAGGGGTAATATCAGCATTGCTGAAACCAAGATAAAATAAATCAAAGTGTATAGAAAAATTGTCAGCGAAAAAACCTCGCTAATATTTTATGGTAGCCATTCGTCTCATGAGCTATCACTTGATATAAAATCGGAGACCTCCCGTTTGCTCTTCTTGCTTTCATTTAACTAAGAATCATTTTCGTTAGCGCCTTTTTATGATTGGTCACAAACAGATTCGCTTGTCGGTCGATGCTTGTTGTTTATCTTGTTTTGCTTTCAAATCATTCCTCTTTCCCTTTGATTTTCGCTATATTCCTGGTAATCTTTTCTCTCTTGCATTCTTACATTGTGTTTCCAGATCTGCAATGTCAAATTCCTCGTTCGCTTCGGAAACAGGCTCCTTTTTCTTTCGCTGCACATTTCTTAAAGGAGAAAATTGACTCCCGCAAACAAGACTGGCGGCTGTACTTTTGAATTTTTAATTTTCCAACCCAAACTTCTTAAAATCTAGTTGATCGATCATAAAATTGCTGGAATAATACCATTCGTATGGTGGACGGAGTCTTGGTCCGGTGGAGGTAATGGCAATGAAGGCTTATGTTTAAGTTCCTTATATATGCGAATCCTAGTTTCAACAATGTCTTGAAGCGTTATACCAGAATAGGCAGTTGAGCATATGAACTCTTTGATGTGGTCAATATTCTCTGGGGCTAGATTGCTTGTCAACCCAAGGGTCAAAAGTCTCATTGCCATAGCACTTGAAAAAAAATAATGATGCTTTTGTTGTTTGTAAGAATACCGATGTGGTGGTTCTCTTTCTTGTTCTTCATTGTCCAAAACAAGTTATATTTCAAGTATGAGTCCTGTGTCTGCTTCCTCGTGATTGCAGTCCTTCTCAATCTGTGTACGCTTTTCTAATCCTGTAGATGTTTTCCTCTTCCGTTATTGCCCGGTAAACTTCTCGTCCTCAGAAGAGTCCTTGCTGACAATAGAAAGAACAACTTACTTTTGGCCCTTGGGTTGACAAGCAATCTAGCCCCAAAGGATATTGACCACGTCAAAGTTCATATGCTCAACTGCCTATTCTGGTATAACGCTTAAAGACATTGTTGAAACTAGGATTCGCATATATAAGGAACTTAAACATAAGCCTTCATTGCCATTACCTCCACCGGACCAAGACTCCGTCCACCATACGAATGGTATTATTCCAGCAATTTTATGATCGATCAACTAGATTTTAAGAAGTTTGGGTTGGAAAATTAAAAATTCAAAAGTACAGCCGCCAGTCTTGTTTGCGGGAGTCAATTTTCTCCTTTAAGAAATGTGCAGCGAAAGAAAAAGGAGCCTGTTTCAGAAGCGAGCGACGAATTTGACATTGCAGATCTGCAAGCACAATGTCAGAAAGCAAGAGAGAAAAGACTACCAGGAGTAAGGCGAAAATCAAAGGGAAAGAGAAATGGTTTAAAAGCAAAACAAGATAAACAACAAGCATCGACCGACAAGCGAATCTGTTTGTGACCAATCATAAAAAGGCGCTAACGAAAATGATTCTTAGTTAAGTGAAAGCAAGGAGAGCAAACGGGAGGTCTCCGATTTTATATCAAGTGATAGCTCATGAGACGAATGGCTACCATAAAATATTAGCGAGGTTTTTTCGCTGACAATTTTTCTATACACTTTGATTTATTTTATCTTGGTTTCAGCAATGCTGATATTACCCCTCTAATTTTGATGACTTATTAGCTTTTATTTTACAAGTTGATGTCTAATTGAAGAGCAAATTGCTACAGACAAGCATTTTTAATGAGTTCTTCAGTTTATTTACAGTCATGTCTGCATAATTCTAACTCGTGTAGTTCGAACATTACCTATTTCGAACGGAATTCTCCGTTCCTAGGATCACTAAACAATTGATTCTTATAAAGGTAAACCTCTACAATTCGAATATGTTGTAATTCGAACATTTTCACGCTTCTCTAGGGTGTTCAACCTAAACAGAGTTGACTCTAGATCAAAATTTTCACCCCAAATCATTAAAAAATGGACTTCTCTGAAAATCGGGGGGTAATGTCAGGAATTCAAACACCCTACACATCATGTAAACTCAGTTTTTCAAACATTTCTTTGGCTGAAATCAACTTTAAATACTTTCCATCAGTGAGATAGTATATGTAGTTCAATATTTGTGCCAATGTTTTGGTAATATTGGAGAATTCAGGTAATTTCAGTTCTTTTTTCACCCCCTGAATCGTAACATCTTTGACTGCCTCTATCTCCTCAACTGTTAATGTTAAAGATAAAGTTGCTTAATATTTTTTGCATAACTCTTTATGCTCTTTCTAAATATGTATTCAGATTTACAATATAAGATAGTTGATTTTTTTCTGACCGTGACCAATGGTGCAATACTTTGATGAGCGATGACGTGACCCCCGTCACGTTTTCGAAATGTCCCATCTCGGATTTCTGATCCTTTTTGTCTTGGCTTTCATATGAAACATTAAAATTTAAGGTTACCCTGTTTGTTAGTTTGTAGGGGATAATTCCCTGTCTAGTTTCTTATAAAACAAAATGCGTGTAGTACATTTTCTATCTCAGTGTAAATAGAGTAAAGGGGTCAATCTAATCAATTTAAGCACTTAATTGAGAATGTCAACTGATATTACTCACACTGAAAAATGTGCAACTTTTTCAATTTATCGCTATCTGTGTGATGTAGAACCCGCTTTCTTCCCACTCAGATTTACTTCTTCCTGTCAATCATTTATGTTATCTCATTACGCTGTGCACCCTGTGGTGGCTCTTAGTCGGCATGACGTAATTTAAAAAAATTTATTTCATTTTGTCCCGAAGAAGAAGCCTGGCAGACGTTTTAATTTTGCAATCACCAAGACTTGAAAAGTCAAACACTGACAGAATTTTGTCGCAGCTTGACGCGAGCAGAAGGTATTATGCACGTATTTTAATTACTGAACATAATTCAGATTATTTTTAATATCTCGTTTGATAAACCTTTTGCCGAGCGAATCTTTTCGAATATACCATCAGAAACATTACGCATTGGCCTAAATTGAAAATTGTCTAAAAAGGTCATTCGAAATTAAAATACATGGTTGAAAGTTTGATAGTTTTAATTACTTAATAGACAGGAGATAATACGGGTGAATTATATTGGGTTTTACTTTTCACTCATTTGTTTATCTGAAAATAAAGCGTTTTCCATTTTAGATAAATTACGAAAATCTATAAACTTTCTTGAAATGTCGTATCCGCCACAACAACCCGGCAGTGGAGCACCACCCTTTAACCCTGCGTACGCACCACCAGGGCCAAATGCGCCACCACAACAAATGGCACCACCACCTTATGACAGCCAACCACCACAAAATGCACCCCCACTGGTTGGAGGTGTTCCACCTGGTCAAGGTGGCTACTATCCCCCACCTCAGCAAGGATATCCTGCCCCTCAGCAAGGAGGGTACCCCCAACAATACCCACAGCAATACCCCCAACAATATCCACCAGGTCATCAGCAAACTGTTGTTTACACACAACCACAGCCTACCACCTATGTTTACCAAGAAAATACTAGAAAGAAGGATACAAGTGCTGAGGAATGTGCACTGTGTGCCCTGTGTGCTGCTTGCCTTTGTTGTTGTCTCATGAGTGACTGAGTTATCCTCAAGGAATCAGACAGTTGGTTAGAGATAAGTTCATCTATATATAGCTTATCATTTGTATTCACTTTGCAATTTTGATGAACTTGACCAGCTTAGGATTATAAGAGACATTTATATTTTTTACTTTACATTTAATATACTTTCCAAAATCTGTAATTACTTATCAGGGTAGGTTTCTTAGTTCTAAAGTTTGTCTCGGCACAATGGGTAAATTTTATAGCTGCAAGCAATTTTTGTTTGGGCCAGTAGTATAAACATCTATTTCATCATATGAATAGTACCATATGATCAGTGTAGTTGGATATTACCAAATCTTTTCTATTTAAGCAAAAATTTGTAAATAGGGATTAGCACTTGAAAGCCTTGCTAGGTTTCATGAAAATGAGGTTAATTTAACAGCTTTTAGGGTTTCTCTAACACATGACAGTAAATCTTGTGTTGTCATTTATGTCCAAGAGTATCTATTTCCATGGTCTTGGTGATGGAAATTGAAAATTTGGTAATGATGACAGTGATAATGAAACTGATGATCATTGAATGGAAGTAGTAAGGATCATTTTCAAACTATATTCAATATGATTATCGGATATAGTGGTCATTGCCATGGTGATTCTATAATAAATGAATCAATAATATGCATACAAGTTTGAATGTAAATAGCAACAATAATTAAGAAATAATATACTATAGTAATATTCATCTAAAAACTAAGTAAAGGACCTATGGTAAAACCATTACATTACAAATAAATAGATTTATGTTTATTATTAAAAATCATACTAAAACCAGAATAAAATCAAAATATTATGTATAAAAATGCACTTTAAATTTTACGAAAAAAATTTATAATCAACTGCTCAAGGTGCTAAATTTTTGACTAAGAAGTCTCATGAGATCTGCCTGTACAAGTGAAGGGTTTTCAGCCTTGGTTTTTGCATATTCTGCTTTGACAAACATGGCAAACTTATTTGCTTTTCTTTCCTTAATTTGAGTGAAACCATCGCTGCCAAAAAGCTGCAGAGGGCTGTTATGAAATGAAATAAATTGAAATATTTATAAGTATACCTCGTACCCCTTTTTACACATTTTACATCCAAGGCATTACTTGTATTTCTTGGACTGTTTGCTTTGATTAGAAAAGTGGACCTACCCTAAACAGCTGGGACATTGTTTCAAGGACTTGCTGTGCCTTCCAAAGCTAGAAAAATATCAGAATGTTTCCAAATAAAGTCATGTTCATGAAACAGGCATACAGATATTTTGAAATAGAGGAACTTCAATGAGTCATGTTGTGATTGGTGACACCAAATCCACAACATCTTAGTATCTGGAGGGAATTTTGGAAATGAGCCTCTGTGCAGCAAACACTTGCATTCAATAAACAATGGTGTTTGATCCAAAGATAACAGCTTTATGGGTGTTACATTGTATAGACAGGCAATTTCTCCTTACGTTTTGTTGCATCTTGGGTCAATGCATTGGTAGTTGTATTTGCATTCAATGTCAAATTGATGGCATCGTGAAATTGGAGGTAAATCCGCATGTGATCTGTGTGCCTTGTTCGCCCTGTTGCAAAGTAGGAATAGAAAAATCAAATAATGTCATAATTCAACTACTGTAATGCTTCGATTAAATGGCCCCCTCGAGTAAAGGCCCCCCTGTTTTAGAATTTTTTTTAAGAAAAGCCCCCCTCTATTAAACACCTCCCTCTAATAGATGACCCCTTGTAGAGGGGCGTGTATATAAAACACCCAGATCCAAAGCTGGTCCTTCTTTTAATATCATTGAGCAAGACGATGTTGATGATGACTTGAACTAGATATTTAGATGTTTTTTTTAAATTATACTTCTGGAACCAGACTTTTTTAGTTGTTACTCAAAGTTTCATGCTAAGTGCTATCATCATTAGATATTTATTAATAAACGCCCCCCTCGAATAGAAGCCCCCCTTAAATATAAAAAAATTGCCCCGGCGTTTAATTGAAGCATTACGGTACTCAATTAAACCTCAATTTGTTGACTACCATATTCCAGTTGAAATTACTTAATGATATGTGGAATATATTTCTACCACTCTATTTGCTGTGTCTGCCTCAAGCCTGGGGCATGGCCAGAAATTTTAATGGGAAGGTTAGGAGAGCCATAAAAAATGTACAAAGTTGAGATTTGCTGGCATTAAGGTGTGTTTTAGGGCATGGTTACCAAAAGGGCATACCGTAATGCTTCAATTAAACGCCTGCAAGACTAACAAATATAAATCAAATGACTTAAGACAGTCGCAAAATGTCATCATTTGCCAATTAAATCTTTGTTTTGCTGACAAACAAGATTGGGGGTACAGTGCTCCACATACCCCCATTTAGCAATGCCCCTGGGGGAGGGGTTACCAAACTTGATATTCAAATCATAAAGATAGGGGGCCGTGACTCCCTGGTTCTCCCCTCTGGCTTCATTCCTGTTAGAAGCACGACAACTTTTTGGATTCAAATAATCTCTCGATAGATAGATCCCTCCAAAACTTTTTAAAAGATTGAAAAGATCTCTTATTGTCCCTGGGTGTATGGAGGTCTAAAGGTAGCATGATAATCTACCAGTCATAATACTCATGGCATCCCTGAAGCTTATGGCAAGTGCTACTTGGCTTGTAGAGCCCTCTGTTTGGATGATTAGTAGGGTTTTGGAAATATAGTGAGAAGTACAAGTCGTTACCAATGCTTCCATATGGGACCGTGACCGCATTTCACACCATTTATCACCCAAGCCGCAGCATGGCAAAGCTCGTGGATTATTGTATCTCTTAGTCTCTCTGGAAAAAAACAGATTCAAATGTGACGAATGCCAGCAGGCCAAAGTACTTCGTATTAAATTCGCAATCAATAAGACTGATACACATACCGACAGAATCACAAATTTTCTCAGCCAATTCTATTTTTGCTGTCTTGACTTTAGTCAGGGAATTTCTGCAATGGATAGATAGAAATATTACAGTATTGGCTCTCTGGAGTGAAATTCAAAGCCCGACACCATGCTTTACCAAGAAACATAACAGCAGACACGCCCACAAAGAGACCTGAGTTTTTTCCCATGCGAACACTAGACCGATATTCGTTTACATCAAGCGGAGGTTCGATAACTACACGCATAGTACTATATATATATACAAAGCATCATTATACTCTTTTTTTATAAGAATGCTTAATTTTTTGCTGAGCCTCAATATTCTTAATTTTTTCTATTTTGAATCTCGGAATATTCTTAAATTATTCTTAGCGCGGCAGAAAATACGGATACGGCAATACATTATCATCAATGCCAAAAACGCATAACTATAACAATGGCTAACAGAATAAGTCCTTATTTCCTGTAGCACAGATTTTATCGACACTTTAATCGAAATTTGGATGAGTGTATTTAAAACCATTGCCTGTCAAAAGCACACCAATTCAAAAAAAAACGGCCTGCTAAAAACGTCGTGCTAAAAACGTCGCCTGCTAAGATCGTGAGCCTGGCAATATTCTTAACATTTTCTTAAATTTCACGAATTTTGAGCCTCATTATTCTCATAAAGTTTATTCTTATAAAAAAAGAGTATTATTTTGTATGTGCTACAGTTTCAATACGCGTGTCCTACATAATTGAGTAGGATCTCTGCAAATCACTGTACTATAGTATGCGGTACACGTACATACACATGATGGTCAATTTTTTAATTCGGATGGATAACCTACACGTAGTAGTAGCAGAAGCCTGCAGTTTTTGTCATCCTCTTGTTGAAGACGATAGGCAGGTCCTTCGGTAGCTAGAAATAAAAAACTGACAATTACATAGTAGAATCATAATAATCATAATCAAGATTTAGTCTAATATAAGAAGTTATCGACGTTCATGAACAATATCCTCTTTTGATAATCACTGATGATGTTAATCACATGCATACGTTGTTTATTTGCTTAAGTAGGTTTAAAAGTTGGCTAGCAATGCTGATGTGGATATGATGATGACGATAATGTTGAAGTTTTATGATAGAAGTGGTTGTGATAATTTCAAACGGCCTTCTTACCAACCTTGTTTTCGAAGACAGTTTCGTTGAACAGATCAAACATCTCTCGTGCTGTGATATCCCTCAATTTTTTATACTCTCTGTTGTATGCTGTTTTTCGACTGGCTGGGGTTTTCGGGGTGGTAACCCTGTCGAGAATAGTTGCTACAGAGGCAACAAACAGCGGTAATGAACTAACACAAATCGAATATGAACAACACCACTGCTAACCGTCGTTACACGTGAAATAAGGCTTTATGTCGATGAAAAGTTCAAATAAAAAAGGGACTGGATGAAGTAGAGCTGTCTAAGATTAGTTTTTTCACTCCGAGAAGAAGTTACTATATATGCGCACTTCAAAGCTTGCAGCCGAAAATGTAAACTCCATTCCATCCAATAAGGAAGGATGAACAAGTAATCTGACAAATCTCAACTCATTTCTCCTCTGGCAGTTTGCTGCTTACGAGAGCTGACTTGACTGAACTACATATACCTTTATTCTTTTGGGTTCTTGGTGTCTGTTGTGCTGTATAAAAGAAATAAATAGAATTGATAAATTGTTTCATCAGTTTGATGCAATTACGTCAAATTAGGTTTTTGCGTATTGCGCAAGATAATTTGTTGAAAATACTTACGGGTGAAAAATTCTTCTCGCCTTGATTTGCTTTTCGGAGTCCTAAATGCTGCAAAAAATGAAACAAAATTGCATGAAAAGGCAAGCGATTCGATTTGAGAAGTTTTCAAATAATTCCTCTCACTTGCAAATACCTTTTATGCTCAAAATCTGTTTGAAACTAGTTTCACGTATCTCCATACCTTTCTTTTTCGCACTAAAGTAATCGTCTTCATCGCTTCGCTGGTTATCGTCATTGCCATTGTCGTCACTAATACTGAAATAATTGTCTTCAGTATCACCATCATCATCATCATCATCATCAATAATGAATTGTTTTAAGCTGGAATGAAAATCAATTGCCTCAATCCCCAGCAATTTTAATATTTTCAGTTGTTTTGAATAAGTCAACTAGCAAATCAGTTGAGCCCATTGATACCTCAAAATTCATTTACCTGCTTCTTCTTTGTCTTAGGTTTGAAATACAATAACTAAAAATCTCACATGGAACAAATTTCTTTTACTTCTGTTTGTCTGACAAAAGTTGTTCAATAGTATTTTGTTTGTAATTAAAAATATCTCACCGCTCATCTTCATTGTCTTCCTCGTCTGATGATATTGTGGCCACCACTTTCCTTGGCGTTTGCACACTTTTCACAACTACAAAATCAATACAGATGTATAGGGTTATTACTTATACAGGTATTCTTCATCTGGTTCCCAGCTCTGAGAGACAGACTATTTTCCAATGTGAACTCACAATTATTGAAATTTTCATCATCATCATCATCACTTGATATTTGTGGTGTCCTGTTGTAATAAACATGAATGTTGAGAGTAAGTTGCTTGAGGTAAATTTAGTTCTGTTTTTCAATATCACCTAGTACATATGTTCCTTCTAAACTGTTCAGATTCCAATAATGTCTTGATACAGTTAAGCCACTAACATTGGCCACCTCCCATTCAAAGCCACAAAACTTCAATAAAAACGCAAACACTTTCCTGAGTTAAAGATTTAAAGGCAAACTTCCAATCAGTAACTAACTGCCATTTACGGCCACTTGAAGTTGCATCTAAATGGTTGGTATTACAGGTTCAACTGCATTTACCTGGACTTCTGTGTTGATGAATAGATTGGTTCACCTGTACAGGAAAACATTAAAAGCATTTATTATCTGTCATTCTTTTTTGTTAAGATGGGTTATTTGATACATCATGACTAACCAAAGTCGATTTTCTCTTCTTCCTGTCCTTCCTCCGCATTTCCTCCATTATTCTCTTTATCGTGCTTCATATTAACATTCTCTTGTTTGTCGCTTTTCCATTCTTCTGCTCTCTCCTCTTCCTCAAAATATGTAGATTCTTCTTCTTCTTGGCTGTCCTTCTTTTTCCCTCCATCTTCTCCATTCAGCTTCCATGTGTTCTCTTCTTTTAAGCTGGTTTCTTCCTTTTCTTCTTCTTCGTCATCTTCTTCAAATTCTTCATTGTCTCCTTCTTCTTCTTCTGTTAGATGTTTATCTTCTATTAGTTCGTCGTCATCAATTTCAGAGCTACTTGGCCTTCAAATAAGTGCAGATAAAATAATTGTTGCATCACTCTATAAAAACATTGCATAGTAAGGGCAATGGTTATTTGTTTTTATTTTCAAAAAACTTTACTTACGAAGGTGTGCGGATTAAGCACACAGATTTCCTTTTCTTTTTCCTTTCTTTTTGCTTATCTGCAGCTTCCTTTTGAAGTGTTAAACTTTTCAAATCAATTGCTATAGAAAATGAATGCATCTAAGATGATAATATAGCTTAAATTAGTCAGTTGTCAATTTTGAATCAATTGAGCATCATGGAATATCTACCTAATTCAATTTCCTCATCTTCATATTCCTCCCTTTCCTTGCCCTCCTGTTCTTTGTTGTTTATATCCTTTTTGCCCACCTTTTCCATGTCATCATCTTCCGAGTCACTTGCCCTTGAAATCAGATAAGTCAAATCATAAAAGACAAGTATAAGAATACAATTTAAAATCTCTTCTGTTTGACCAGAATTGCTTTTGTATTACAACACTTTCCACGTCACACTTTCAATACATGTTAGTTAAAAATTAATATATTTATTATCAATGTCAAACTTACAAGGGTTTACGAATTTGACCTACAGACCAACGTTTACTTTTTGACTTTTTATCTTTCATTTTCCCTCGAAAATTATTGTTCTCTCTACTTGCAAGTTCTTCTTGCAACTGAAAGAAAGTAACTGTGAAGCTAAATGTTGAATTTTGTTATGATTGGTGATAAAATATGTATATATATATATACAGTATATATGTACACAAACATATACAGAAACATATATGTTTGTGTACCTATGCAACTCAGCAACTCAGGGTACTCTCCTCTCATTTGCAATAAATAGTTTAAATATACCTTTCTCAGATAATCATCAAGGAAGTCAGAGAGAGGCATAGCTCCATCACTTTCAAACCCCCTTTCTCTCGCAAAGAGCTCCACTGTACTCTAAAAGTATGAAGAAACATAAAGGATCTAAATTTTCTAGGCCAAGTTTGTGCAAAGCAGTTGCAGATCCATTTAATTTTATGCACAGATATACAGAGTTTACTGAATAGCAACAAACTTACGAAAAGCCTTTGACTTTGTTCATGATGAGCGGACATTTTTAATCAGAATGTGGAAGCAAGAAAGCAGGAAGTAAATCTTTTAGAATTTTGGCGGGAAAACTATTTTGGGTGAAGGATTGATATGGATGGTACTTCATGTATGTATGACATTATACTCTGCTTGGACTTTTTCGAGCGGAGAGATCGTTCTTGAAGCTGTTCGGAGTGGGGGGGGGGACAAGGTACCCGGCAAAAATTTTTGGACCACTCCCTTTTCTGGATAAAATGATCGATCGATATTTCTTCAGTAAGAAAGAACAAAAAGGCCGCTTAAACGCTCGCCTCTCAAGGCAACGTCTCTGAGAAGGGAAGGAAAATGACTGATCACCCTCACACCATTTTTCCATCGAATTTAAGCCAATCACAAAATTGATTTTTGAAAAAAGTTAGGTGGACACGCCTTCCCGAGTCCACTCTGTGGCACTGCCTCTGAAGCTGCTGAAAAACAGTGTCATTTACATCAATTAAATTCCATCAAATCTTTACATTCAAACTGTTTGTTTTAGTAAACAACAGAAGCAAAGATGCATTATATGGCTCAAAGGAAATTTTCATAATAAAAGCAACATAACAATTACAAACATGAAAAAAGAATTCTGCAACATTAACAAAGGCATCAAAATGTCTTTAAAGATACATCTCTTTATGATAAGTTAAATGTGGTATAGATCATCATGTTTATGTTCCATACCTGTGAAAAATAAAACAAAACAGACTTTATAGTACTTTTAAATGAATGAGGTCCCTGACCCATAACAGCAATGGCCGCAGAAGTCTGAGCTCTTCCCGAAGTACCTGAGGAAACTTTTTATTTGCCCCCCCCCCCCCTCCACAATAATCTTGATGACACTATGGCCATGAGCAAGGATGAGAATGTTTGATTTAGAATTTACAGAAAACTGAGCAACTCACTTTTGTAACTCCCATTCTCTATTGTCTAATGGACAAACTTGCCGAGTTTTGAGCCAGCGTGAAATACAATGGAAGTGAAAGGCATGCTAGAAGAGAGAAAACTTAATTATGAAGATTAAAAACATTTCCCTTAGTTTAGCAACATAGTTCAATGGACTTGAATCTAATTTTTCAGAAGACATGGAAAACGGTAACTTACGTTGCATACTCCCCAAGCAACAGTGCATTCCTCACTTGTTGCAGATGCTTGATTTGCTTGGCATTCAATGCCTATGATCATCGGAAAAATTTGAAATAAATTATATGGAAAATAACATACGCAAGAGAGCAAGTAATACACTTAGCTCCAATAAGTATGGAAACGTCTGATGAAAAATGGCGTCTAGAAGTGGCCCTAGGCCTGAGAAAGAGAATTTACATAACAATATAAAACTACCAAACCGGTTTCAATAGCGAATATATTTAGCATAAATATACTCAAAATTTCATGCATTTTCAAATGAAAACATAATTTAAACTATATCATATTGTTTTGCAATAATATTAAAAGAAAACTGCGAAGAGGTCCCTTAAAAAATGTTTACGAAAATTTATCGAAGTGGAGAAATTAAAACGCCAATAATTATAATTTATTTCACTCAAAGCCTTGTAAATTCTCTCTCATTTAAAAGAGAATGTTTTAACATTTTGAAAAATATAAGAATTATTTAGGTAACTGTCTTGACCTTTTACAATTCACGGTTGAAGTCTTTGTTTACAACTTGAGAAGCACATGTTTTGTTTTCCAAATTTCAAATTGGGATTTAAAAAATAAAATTTTCGTTCACTTCAGAAAATGTTAAGCCCTTAAAAATTATATCAAATTATAATATCTGAAACAAATTATAGGAATATCTATGTCTGATTTTTTGTTATGGCGCTTAACCTTTTTTTTTATTGGAAAAATAGGTTTTGTCCAATCACATTCCTAAAATGATAAACAAAGACGTAAACCTTGAATTGTAAAAGGTCAAGACAGTTACATGAAAAATTGTTTTATTTTTCAAAATTTTAAAACATTCTCTTTTAAATGACAGAGAATTTGCGTGGCTTTGAGTGAAAGAAATTATAATTATTGGCGCTTTAATTACTCCACTTCGATAAATTTTCGTGAACATTTTTAAGGGACCTCTTCGCAGTTTTCTTTTAATATTATTGCAAAACAATATAATATAGTTTAAATTATGTTTTCATTTGAAAATGTATGAAATTTTGAGTATATTTGTGCTAAAGAAATTCGCTATTGAAACCCGTTTGGTAGTCTTTCATTGTCATGTAAATTCTTTTGCTCAGGCCTAGGGCCACTTCTAGACGCCATTTTTCATCAGGCGTTTCCATACTTATTGGAGCTAAGTGTATATTGTTTAATTTGGTCAACTGTAAAATGAAATTGATTAGTTTTTATCATGACACATTTTATTGGTGGAAGAAACTAGACATTTGCTAAGAGTATAGGCTTACATAGATCCATTATGTGATTTCTGCAAATTGCACAATTATCTACAACAATATCTGCAAAAATAACACATTTTTGTTAAAAGCACATCACTTACAGAGATAATTCAAATCACTGATGATAATTCAAGTTGTTTTATTTATAAACTAAATAAAAGTTGACAACTGTTCTGATTTATTCAAAAATCTTACCCCACGCCCATAGAGCAACTGCATTCCACTAAAAAGAAACAGCATTTTCATTAGGTATCTATTTTCGATTTACACATAATAATAGATACATATAATATTTTTTAAAAAGTCGGCAAAAAAAAAACGAATGGAATGGCCTAGTCAAAAAATGTGCTTTAAAAGCTCGCATCTTCAATGGTGTCCGTAAATATATCGCCAAATAACATTGTTTAAAAGTTAAATGATACCTTTTTAACTTCAAATCGTTTCTTCTCGGGCTTTAGAGAAGCATTTGAATTAGAAGGAGTAGCATCTTGCATTTCTACGTCTCCTTCACCCATCTTGGAATATTTTATACTGTGTTGTGGTTGTGCGGGTGCATATCCCTCCCACTTTTTGCTTTGTTTACATCTAATGCGTCCATGATGCAACACGGCAGATTCAATTCAATTTTGAAGCGCTAAAGTCAGTCTTTGGCCCGAATGAATACACAACACAATAAACCATCAAGTTAAAATACCTGCATTAGATTCACATGTTTCACTTTAAAAGTAAATTAACAGAAGACAATTTCAAAGTTACCTTTGTATAAATTTACCCCTCATGCAACTATAAGTAATGTCTGCAAGAGGAAGCAGGGAATTTTCTGGACTTGGCCTTAATGAATTGCTAGCAAGTAAGGAGAAAATGCACTACCATAAAGCGTTAAAGGAAATGTACGAACTTGTAAGGCTGGAAACATTGCGAGGAAATATATCATCGTCAGAATCTGAAGAAGATTATCAAGAAGAGACTATGACAAATTTGACAACTGAAGAAGAGTACACAGGTGGGCATTTTCGTTTTTGTTCTCGTTTTCGTAATTGTTCTTTCTTTTAAATGCAAGCAAACAAGATATGGAAAAAACAAAAAGATAATTTAGATAATTCCTCTTTTTGGAAAAATTTTATCATTTTGCTGCATAACATGAATATTTGTTTACCATGCTTAATTCAAATTGTATTTGCAACATTATTTTATATTTCAGAAAATTCATCTGAAAAAAGTGAAGACTTGGAAGATTGTGAACCCCAAAGGAACAGAAGAAGAAAGCAGGAACATGTACTTCAGCTCTTTTTTATTTTTTAATCGTGTCAAAGGCAGAAGACTTTGATGAAGTATAATTTCATCTTTACACAAAGGAACTTAGCTAAATATTGTCATCATATTTCTTCTTTGTTTTAGATTAATGCCAAGAAGGTGTACAAAGAGCTTTGTCATATAAGTGAAGGACTTCAGGTAAACATGGAACTGGCTGGGACACAAAAAGATACACAATCATTTTTTCTTTTCTCCCAGTCAAACTCCAGTGCTAAGGTATTTTATATGGTAATGATAATATATAGGGTGGGCCAAAAAAAGTAACCCCCTTTACATAATAATTTATAGAAAATGCATCTTAAGGAAAAATTTTCGAAATTTCTACCATGCAACATTTAACTCAAAAGACATATTATGTGAAAATATTTTGTAATTATACTGTGTCATTTTTGAGCAGGTATGATTTTAAAATCTCTAGTCACAAAACCTACTGTTATGACATTTTGTGTCTGAAAATTGACAACGTTGAAAAGCAAAATGAGACAGGCTAGGAATAACAAAAGCAAAACAATAATTAAACAATGTGTTCAAAGTGTCCTTTTGGCCCACCCTGTATATATAATATGTATATGTTCATCCTTAAAGCCATTCTCTGAATTAAATTTTAGAAAGAGAATCAAAGGCTTCAGAGGTGGGATGCAGAGCTGCTTGAGAAGAAAGCCCAAAATGAACTACTGCAAAGGAAGTTGAAAGATTATGAAGACAAACTTGATAAGTTGATTAATTTTGAAAGTGAAAAACGTTGCAAGGAGACTGAAAAGGTGTTCTAGATTGTTCTTCTTCTCATTTCATCTATTGCAGTATTAGTCATAGATAACATAATTTGAAATATTTAGTTTAACTATTCTGTGATTTTTTCTCAGGTGTTTGAAGCTAGAATGATAGAGATAACTGAAGAATCAAAGAGAACAAAGTTGTCTTTTAAGATCATGAAGCAGGCTAATGATACAATTAAAAAGCAGGTAAGGTCCTGTGCTATATGCTGTTGAATGGAGGAAATAACAATCAAAGAATCAATGAGTCTCTAAGTATACTTATCATGTCAAGTTTGGTGAACACATGGGATTGAGCAGGGAATTAGGAAGCCCAGGTTTCGATTATTTGAATTTGAGTGTGATCTATTTTATGTATTGAGCTCCAAAGGAGTTACCTGCCAGCCACACCATTAATGATCATACATCAGTGAATTTCCCAACCCCTATAAAGCTAGTTAGTTTTTTTGCTGACATCAATTTGTTTTTTGTCAGAATTCACAACTTGAAGAGCATAATAAGAAACTTGAGGAAAAAGTACTTTCCCTCAACCAAAGGGTCACAAATTTACAGGTAAATATGTAATTGTTAGCCAGGCATTTTTTCTACTGTTAAAACGTCATAGCAAGCTTCAAATACATATATGACGAACACACAGTATACAAGACATAGTAAAATGCAATTGTTCCAGATGCCATTTCGAGCTTTTAATGTATTTTTTAATATAGAGCTAAAATGTGAGGTTTTGAACATGTATGGTAACAAGAAATTTTATTCACGTAAAATCAAAACTTTGAGTTGGAACAACTCAGAGTCAAGGGAGGAAAATTTGAAACATCAAGGAAATTGACTTCTAAGGAAGTTGATTTTTATAAATATGTTAACTGTGTTGCGATTTTTTCAGAGAAAGAATGAGTTATTAAAAAAACAACTTGATGAAGAGAATAAATCAATGGACAAAAGTGCAAAGAATAAAGAAAGTAAGCAATTGAATTTATTTTACTTGAATTAAGTGATGCGAGTAGCACGGTATATTCTATTTGACTAAGAATTCATCAATATTGTTTGTATTTTGACAGAGAAAGATCTCGAAATCGGGGAACTACAAGTAAAAAAACTAAAGGTTGTGATCTAGTGAGCTTATTTTTTAATGACTTTTCCCCATGGGAAAGGCATGGACATTTATCATTAATAACGAAAGGAGGTCTTCCATTCTTTTTTGCAGTTGACGAAAATAGTTGTTTAAGCTCCATAAATGGTTTTTGATTTGTTTGCAGATGGATATGAATGCTTACAGTGAAGCTTTGAGCGTTTGTCTGGAATGGCTGGCGGAAACTGAACTGAAATATCGAACGAATACATTACAGCAAGCTGAAGAGAGGAATCAAGGAGAAAATGACATCACTACAGAAATAAACAATGAAAGAGCGTTTAAGGTAGACTTTACTTTTAAGCTACTTTAAAAACGTGCAAAAACTAAAGTACGTTTTTCATGGTTTTTTCAGATTGAAAAATGTATTCATTTATTCATTCATTCGTTTTTTTTTTCATTCTTTATTGTTGTTGTCTCCTTTTTCTTTTTAATATTTTGTCTTCTTAACTAACGAACTCCATTTTCAATTCACTATTTTCGAATTTCTGTCTCTACTACAGATATTACAGCGACTTTCTTCAGTCCCATCTGCGCTGACGTCTTCGAACTTCCAGTTACCATTCGTCAAGTTTGTTTACTGGTCTTTACTCCACGCTTACAGAAATCAAAATAAGAAGGTTATTTCATTATTCTATTTTCTTTAAGACATTTATAGTTTTTAAGACATTTATTGTTTTTTCTTTTTTAATTGAGGACCTCTGTTTTGATTATTAAAAGGTGTGCAGTAGATGTCTTTTTGTGCTACACAGAGAAACAAAACATCTTGCCTTTGTTTTTAGCCAAAACAGTGTTAAATATCTAATTCCAAACCTCTAAGTTTAAAATCCATGGCTTCTATGTCTGTTTCCCGCAGTGCATGACGATGCACGACGACTTCGAGTTTTTACATTACCTTATCAAGGCATAATCTGTCAAGAAATTAATGCAGGTTTGTTTATTAAGATACTTTGTTTTATTGATCTTGACTTTTGTTTGTTTGTTTACTAGAGTGGTATACCAGTGTCTACGTACAGGCGTATTGGAGAAGAAATCTACAAGTCACAGGTATTTGTCTTTATAATATTTTAAAATTAAGCATTTATCAACTACCGCCAATGTTGCTGAACACAAATAACATTTCCGTCACCTCCGATTTTAATTTTTATGCCATTTATGTATGCAAGCATTTTTTATGTATGCCTCTGAATAGCTTGAAGATAATACATAAATCATTTAACAAGTATTTTATGTATTCTAAAGAGTTATTTATTCCTTTTGTTGTCCGACTTCAGAAACCCCAGCTGTAGCTATTTGTCGTCTTCTACTGTGATTACGAATTTCTCTTCAATTACCAATCCAACTGAGGCCATTTGTTAGGCTTCTACTGTAATTACGCCTAACTTAAAACTATTTTCTGTCAGGTTGCAAAGGCGGACGCAGCAAATGGTAATACCTCGAAACAGCACTCCAAACTTCAAAGTGGAGCATTTTTGAACAACAGCAATATCCAGATACGAATGCTCTCCGCTCTCATCATCCTGAAAACTCTCAATCAGGGTAATGCAGAGTGTACTGAATTAATTCTCGTTGCGATAACTTTTCATATTTCCAATTCCAAGTAACCAGCAATCTTGATAATATAGCATTATATTAATTGCCAGTTTTTTCATAGTATTTAACTACTGACAGCCAACATGTAGCAACTCGTTGGACTGCGTTATGATATAAAACTCTGTTTAATTAGTTTTTCAAACTGCTATTTAACCTGTATGTATCTGTGGATGTGTTTATGTTGGAATCCTTTAATTTACTTTGTCTGTTTCAGCTGATATTCTGGCAAGAGTCTTAGACATCGTCAAGATTGATACAAGAGACGAAAGGGTAAGAATAATTAACAACCTCTATAAAAACACAGGGATTAATTGCCTGTATGCTTAGGGTATTCCTTGTGTCATGCGGTAGACATTTAACTCGCATGGTAAAGACAGTGGTAGTGCATATTGTTTTGATATTGTAGTCCAAACCCTTCCACTTGTTATCCATTTAGTGTACCTTAATGCTATTTTTATGCATTGGGCTATTTCAGGTGATATTTTTACTGCCCGCTTGATGAGACTAACAATATTCAACGTAGCTAAGTCATGTAAATTTATTCTCAACCATATGAAAATATTTTTATTGAATCGACAGGGTAAAGAATTGTTCGTATCGCAACATGGTTCTTCTGTCGTAATCTCGTTCCTTGCCGGATCGCACAAGGTATCATCATTATGCATTTTGATGTTGAAATATTTAATTAGACTTAATAGCAATAGCATTGCCTCCCTGTACTTTGATCGTGTCTCGCTCTGTGCAACAGCAACCAAGCAAAGCACAGGGGCGCAATGTAGCGAGTATAGTATTTATAGCAGAAGTACGTGTGAATGCAAACATACTGGGATGCATAATACAGTAAATAGTATATTAAAAGACGATATTATCTGATAAATGTATCTAGTAAAAATATATCTTAATAACTATATTTTCTCAGGGTTTGCTGAATTTGGCGGTGGATGTATTGATGCAGATGACCGTTGAGTCACGTGAGATATTTGAATGATTTTCCCTTCAACCTTTCCTATTCTGACTTGCAAGTTTTTCAAATTTTTTCCAATTGCATTTCTTTGGTATATTTATCATTTCTGTCTGGAGGCTTATTTGTTTACCTGTTCATTGCATGCCACATGTTTTTCATGTTTACAATGTATTAAGAGGTATTCAGTTTTGCCTGCGCGTGCGCATCGTAACAGGCTGGGATTGTTCTATTTACAGCATATATGTCCTCTTTCTTGGAAAGTCTCAGTACCTACACGTGGATTAAGACATTCTTTGAGCTGTTCCAAACGAAATGGGCGGAAACAGATCTCATGGAAAAGATCAGCATTCTATTGCAACGACTATCAAAAACAAAGTAGGCAAAACAAATAGTCTTCTTTTATTTCACACGAAAAAGTATCGTACAATAGGGGACAAAAGTCCCTTGGGCAAATTCCAATGGATAATGCTATGTTTCTGCACACTTTGTTCCCTGTGAGCAGAATGCGACCCCCACTCCCCCCAAAACAATGTTTTCTTGTGCACACGTCTTTTTTCATCACTGGGCCAAAAGAATTTCCGCAATATATTTAACGTAATCGCCTCTGCGGCCAACATTGTTTTAGGGGGAGGGGGTGAAGTATACGTGCAAAACTTGCAAAAATCCTCGGGGCCCAGGACTTTTGTCCCCTATTGTCACTTCAGGTGCATTCAAGGTCTTAGTGTGACTTGACTTGCGAGACGAATGACTTGCGCTATTGCTGATAGAATGCTTAAGGGTCTAACGAACCCCATTTGCCCGCACACGTAATGTTAGGGATTTAATGAGAGCATGCTTTGCCTGATATGTCGTGCAAAAAATATGTGAACATGTGGCCACAGTTCTTTATCGCTTCTGCAAATGCGATTTGACCCATTGAGTAATGTGAAAAACCGAGTTAAAATGGGTACGGTGCTTAACATCTTTTTTTGTTTTGAACGATGGAGTGTTTCATTTCAGATCGAATCAAAGGCACTTTGATAGTCTTCAGTTTCCAACTTTGATTCGAGAACTGGCTCTTAATTGCGACACTGAAAGACCATTTCTAGCTCTGAATCTCAGATCAATCCTGCTGAATTTGAATGCCAAAGCCCCAGGAAGCATCACACGCAAGCAATTGCCAAAGTGAACAGCGTTGCTGCAATGGTTCACGAAGAGAAGACCAAGTCAAGCCGAGATTGGTTGTGGATATTGTTGTCGTAGGTAGAGTAAGAACAGCATATAAAATCCTGTAAATTCTTCAATCAGCATATCGTTAACAAGCAATTGATTATTGTTTATTCTGCTGTTTTGAGCTCAAGTATTAGCCTGGAGGTTCTTATAACTCATTGGTTATCATGTGCGAGTTTTTACTATATTAGTTATTGAACATAGTATGGACGCTTAGGATAGACTTGTACATTTGTAAGTGCCATGTGATATAAGAGGTATAATGACGTTTTATAATGCATAAATAATTGTGTAAATAAAGTAGTTTACTGGATGAATGATTGTTGAATGTAAATAACAATTGCAAACACGAATTTCGCCAAGTATTTCATTTACACGACTCATGTTTGTCTTTTTTCCGACAAAGATAAACGACGGGTAATTTTCTGATTGGAGGATTGTTTGTATTAATTACATGTTAGATCAGTTCTGCGGGGGAGCATTAAGTTGCCGTGGCACTGTTGCGATGGTTGCGTGTGATTTACTTATGATCTAATGAAAGGGGATTGCGAAGGAGCATTCCTTTGTTAATGCACAATTTGGGCTAAAAAGTCCCGTATGAAACAGAAGAAGCCTGTTGGAGGTTGGCGTCAAGTGAAGAAAGAAGAAACAGATTTGATTTTCAATGAACAAGAACTGCTGGCGTTGTAACATTTCTCTGCACCGAAGCAGCTGTTTCAGTTAGGTTTACTGGGCCGTTGCATTCAAAACACTGGTAATTATGGATGACGGATATTATCATGGCATTAACAAGCTTAAAAAGCCTGCAACCAAGTAAGTCAACACGTGTTGACGTGTGTTTCACTGCAGTGAAGTGGATACGTTTAATATTAGGCCCACATCCACCAGACTAATCACGCAATTACATTATCCATATTCAAAGCGTAGGACAGGTGCATAATCAGTTACTAGAAGCCTGGATTTGAAAAGGAGGAGCTTGCCTTTTTCACATGGGTTGTTATAGATAACCTGAGTTTAGTTCCTCCATATCTTTTGTTTCGACAACTAACTGATGAGATTATTTCAAGATTGTGTAGGTGTAGGTAACCTTATCAGCTGAAAACAATCTGGGCTATGGGAAGTTAATGCGCGAAGTATAATAAAGATAAGCCAATCTAGTCCACCTCTCCTTGCCGAAAGTTCAATGGCTCAATATAAAGTTGGCTTTTGTGTTTCAGAGTTATGGCTCCTCCCGGTGGTGCAACCCACATTAATATATTTTCTGAGCCAGAACCTGAAGCACCAAAGGACATCAACAAATGCCAAGAAGCCAGAAGCAAATCATCCGTGTTTTCTGGGCCAGAGGATTTAAATCCATCTCGTGACGAGCGGGCTTCTGTACAAACTGCTGCTCATACTGCTTCCCCTGATTCTGGGGCACGTCCTTCAACAAGAGTGCTTGCCCAGCCAGGTGGCCAAAGTCACATTTCAGTGGTTGGCAGTGATGTGACAAAGCCAACTACAGGAGGTGAGAGATGTGTTTCTCAGATAAGTAAAGCCTGGTTTCCATATAGTGGTTGAGGGTCGCTCAAAGGATTAAAATCAACTTTTGACAATGTCTCTGTGTGATTTTTAATCCTTTGAGTGACCCTCAACGACTGTATAGAAATAAGGCTTAAATGCATAGGATGGACTGTGTGGAGAGTACAGCACTGCATGAGCACCAGAGGCTAATAACTAAACGATAGGAGAAAGGAGTTTTTTAACAGATCTCATAGCAAATTGAGGGTTTTTGGAAAACGTTATGTTTAAAAAAGATGTATGACAATGCTGACAAATAGATGTAAATGCAAGCCATGCCTATGCATTTCAATATCCAACTTTTGCATGCTACTTTTTAAGTGAATGTTTTCTCTTGCTCTAGATTTTGAAGTGAAGAGACAAGAGAAGCACCATACTGCCGGTCCTCCAAGCCACAATATCTTTGGAGGTACCAGTGACGAAGTGATTGGACAGAGGGCCAGAAACAGAAAGCCACCTGGTGGAGAGTCACACAATATATTCGGTTAGATTAAATGATGGATAAAAGAACTTCCACAAAGTTAGAAATTATTTAATCGGTTTTTAACAGTATTGTGTTGTTAAAAACATTTGTTAGGTGGATACTTGTTCTGTTTTGCTTTAATCTGTATATTTTCTTAATTATAATTAGAAAGGATAAACTACTGATAGGCTCTGTGACATATAGAATGTTTGCATTTTTATTTGATTTTCGGATATGACTTAGATTTGCTATCAGATTACCAATATTCTGGTTGAGTATATTTTTCATGCAGGTGAATATAAATTTGTTTCTGGCACACCAATTTATTTTGTTATTGTGTTGTTTATGAAGTATTGTGATTTCAAATTTATTGAAGCATTAAAATCTTGTACACTGATTTTTCTACTGTTATATGTCTCTCTTTATACAATAGAGGACAATATGATAACAAAAGAAAGAAAATATTATCTGCGAGTGCGAAATGAGTCACCCCAAAACAAGGAATTCGGATTAACGATGAAGAGGTTGTGAACGTCACATGAAGAACCCAACACTGGTCCTGCACAAAATAGAACATGGCGCAACAAAGTCAGAGGTAAATATAAAATTAAGCTTGCTCAATTGCCTTTCCTACTTTTCCTCATTTGCTTGGTGTTTTATTATTGCAGTATTAATTATTGCATGTGTACACAGACATACGAAAATTTAAAAATAAATATACATTAATTCAGGAAGTAACATCCGGCATTTCGTCGTTCATGACGCCCGGGGTATTTGTCTGTTCTGTTCTCATATTGCGAAAGCAACAGATTATTTGAAGTGTTGAAAGATGATTTTGTTGACTGTTGCATGTTGGTAGAGGTAGGCCTTTCCGTTCTGTATTTCTTCCTTCTGCAAGATTAGCTTTTCAATGTCACTCTTCATCCACACATCCATTCAAAAACCCGAGGTAAAGTAACATTTGAACGTGAATTCCGCTATATGTAACGTGAGGGCGTTTTTTGCCAAAACTTATTTTATATTTGTGTGTTTTTGTGTGTTACTTAAAATGTCGATAATATTTCTTCATTCTGCAGTTAGACTGAAAAGTATCAGGTGAAGTAAGGGCAAACTCTGTGTGTATGTATAAAATTCTTTAACGTGCATAACAGGACGAAGTTAAAAACTTGTTTACAGCCTGGTTCACAAAGTAAAATACAGTAAACTAAAATCAAAACTAAAGTCCTAAAGAGCTTAATAAAAGTCGGATTTAATTTTGTCCATTAAGTAAGCTTTACACTTCACCTTAAAGTTCTCAATAGATTCAGTGTGACGTATTTCAGTTGGTAATAAATTCCAAACTTTTATTCCATAACATCTAAATGATTTTAAGTAAGCATGTCCATCTGATTACTGTCTTCGTGTCACCACAATCCAATGATAGGAGATAGGATAACAATGTAAATTCAGGTCAAGTCAGCAATAAGCAAGTTTTTTCAAATACAGAACTCTTATTTCCGTTTGATTCTCAAAACTATTCTTATTTTATCATATGACCACTAGCATAGCATTAAAATTATGTATCAAGCAAAACATTTCTTTACAGATGCAATCCCTGTTTTCTCCAGACCTCCAACTATCATTCTTTGTCCTTTGAGGATACATGTTTTTGGTCCTCTTACCTGAAAACAACAACTGCACCCTCAAACTGGCAAAGCAAGATTTGGTATTCTTCATCCTGTGTCTTTGACAGAAAGTTAAACAACAATTTGGTGAGGAATTTTTTTTGATTTTCAGAATCATTTCAAATTGTCATGGATTTTGATGTGAGCTATCACAAATACCAGATGTTTTCTGACGAAGAGAATTTGATTTATGAGGATGATGATGATGATTTTGATGAGGAAGGATGGAAATGCGAGGGTCCGAATGAAGGTGGGTCCACCTCGTCAGGACAACTTTCTGCAAGCGAACGTCAAGATCAGATAAACATCTCAGACTCATTTGATCAAGGTTATTTTGTGGACAAAACGCTCAGTTCATACAGCACACCACAAACTCGCATCTGGAATTTGGCAACAAAAACAGGGTAATTATTATTTGGTTCTGACAATATCTAAATATAGCTTTTTTAACAACCAAACCTTATAAGCTGACAATACTATTTAGGGCAAGTTTTTTGACATATGAAAGCTTTTCCTATCTCCTTTGATTTTGACTTTTTTCATGTTGGTCAAAAGCAGGAGCACCAGGGAATGGGAAACATTTTCCAATAAGCTAGCAAAAGTACCTCTTTCTTTTTCAAGTGATGCTCTTTGTACCTCTCTGCATCTTTTCTATTTTGAAATTATTCCTGTTGACATGATGTGAACATAAGGCACATCATCGTAGATTCGGCAAGTGCATTGTATATGGAAACAAAAAGATGTTTAATTAAATGGTTGTTGAAATTATCAAGTAAAACTGTATGAAGTTTTATTTTGTATTTATTGTTAGTCTTGCTTTTCTGAATCCTAACCATAATCCTTTTTTATGATGTTTTTATTTTTTAGAAAGTTCCGATTCAAGCTGCATCTTGTAATGGATCACATTATAACAAGGTACAATAGAATGTCTTAGTCACATATCAAACACTTAACAGCACTCAAGCTAATTTTATATTACTATGCTGTCTTTTATTCTAGTTGTAAAACATCAAAAATATTATCAGTAATTGTTTTTTAATTATGTTTGTATATTTTTATTCTTTGTCTTTAGAGTTTTCAGTATACTTCTGGTTTTGGTTGATATTGTTTGTGTTTTATATGCACTTGCGATAAATCGTGAATTATTGGTAAGAATGTTTTATAGCTACTTTGCATCAACAATACTGCTGAATTTCCTTCTGGATTACATTTACTGTTGCGAGGACCCCAACCATAACTGTAACCCCCAAATTGTATGGTATTTGGGGCTAGGTCATGGCTTGTCACATAATATTTCTTTCGATTTGACATTCCTTTGCATTTTATTCGCTATAGGCTTTAGAAATTCTTTCCCTGGTAATTGTGTCATACTTCATGTTGGAGCTCTTTTTGAGACTTGTTGCTTGGGGGTAAGTAGAACATTGCTCTTTTCTCAGGGGCAGTATGTGTAGCAATATCTTAAATGTAGGTACACAAGTATGGTACAGAATACAGAGGTATATAGATAGAGGAACACATTTATCTTGATTTCTTAGATTGGAATTCTTCAAGCATTGGATTGAGATATTGGACATGGCAATCATTTTGGTGTCTTTTATCACAACTGTTGTCTACGCAAAGGTCCTTGTTGATGAGACTAAATATGCCAAGTACATAAAGCCATATTTTTATTCATATGTTTCATTACTGATAGCTAATGGATTAATTTGTTGAGGTTTTAGAAATATTGATATGAAAGAAAGTTATGAAGTATTTTTTCTTTCCAGATTGGTGGTTGTCTTACGATTGATGAGAATTTTCCTTCTCGTCCGTCTCTTCACTGGCAGAAAGCATCTTGAAAAATCAACAAAATATCTTGTAAGCTAACTTTTTTCATGCCTTGCTACTCGTATTTAAGCATGGCATTACCAAGCCAGAATAGT
Source organism: Sanderia malayensis (assembly GCA_013076295.1). Lineage (NCBI taxonomy): Eukaryota > Metazoa > Cnidaria > Scyphozoa > Semaeostomeae > Pelagiidae > Sanderia > Sanderia malayensis. The sequence goes on along the minus strand of RQOL01000616.1, from coordinate 6,433,665 downwards.
TATCTAAGCTAAAATTGGCAGTGTCAAATAATTAGGTTTTCATATTTAGTTGGACCTTTAAATTAAACACCCAACGGAAAATTATATCAGAAAAACTGTGTTGGTTGTGCATTGAGTTATTGAGGGCTGGATCCTGGATCCAAATTATGCATAAAGCAAATCAAAGTTGTGACAGGAAATGTTAAGCATTCAGTAATTGGACTTCAAAAACCGCTTGATGTGTACAATTAGCATAAATTACAAATTGAATACTTGAGTATTTCACAAATTTTGAGTATTTCATGGAGCACATAGATTCTATACATTCTGCTCACAAACCATTACGACATCGCACGACCTTATTACTATCATTGTTTTCCACAGGTGTCCCAGAACAAGCGAAGATATCAGAAGGATGGCTACGATTTAGACCTTACTTACATCACAGGTAAACCCAAATCACAATATTGTGGCCATAGCTCGTTACTCTTGAATACGAGCAAGCAATTTTGGTAAAGCAGATTATGAGACTCACTACATTGCGTCTCTATGCTTCGCTCATTTTCGCAGCCCACCCTACTTTGAACCCATAAAACGAAGGAAAGCACAAGGACGCAATGTAGTTAGTGTAGGAGGCTATGTGTTTTTGAAGGCATTGTACCTCTTGCTATTGATCTGACAAACAACTTATGTATAGCCATGGTCTGATTTTATTCCAGAACGCGTCATTGCAATGTCATTTCCTTCGTCTGGCAAGACATCCCTCTATCGAAATCATATTTCAGTAAGTCAAGCTCGATACAGTGGTTTTGTTTGTTTTCTATATGCTTGCCATAAACCGTATACCGTTGCATGCCATCGTGGCACGATGTCACTTGGTGTGGTGTGCGATTAACAGCTATGTGAAAATTTGTCCATTTGTCCTTCTCTTTGTTTTTGTTTGTCGCAATCTAATTTCAGCCATCTCTTTGCATTTACCCTGTTGTCAATGCTACTAACCACAATACAACTTTTTACTGCAAACATTTTAGTAAATGTGCTTTTATTTGTAAAGAAACAGGGAATATCATGCGATCTTCTGTCTTTTTCTGGGAAGAGATACAAGATCGCATGTACCAACATTTTCAGATATCATCTACAAATATCCTAAAGCAAGTGTTGATGAAAACTGTTTCAGTTCAGGGATATATTACTTAGCCATTCTTTTTTATCCCGCAGGATGTTTCAAGGTTTTTCAATGAAAAGCATACAAATCATTATAAGATATACAACCTCTGCAGTAAGTGTATCTCAATTGCAAATTCTTTCAAACTCTTGTTCATATCTCTGTGCTCAGCATTTGATTGTATTTCTTATGTGCAGTGTCAAAATAATCATGATTCTATGACTCTGATTCTGCTCAATTTTTGTGTTTTTTAGGCGAGCAACATTACGACGTCCTATACTTCAATAACAGTGTGGAAAGATATTTAATCGACGACCATAACGTGCCTCCTCTCACGTAGGTTTTGTTCCCTTTTATTTTCTTATATCCTTTGAGAATTTTAATTTATTTATATTAAAGAAGTATAATGTAATGTCCCCTAGCTAGGAGAGGAAGCATTCTTCTCCAAACGCCTTCTCCTAAATAATTGAGGGCGCCCCCATTATAGCTAATTTTTTTGTAAAATATTTCCTTATTTTGTTAATCCAAAGAGCCTAATGCTAAATCCGTTATCTAAGGAGAAGTTAGCGAACCAGTCAATGTCCTTCAGAAATCATCTATCAATGATTATTGTAATTGATGTGGATCGATTATTGTAATCGGAGGCAAAATTGGCATGTGGATTCTGCAGTTTATTTTATGTTCTGACCATCTATTAATGGACACCCCTCTGCAACTGAATATTGGTTTTTTACACACAGAAAGTCAGACCTCTTTGTTCTATTGTCTAATGATACAATCTCTCTTTCTGCCTGCAGTAAGTTGCTCGACTTTTGTTACAACGCCAAAGAATGGCTCAATGCTGATGAGCAGAACATAATTGCTGTACATTGCAAAGGGGGCAAAGGTATCATATACAAGGCTTATTAACAGACTCATGCTTGTGCCTGTCTTCGCTTGTTAGTGCTATAGTATGCTTTCTTCTAACTTCATCATTCTCAGGTATTGTCTATAGTAAACACGCATGCGAAAGTGTGTATTTCTCTATTAGTAGCTACCTCTTTTCACCCATTGAGTAGTGATAAATGGCTTTTCATGGAAGCTCATTAATGGAGGCCTGCCCTCATTATAACTGGATATTAATAGACGCCTCCTTTGTTCATGACTGAATTGAAGTATATACCTTCTTTATTCGCGATTTAATTGCAATAGACGTTGTTTTCTACTCATGAAAAGCAGCAATGGATACCTTTTATTGTGAGTGATTGATGGGTCTCACGAAAATGCGGCGTTTGTTTGTTTTTCTTTTAATTGTTTAATAATAAATTTTGATTTGCAGGAAGAACTGGTACATGTATAGCTGGATGGCTGCTATTTTCAGGACAATTCAAAACAGCTGAGGTCAGTTTCTATAATACATAACCATACATTACAGCTCTTAGACAGGGAAATTCTTATAAGAATCTAGCAATCAGGGTAACCGGAATTCTGTTTTTTGAGACATGTTACTGGGGGGTTTGGGTTTCAAAATCCGCCAGGGGACAAAAAATTTTCGGCCCGGGGGTCATGTTATTTCTTACGTCATATCTTGCGGGTCAATAAAATTTTTTTTAATCAAACTTCAACAAAATTAATATCAATCGAAAGAGCATTTTAAACCAAGCAAAAAACGTATAAGAACTGGGGCCATAAAAGCTATATAGAAAAAAATATGAGCTCTTGAAAGTTTTGTAATGACGTCATCAGATTGGACTAAAGTTCAAATGATGTACCTTTTAAGTTATTTCCCATTGTAATGACATTTCAAATTAGCCCCATTCCCTGTCATCGCTAGCACTACTGCTTTCATTATCGCCAGAATCGCCAAAAAAGATATAATTAAGTTCCGTGTCGCTTTAAAATTTTGCGAAGATTTATATTAATTTTAATTGCAGATAAGTTTCAATATGCTTACCCTCATACCATACAGGCACAACAGATATCTCAGAGTCAGCGCGTAGCCACTGCTCATTATGTTTCTACCGAGCATTACTCTTTTACCGCACTGCAGCCTTTTAATTAGCCGAAAGTTTGATCGTCTAATATGTTGCTGTAAGGATTTTGTGTCGGCCGCCAGGCTCAATGATGATTTAGTTTTCATTTCAGTTGCATAATCTTACCCTGGCTTTGATGTAGTTTCTTCTTTTAGTCCATTGTAGCAATTTAGTTGAAAGAATCCTACAATATTGCTCTCCATATCTTCACTAATAACTTCACATTCTCCAAACCCTTCTAATAATTTAAGGATATCGTTATCGCCAAACACTGTTAACACTTTTAACTTTTCAAGTTTCAGACAAAGATCCTCACCAATGTTATCTACTACTTATTCTCCTTGTATATGCTTACACTAAATATAAGCCATCTTTCCATGCTTTATGGAGATAGATAGTGATAAATACGTTGACATCCAAAAAGTAGTAGATAACGTTGGTGTGGATCTTTGTGTGAAGCTTGAAGAGTTATAAGTGTTAAAAGTGTTAAAGAGGGTGCTTGGCCATAACGATATCCTTAAATTATTAGAAGGGTTTGGAAAAAGTGAAGTTATTAGTGAAGATGTGGAGAGAAATGTTGTAAGATTCTTTCAACTAAATTGCTACAGTGGACTAAAAGAAGAAAACTACATCAAGACCAGGGTAAGATTATACAACCAAAATGAAAACTAAATCAGAGAAAGCGGGCTGGCCCGCTAGGCAAGATCTCACTGGAGCACTACCGAGATCTCGGCAAGCGGTTTGAAAATTTCCCATATGAACACTCCATCCCGCTTACCGGGCCAGAAACGTGCCGACTGCGCAAGCACAATCATTGCTTTCATTGTCAATTTCTCAAGTGACAAACAATTGTTACAGTTTCTATCCCGACCGGCGGGACGGAATTTTCTCATATGAACAAAATTTACATCTGTCTCGCTTAGTGAGCTGGCCCGGTAAGCGGGCTCATATGAACAGGCCCTTAGACGAACAAACTTTCAGCTAATGGAATGGCTGCAATGCAGTAAAAGAGTAATGCTCGGTAGAAACATAATGAGCAGTGGCTACGCGCTGACTCTGAGATATCTGTTGTGCCTGTATGGTATGAGGGTAAGCATATTGAAACTTATCTACAATTAAAATTAACAGTAAATCTTCGCAAAACCAATAGTGCTTCAAAACACATTTTTGGGTAATCAGCTACCACTGTTTGGGGAAGATGGTAGAAAGCGAAGAAGAAAGGAGGTCAATATGAAAACAACGAAAATGCATTTTAAAACGACACGGAACTTAATTATATCTTTTTTGGCGATTCTGGCGATGGTGAAAGCAGTAGTGATAGCGATGACAGGGAATGGGCCTAATTTGAAATGTCATTACAATGCGAAATAACTTAAAAAGTACATCATTTGAACTTTAGTCCAATCTGATGACGTCATTACAAAACTTTCAAGAGCTCATATTTTTTTCTATATAGCTTTTATGGCCCCAGTTCTTATACGTTTTTTGCTTGGTTTAAAATGCTCTTTCGATTGATATTAATTTTGTGGACGTTTGATTAAAAATATTTTTATTGACCCGCAAGATATGACGTAAGCAATAACATGACCCCCGGGCTGAAATTTTTTTGTCCCCTGGCGGATTTTGAAACCCAAACCCCCCAGTAACATGTCTCAAAAAACAGAATTCCGGTTACCCTGATTGCTAGATTCTTATAAGAATTTCCCTGTCTATCTGTCTTTTCAACGGTTGTTCTTTGTAAAAAAAGCCATTATCAAATGGTATACTTTCAGAGTTATGTAAGTTTATAGTTGGACTTATATTTATAGCATGCATGGCGCAGGATTCTTGTCCCTGTCAGTACATTGATTATTGGTTTGTCTGCTTCATTTTGAACTCAAAATCTAATTACGTACAAAATAATAATCATCTAATCTCCAACGGCACAGCATCTCATCAAGGCACTGTATTAGAACTAATGCGGTTTAAATGCTACTGAAACGCCGCAACAAAACCAGTGGCGAATACAAAGTGCTTCTTTATTTGATTATTACAATCAGGTGGATTGATAAGCCATGTAATGAAAATTGGACAGTGGCGTCATGGCCGGGGGGCCATGGCGAAATTGAAAATTGTCGGATTTATCGGAACTTTTTCAGTTTTACTGACTTTTTTAGAAAATGTTTTGTCTGAAATCCATTGTTTCCAAATTTGTCGAAAATTTTTCGTATTGACCCCCTCCGTAAAACTGAGGTCCCACGACGCCCCTGCATTTTGACTCAGCTTGGATTTAATTTAATAGATCTCAAGGACCTTATTGCTTATGTTTGTTTGCTATTTTATTTATTTCTTTGTTTGACATTTGAAATTCTTAATTCTCCCATTAGAAAAGCTTGCATTATTTCGGATACCGTAGAACCGACAGAGCAAAAGGAAGCAGATTTCAGGGTGTGGAAACGCCAAGCCAGGTATATTAACTATAAATTAACTATCATATAACATTAACCTTGTCAGTAACTAATCTTTCTACATTTTGTGTATTGATGTATTTCTTGAAGTTGCCATCGCTCCCAACCTTTGTTATAGAGGGTATGTTTGAACTTGGTACATTATATTCCCCCATTCGAGCTCGGTTAAAAGCTCATACCGAGGCTACTTTAAACCGAGGCTCGTGATTCATACTCGCACTCAACTATCTTGCGATGCAAGCACGCCTAAAATCTTGAAAACCTTGCGTACTGTATCAAAAACTCAACTTAAGTTTATTCTATCTATTTGAAACACGTGTACTGTTGTTTCATGCTTTCATTTCTGCATCCATATCAATATTGTCTTGAATCAATTCTCGTTGATCCGATTCTGATTCGACTTAGGTTTGGTGACTCGTTGTATCATATAAGCACCAAATCAGATGCAATTTTAGCAATTTCTATTTATCCCAACTCTTTGTTCTTGTAGAGTCGTTATGTTGGCTATCTCGAGAAGGTCTTAAAAGAGCACAATGGCGTCATACCCACAGCTAAACCACTGATTTTACAGAGCTTCAAAATCAAAGGAATTAAAGGTTTGTAGATACTTGTTCTTTTGTGCTTTGCGCTAATCTTATTTCCTTTCTGCTTTTCTTCATTTGAGATTTAACAGTTGCAATATGTATATGCGCTTTTATTAATTTTGCTTCAACTTGATTTTGATCGATTGTTTTGCCTTTGGCACATTCGCAGTGTAGGGAGTAATGCAAGCATATTTTCACGTTGAAGGTGTTCGACCCCAAACGGAATTTCTGAGACATTCAAAATTCTCTGATAAAGACTTCTCAGAAATTTATGCGCCTTTCCCAGATTACCAATTTTATGTAACCAATATATCCTCTTTGAATGCACATATTGGGAATAAAAATCTGTTTCAAACAAATTATTATGTGTCTTATGCACTGCTTTCATGCGTTGCTCATTGAACTCTTATTTTAGATATTTACCCTGGAAGAATTAAAATAACTTCTCTGATTAAAATTTCGAATTTTTGAAGGCGTTGGCAATGGAGATGGAAGTGATTTGAAACTGGAGATCATTGTCGATGGAGCAGTTGTGTATACATTGGTATTTAATGCTCCTATGGATGCCAAGGTATGCAAACCGTTGTCACCTGTTTCTATTATATAACGTAATTTATCCCACGTCGCCCCTATGTTTCCTGATATCATTGAAAATACTGCTTTATTTAGATCAACCACAAGAATCAGAAAGAGGGCTCAGTCAAAGCAACGCTACACGATGACGCATGCCAAGTCCTTGCCGGCGATATCAAGTTTAAAGTATATTCTTCTTCTGCGGTAAGTGCACTGAAAAGACTCAACATGCATCGCTTTATCTCCCCCAACACCCCTCCCCCATCGCTTTATCTCCCCGTCCTGATGTTTATCTTACTGGATCAAGGTGTTACGCATCCATAGCCCCTTTTTAGCATTATCGAATCTAGAAGATAGATTACAATACACCAAACTAAACCTTCTTGTCTCTAAGCTACGTCTACGTCCGAGCGACTTAGCCATCATTTTGGTTGACCATGACAGTCCCGTTCAATTACGTTACTGTGTAAGACTTTCTTATGCTATCTTAATGTCATTAAAGTATCTTGTGTGACGTGGTTAGTTGATGTCTTGATTCATGGCAACGCTGGCTCAACTCCAAGATCAGTACTTTGCCATGCATACACCTTTCTGTGAGGGATCTGGATTTATGAAATCCCCTCATGGATTTACAAGGCTATGTGGCACATTGACGACGCATTTATATTGTTTTAGTACTTGCAAGGCTTTTAACTTTTAAATAGGTCTTAACCCGATTGTTCCCTTATTTGATTTATGATGTGTTTGGCATTTTTTCACTCTCAAACTTCTAAGTATTTCTAATTAGCCCGGATATTTAGATTACAGTTTGATAAAAGATATTGCTTTTGGACCACTTTAAAAGGTCATAATTTCTCACTTTTTAACGTTTATTTTTATTCTAGAATGTCCCGAAAGGCTACAATGGTTGTGCATTTTTTTTCTGGTTCCATACCGCTTTTATCCATCACCACAAGTAAGTATCGTGGTGCAAGCATCCTATTCATTCTTCCTCTCCTCCTCCCTAGTTTCTTTGCATGCTTCTCCACACCACACTCTTTCAATCCTAGTAGCTCGTTTTGTTGTGGTGGACCTGAAATCACACCACGGCTTAGATTTCTGCTTATACTTATTAAATTGTTAATATGTATGAATGAACAGATTAAGAAGTTGGTTGATTCTAACACCAAACCCGCTTATAGCCGAGTGTTTTAAATAAAACTGGAAATGATGAAGATGTAAAATCAATGTGTCTACTTGAAAGATTTTTATTATATTTTTCAACTACTCGTTAAGAAAATTGAGTATAATTGCGAACGTTTTTTATATTTTCTTTCAGACTTCATATTCCTCGTAATGAGCTCGATAATCCTCACAAATTGAAAACCTGGCGGGTATACAGTGAGAAATTTGGTGTCACACTCAAATTTGCCGATGCAATGCATAATTAATGATAGGTGACATGTTTATATGTACTTTCTTTTCAAATATCTCAAGTATGCGAAACAGACTTTTGTAATCCAACGGCCGTAACTGTGTAGCTGCGAAATTCTATGAAATGTTTTGTGAGCTTAGAGAAACAAAACCTCTGCTGGCTATACTCAGCAAGAGTTCTTGACTGTGTCTTTTTTGAGTCACAGCAAATCCTGAACGTCAAGGAGAGTTTTTTTTTTACTTTTATTCGGTACATTATGTGCCTCTTTGTTTAACAGACAATTTAGTGTCCTGTATACAATAATGCAATTTCAGATTGTGAAAAGAATTAATAATTTTGTGCATGTGCACAATGAGTTAAATTATAAATAACATCTCATACATATATATAGCATAGTTATAATAAAAAGGGAAGGAAACACTATATTGCAATCTAAATTAATTATAAGACAATTATTTTCGTAATTACAATATTTGATTATTTTGAAGTCTTTATGCCTGTAAAACTCTTCAGAATTTAATTTACGACGTGCAACTTTTAAATTAATGTATATCGGCTTCTGAAATTAGACGTCACAGAACTAAGAAGAGCTGGCTATCCTGCTACTTTCCTCCTTCCTTTTCTGGTGATGGATATCGATTAGAATTACGGAGGTGGGTATAATACCTTATTTCTTTATTTAACCCCGTGTATTGTTAAATTTACAACCAGTTAACGTGTATATAGCGTTTTGTGGTGCACTTGAATAGGGTGTATACAAGAACAAAATCGAGTGTGCTACGACCGTTATCGTCTATCTTGTTTATTGAGAACAGGATCTGTTGATTGTTTGCAGTGCAGAAAAGCACCATAAGAGCAGATAATGCAAATCCCAAATCGTGACGCTGTTGTATTACAATTATTAGAATTCAATCAAATTTTAATGGGATATAGTCTACTTTGGAAATGGCAAGGCACACAGTAGCAGAACAAATCTTTTCGATTATATCCCATACGCAATCTAAAAAATGAATTAATATAAAATCATACAGATGGGGAGGGGATTGGTCAGTCAAGGCCACGGTGGGACAAAGGGAGGGGGGGTCCTTCTGCCAAATCAGACCAAATAAAGCTGTGTTGACAACAGGCTGGACTGGATACAAAATCCACGTGCTCTTATATAAGCGGATTTTTACCGTAATGCAAATAGCGAACATACAATATATTAAGCGTAAAGCTTAGCAAATAAGTCACAACGAATCGAAATTCCACATTCATGTGTTCTTGGATCTTTCCTCCGATTGCTTCTTCTTGTAGTAGCATTCTTCATGGAACATCTTGTTGTTGTGGCCTATCCAACAGCCGGAATACTCGCCCCTACCCATGAGACGTTCAATTATGACATTGAAGCAATAGGAGCACCTTGGCCCGGCGTATTTTTCATAGCATTCGATGTGGTACTTCTTGTCTTCATACACAATGAATTGGCCCGAGAACTGTCTGTCTGGGTCGACCTTTGATAATGGGAACGAACAATACGCACATCTGGGACCTCTTGTTTTCACGTAACAATCGTAATGATAGTCCTAATGGTGGAAAGAACAGGGTAAAATTGTTGCCACATCCTATAACGTCAATATCGCCGAGTTTTGGGGGAGTAAGTTGAGACTTGTCTCGAATTACCCATCCCTGGGATGGCGGTTTTACACATGCGCACTTTGATTTGGAACTCTAAATATGGAATTGCGCATGTGTGATAACCTCATCCCTGGGGTAACCAAAACAAGAGAATCTTATCATCCCCAAATTGTGATATTTTGATTGCCTCATAAATGCTTCATGTGAGTTTTATCTGGATAGCATCATAAAATGTTTTTAAAAAAAGAACCCTGAAAAGAAACAGCAGCCTGAGAATTGCCCGAAAAAATAAAAACAACACAAAAAAGGCAGAATTCAACAAAACTCAAGAAATGATATACCAGCAGCGACCGAAAAAATGTGTCAAAACCTTCATAACTCCAGCAAATTTCTCATAATATTCGCCTGCCTGTTCGACTCCTCGAGATATTCAAAATTATTTTTGAAAAAAGGGTAATAATTTTGCTCCATACCCTTATTCCATCTTTGACAACTTTGTTGAACGGGCCTGCTTTCTCGTTGACATAAATTTCGTCAAAACATGACGAGCATCGCAACTCTTCCGTCTTCGGCTTCGAGTGATAATCATTCAAACTTGAAAAGGTTGCAGGACTGTCGTTCTCCCAGCACTTCATCTCACCTTCAAGATAGACTTTGCTGTAAGGTGGCGGTTTTGACACGACATTTGTATCGCTTCCAAAGAGATTGCTGGTGTCAGGATAGAGAGGCTTGTTGTCTGTTTTGAAATTTGTATTTAGGCCCATCGTTGGATCTGCAAATCTTTCTTGATTTGTTGGAGTTTCCGTGTATGGAGGGGGTGCATAGGCTCCTGAACAGAGCTTTGTTATTGCAAGTTGCACATTGCCGTTACTATCCCTCAAAGCCATCACTGCTTCTGATCTTGGGAAACCAAAATCGTTGACAAGTTTGTCGAGGTTTGCTTCTTTGGTGTTAACTGCATCCATCTTTCTTTGCCTCCTCCGTTGCCTTGTTGCCTCTGAGAAGCAAGCTCCGTCTTTTCTCCTCTGATCTTCTTTTCACAGTTAGTAGCTTCCTCATCTTCTTTACATATTTACCTTTCTTGGAAACACCCACTTATTGGTTACTTATTTCAACTAATCATATGTCTTATTTGTTATGAGTGAGTCTTGGACTATTGAAACATTCACACCAAATCCACAGAATTTAGCCAAATTGCCACTCATCATAGGTGTTAATATAAAACCTTGCGAGGCTTCTCCTGTTATATAGAGATTAACCACAATAGTTTCTATTTGTGAGCAATAAATTATCGATAAAAACAACGCTCTGCTGAAGAGAGATATCCATCAACAGACCATTTCCATTGTGTTAACGACACACACTCTCTTTTTTCTTCCTTGATGAAGAAGATTTTGAAGGAGTAGTTCTATGTTTATCAAATAATTTCGTGCATAATCCTTGTGGGAGATTTTTTCAATGTTTTAGCGTGCTCTGAGCTGAGATTGTATAAAGACCGAACATTTAGCGTTTGGCTTTTCTTCAACTGAAAGAAGGAAATATCAATCGAGGCACACGCTAAACTATCAAATTGTTCTTTATGCCAAATTCATTTAGGTTGACTCGACCACAAATCTGACCTGTATTTAACTGAGTAACTCGGTTAAAAATCTCGTGAAGGACTCGCTCACGGTTTTGCTCAGAGCTCTGATCTATAAATGCAAGTGGGATTTCCGTTTAACAAACAATGAGTAGAACTATTGAACGAACCGGTTGTTTGTCGAGTCGAAGGTAATTGGCTATCGAGAATGACTTGGTATAAGATACATTTGATGATTCATGAACCAAGTAATATACCTTAAGTAGTGCCCTCCTAAAACTTTGCGAGGAACTCTCTTCAAAAATCTTTTGACCACCTTTGCCAGAAACTTGTAAGCTTGTTGAATATCGATGGTTATTACCTTCAGTATATTATGGGTTAATCTTTACAAACTACTGATTTTATTTTTCAGAGGTGGGCCAAACGACCTGGGTACCAAGCTACGATAACCCTGCTATGAAACAATTCACGGGACCAAATGTTTGTTATACGGAGAGAAGCGAATGAGTTTGTGACGCGGAGATTCCACTGTACTGAGTCAGCACCAGCAATGGTACATCCATACAAAAGATCCGTCGGCGGTCTGGTGCCTGACATTTCACTCTTTGCCGGAGCAATTTTAGCTAGACATAGACAAACAATTACTCGTTACGTAACGTATGACTTCTGTACGGAAAGGATTCTCAGCCCAAGCCCCTTGCAGCTCTTTTTAAAAGTGCACTGGAGAGTGGACGTCAGAGTTTCTGTGTTATTTTTAAGTCGATTTTGTGCGAGACAAAAGGACCGTCGAATCGGATGACTGATCTCCAAAATGACAACCGCAAATTTCAAAGAGCCACATTCCATCGTAATTGCAACTGACCAGTGTCATAAAGACGCGCGTAATTGTCCCTAACAATCTTCGACAGTGTAATTGTACAGGCCCATTGTTTCAGCCTCGTCTAAAATAGTCACGCGTCGCGCCTCTGTACAGAACAGAAATCACTCGGCAGTTGTTCGTCAATCTCCAGTGAACAACCAACGACACACACGGCTTCATTTATCGGGCGTGAGTAACAGCAGCGATCAACAACTGGAACCGATCCGATTTCATAATTCAGTGAGTTGCTGCTCTATTGCTTTTCTGCTTCTCTTGATTGCACTTGATGATCTCACCTTTTGTGTATAGGTGCGCGCTACATTTCAATGCGCCTATTTGTATTTAGGAATCAATTGCGTGTAAATATTTATGGACTTGTTGTGTACTGTGTGATAAACATCCCTGTGCGTGTATGTTGTGTTTGTAGTGTGTATGTATGTGGAAGTGTGGCAACGTGAGATTGAAAACCGCCATGCTTGATGCCTGTATACCTGGATATGCCTGTATATTGTAATTCCCTGTTTTACGTTTTATCGTTTCTTCAGCTATATGCATGCAACACACAAAGTTGTTGGCATAATCTTTGCGCGTTTCGTTGCAGTTTTAATTCCTCTGCTGTGTTTTTTCGATTACTAATTATTTAAGCGATTCAATTCTGAGACCAACTGTACTTGGAACAATTGTCCCAGCCCATCCAACTCCAAAAAATCACGAAGATATTTTGCATTGTATGGTTGTATATTTCTTCTCTGTATGCTCTTTTGACCATGCCCACCTCCCTTCCGTTATTTTACACGCTGGCTTTAACACATCACATTTCGGTGTGTAACAAATGTTCAATCGAAGCGTAGCAAGCGAAGTGACGGTCAATAGCTTTTACAATCAATTATTTGTTGTTATTCTCTTTTCACGGTGATATCTCGTGCATGCTTAGGCTGCTCGAGAGCGTGTTGTGTTAGCTTGATTGTGATTGCTGACTTTATATTGATCAAAAATGTTACATTTCACTACTGTTCTTGGTGTGATTAGCATCGCTGTGCTGACTGGTAACTTAGCTGCAACGCTTGGGATCCAATGAATTGAATTCACCGTTCTCTCATTTTCTGACATGCATGTTTGTACCACAGTTACTTGGTTGTTTACAAATAGCGATATGATGTATATCATGATAAAGAAGAAAAGAGAGGCAAAAGTATTTTGCAGCTCGCCGTATCTCAAAAGATTACCAGCGTGTTTTGGAAAACTTATTAAGCCGTTTCATAACAAGAAGTTTTTGCTCGCTGGTGACTTTGAATGTATTAAAATGCCAAAGTTTTATTAATAATCAATGGAAGTAGATTTTTATGCCAAGTCTAGTGGAAGCTTGTTGAAAAATGTTTTTTGCAACGTACAATCATGTCGCAGCTTCCCAGGAGCCAAAGCTTTTCGAACAAATCCTTTGTTATTTATCACAATTTATTACTTTTTCGTTACTATTATTTCCATTAAAGTACTGTTTATGTCTTGAAAATCAGCACAAAATTTTGCCATATTCAATGTCGCTCGAGAGAAAGTAAGAAAGAGTTTGAAAGAGTTGAACTATTCGCTGTTTTATTTTGGCCTAATGGCAGATTAATAGCGCGGCTCTATTTCGATTTCATCAAATGAGCCGAATCTTTCTTGATACCTTGCTTGTGAATACGTTGTTTGCATTATTTTTACAAGTTAATTCAAAATTTCGTGGTAAAATTGACCAGTTGCTAAAATTGCTAAAATTGGTCAATTTATGGCAAAAGACAATTAAGTCCTCCAGCAATTATCAATGAATTCCAGCTACCGCTACAATATAACAGTTACGAAATGTTACGAAATGTTACGAAAACTGTCAAGCATGTCTTTCAAGTCTGCTCATGTTATCTGAAGTATTTTTGAGCAAAATTTAGAACATTATTGGCAAAAGAACAAGTGGAATTAAAACCGCATTAGATCTACTACATGTTGCACGTTTCTTGAGGTTTGGCTTATGGAAATGAACCTTCAATGGAAATCAGTTGAATGCATTATTGTTCATGATGGCATGGTCTGCATCTTATTGACCTGTAAAGCTAACCACAATACAATAGTTTCAATCAAGATCATTTATAATTAACTTTTTCGAGTATATGTTCAACACAACACGTATTTCCTTATCTGTACAACGGGAAGCTTCTCACAAATGAAAATTCCTGTGCAAGAAGCACGTTTAAACAGGAATCGGAAATACAATTCGCTTGCATTTCTTTGGCACCATTATTTCCAATATTAGGTACAATTTTTAACTGTGCACAATGAACTTGCATCGCTATGTGATATTGTCCACGTTGTGCTTTCATCTTCACTCGAATTGCTAATTGCGGATAATTAAGCCTTGATATTATTGTTTAAGGTTTTTAAATCTCAATCATGACACATTAAAAATCGGGACATAAACTATGAACCCAGTGTATTAAGCAACTTACATCGTGGCTTTGTTGCCATTGTGATGTATCAAAGAGATTTTTGTGCCACCTTTGAAAATATCTTGCGCTTATTTTCAAAAGTGGCACAAAAATGGCACTAAAGTCACCTGTAATGCTCTTTTCACAAGCTGAGCAAATATCTGCAACCACACAGGCAATGAAAAACAATCGTGATTCATTGTCCCCTCTAATGTAAATTTCTCAAAACACTGAAAATACATCAGAACTGCGGTTCTGTTTATTTATTTTAATACAATCGAAAACTTAAGTCTTACACCCAAACGTAGGCCCTAAGCTTCATGTTTTGGTAATTATCCTGGCGGATTCAAAAAAGACATCTCATCATTCATTGTTTTCAATCTTTTAATCATTAATTCTTTTAGTGATATCTTCTGAAATTCTCTAGATTCTCTTTTATTCACCAACATTTCTTTCCACTGTAAATGAGTGTGAATCATCAGTTTTATCAATGTAGGAATTTAGATATCGGTCCCTGGAACACAAATCACAAACCTTTATTTTAGAAGAAGCTTGCATAAGCAAATAATAGCTACAAAAGTTTTTAATTTAGCAATACAATTTTTGGCGTTTTAGTATTAAAAGTTTTTGAATCGATTTCTTATCTTCGGGATCTGGATTTTCCATTTGTTGCTTTTAAGCATTTTTGGATCGATTTAACCAAGATAATCACAAAAAGCTCTGCGCAGATCAAAATCAATAATTATAATCTTTTTTCAAGCAAAATTTAACAAAGTTCTTAATATCTACTGAGACAATAACGTGCACAAATGAAAATAATAAACTATTCTTGAGAATGGAAATTTTACAGTTTTTTAATTATTTTTGAGCCTGTTACCTCGTAAATTTTGGTCTTGCCATCCAAGTTCTGGATTGTTATAAGCGAGTTGATCATTAAAATTTTTGCAAGTTGGGAATTGGAAAAATTTACGAATGCAGATTTTCTAGAAGATGAATCAACCAAAACAATTCACAATACGTAAATTGGGTTTTCTGTGTATGCAAATGAATGGAAATGTAGTAAGGTGTGGCCGATACGAAAAACGATGAATTAAGTATTAAAACAAAAGATAATTAAGCATGGATTGTATAATTCCAAAAGCATAATACTCTTATGTTATCTTGATAATACACTGTGAAATGTCAATGAAGCTTATCCCCAATTGTCCTTCACACGTTGACGTCATCAAGAATCATGGCGGTTGGGAAATTGGATAATTAAAGTACTTTGCTCCATGGAACAGTGACTCATTAACAAGCTATTGCTTCTAATAATATCACCATAATCTTCTTTTGTTTTTAGCCATTAATTTTTATTCAATTCTTGTACACTGCTCAGGGTAATCATTACTGAATTCTATTGTCCCAGTATTTTTACGTCATTGAAGACAATATAGTTTAATGGCTCCAGTTGACAATATAACCAATTCTATACAATAATCACCTAGCAATTCTACGTGATAATATGCACACCGGAGCAGATATGGACAAAAATATATGCTTAATCTGCCTCTACGGAGTTAAAACACAGATTTCAAGAAAATGATTTAAAAGAACAAAACATTGTTACTTTTACATCTAATTCCGTAGATACTATGTGTTATTCAATTCTTATGAAAGTAGTGTGCGATAAAAGGAAGAGTGCGTCTAATCACCCCTCTTAGCGCCCCCATTCTCTTTAGGTCTGAAGAAATCAATTTGCTATTTTGCTTATGCTTACCTGTCATATTTTAGACAATGAATATGAATGAATATGAATTAATGATTATAAAAAGATTATACAATTTACAGATTAATATTGGTTTTGGAACATATTTCGGGGAACGTCACATCCCATTGGGGTGACTTTGAATTACAAGTGACCACTGTCCAATGACAGACGTAGAACTGTACCACGTGATGGGTGCAGCAGAATAACGCTTAATGTAATTACAAAAACACAGGAAGGTTTCGCTGGAATGTTAATAGTTTAGGCCTTTTTCCAGGGTCGTTGCCTCAAGGAAATTTACCGTTAAAAATACTATTAATACATCGAGGTTTACTGTAATTAGCATGCAACAGCTCTTTTGCCTTAAATTTCAGGTCTACTTGCGAAGATTTGGCCAACAGATGAATTAGGAACGGTCCGCTGAAGAAAAGCAGTCAACCACGAAAAACAACTTCAAGCTTGAGTGACCGTCGACATAAAAAATCGGAGAAAACTGTGAAAAATCATCATGGCACACGCAGGTTAATTGACTTTTCGCTTCATTTGCTACTCACAATATGTTTAGTTTACACAAAATTTTAATAATAAATGAGTCTATTTATATCACCGTCCTGCCAAGTAGCAGGTGCTAGGAGATTTGGGTTGTCATCAATTTGTACAAGTGGGCTGGCTGTTTAAATTTGAGATTTTAAGGCCAAAACATTTCCAAATCCTTCCACGCGTTCATTGCACGAAAACAAAATTATTTGTTTGTTGCGATAGGCCTTGGCAATGTTAACATTGAATAAATTAACAGCAATGATTTATACTGAGTAGTAAGTTCTTCTGTATTTAGGACATGGCGGAGTTAATCAGCTCGGTGGAATGTTTGTTAATGGCCGTCCTTTGCCAGATCCCATTCGTCGAAGAATTGTTGAGCTTGCTCACCAAGGAGTCAGGCCATGCGATATATCAAGGCAGCTGAGAGTCTCCCACGGCTGTGTGAGCAAGATTCTCGGACGATACTACGAAACAGGCTCGATAAAACCCGGTGTGATTGGTGGGAGTAAGCCCAAAGTGGCCACTCCGATGGTGGTGAACAAGATTGCAGATTACAAGATTGCCAACCCGACTATGTTCGCTTGGGAGATTCGAGACCGCTTGCTCATGGACTCTGTGTGCAGTCAGGAAAATGTTCCAAGTGTCAGCTCAATAAACAGGATAGTTCGCAACCGCATCAATGCCGGTGCCACCGGACCAATGGGTGTGGTGAGCCAAGGGGAGATGGTGCATGACATGAAAACAGAACAGGGTGCTTCTGTCCCTGTGTTGTTGCAAGGCAACTTTGCCCAGTTCCCTGGCGGGGGCAGAGGTGCCCCGTATTCCATCAATGGAATCCTTGGCATTGCGATGGGCTCCCAGTGCGAACCAAGCATTGCTGCATCAGCTGAAGACGATAGCAAAGAGATGGTCAAGCCAGAACAGCACATGAGCATGGCTGAACAAGGTATGTAATCTTTGATCATAGTACGGGTCAGTTAATTGAATCTAAATATCTGGAAGAATTATCAAGCCAGGAAAGTCAAGTGCAATGAGAATACCCACCCTCCTTGATCTCAGCTGGGTGGGAGCTAATTTTCATTTTTCTGTTGTTACAATTGGTGTTTTTGTGCCCTGCTCTGCACACGTGCCTCTCAGCTGTGTTAAATTAGACGACATCAATTGAGAGTTGTTGTCCCATCACACAAATTTGTGCTCCACAGAATCTGCTTTTACTTCCCATGGCAATGTTCACCAGAACAATGGTTTGATGTCACCAAAGTTGATGTGGCAAGGCAGCCCCCCCTCACAAATCAAAGATCCCTTCTGAAGGCCCTCTCTTGTCTTAACACATCTGTTTTACTGGCAGTTATTTTACGTCAAAATGCAGAGCAATAAGAGAAGGCAATGAAACTATATTTTATCATTACTTAGGATCCTTTTTTTCTTTCTGAATAGTGCACATAATTAATGTGGAATCAATGAATAACCAACAACAACAACAACAGACCCACAATCAATATCAGAACCACCAAGTTGAGCAAGCACAGCTAGAACACCAACAACAACAACATGAGCCTGCAACCTCAAATGAGCATCACAATCAACAACCACAACAGCAACAACAACAACAATTTCAAATGCAAAGCAATACTCCCACCATGCAGAATGTATCATCATCATCAGCAGCAGCAGCAGGAAATAACAGCAACAGCAACAGCAAACGCCAGACTCGTAAGAATCGAGTGAATTTCAATACAGAGCAGCTTGATATTCTGGAAAAAGCCTTTGCAATGACATCATATCCTGATGCTACCAAGCGAGAGGAGATTGCTAAAATGGCAGACCTTCCTGAGACTAGAGTACAGGTTTGCATAATGTTATGATATCAAGAATAACTGTTTGAGTGAAGACAGACATAAGTAAAAAAATATGTTTAAGCTATGAATGTGGTTGAGGAAGACTTTATAATATATTTGTTTAATTTATTAAGTATGGAAAGGTATTTTTGTATTTGTCCTCCCTTTAAGGTAGAAGTTGTACTTCCTAAGACAGTTCTTGGGCAGCTTGTTTCTCTACTTTCATTTGCAAGATTTATATGAACTATTTTGTTTTCTTATTAGGTTTGGTTTTCAAACAGAAGAGCAAAGATGAGGAAGCAAGGTAGCAATGTGCATGATGATGAAAATGTCATTGAACAAAAACAGATGCAACGTCAACCAGTCCATTCTGCTATCATTCCCCCATCAAATCTCAACTTCATTCAGAATGCTTTCTCCGTCCAGAATGGCATGGTTTCAGATTCCATTACATACAGTCAGCAAGAGTTGAAGCCACATTTGACAGAACTGCGGCCAGTAGCTGAATCAACTCTGGGTCAAATACCAAACATATTCATACCATCAACACAGCAGAACAGCTATGAAATAATCTCAAACAACTCTTCATTTCTGACACCCAGCCCACAGCACAACCCTGTGTTTACAATTGGCATACCTGTGAGTACAACATCTGGAAAATCAGTTGTGGAGCAGAATTCAGATGACGACAATATGATGAACATTAAAACAGAGACACCACCAGACACTCCTGCATCTGAGAGCAAAGCAATGACCTTCTCAAGTAAGTCTGACTCAGAACAAATCAATTCCATTCACACTTATTCTGCTATTACTGTCACTGCTGCTTCTATTAAGAATGAAGATATAGATAATTGCAGGAAAATACTAAACATAAATAAGAAGAGAATATCAAGCTCGTTTAAGGTACAAGAGAAAGAGGTCTGATATTTTCAGCTGCAAGTATTTCAGCTCAAAGTCTTAGTTCTTATGGTGTTGACTTGAAGTTTGAGTTTACTTGACTTGATTTTTGTTCAGAGTGCACAAAGATACTTTGTAAATATTCCCCTCCTTTTTATACCCACATTTATTTATCAAATGGAAATATGCGCATCTTCTTTGGACTTCATACCATTTAACAAATATTTTGCATTTATATCATCACCCATATATAAATGAAGTTTTACAGTGTAAATAGCTTTTTTACCATATTTTAAATA
Organism: Sanderia malayensis; assembly: GCA_013076295.1. Lineage (NCBI taxonomy): Eukaryota > Metazoa > Cnidaria > Scyphozoa > Semaeostomeae > Pelagiidae > Sanderia > Sanderia malayensis. Next base: position 6,413,656 of record RQOL01000616.1, on the reverse strand, counting down.
GGGTGATTTTCACATAATATTTTGTACAAGTCTTGTAAATAGTAACGAGTACCAGTCACCCTTTTGACTATCAAACGCATAACAATGGAATTTCTGAATTCTATTTTTTAATAAGCTGCTTATCATTATGCCTTATGAACCGTTTCAAATCATTTATTGTTTGGAGCTTTGTATTGCACAGCAAATAACAGCTTAATTACACAGTTCATTTGAAGCGCCAACGCTGAACTCCGTGAAATGTCATACGAAATGTAACGATCCTTTCAGGAGATGTTATGTTATGCTACGGCTTCACAAACTTTACAACTATAACCATGCAATGCCTAACCTCTTTTTAACCACTAACCAAACTCGATTTATTCTTTTACAGCTTCTCCTTCAATGATAGAATCCATGCAGTCACATTAACCCATTTATCGAACTCGTTTTCATTGCCACCCGTGAGTACATTGACCAAGAAGACCAGCGATGGTGGAAACATCGTGTACAACTCAGATTACCAACCACAGTACAGCTCTGATCAATGGCTAAGATACCCAACACAAGGCTTGATGGCTAGGACCATGCAGTCGTCTACTAACTGGTAAGAAATATTCATGTTTTGTTGTTGGTGTGCGGTTATATTTGTTAGCCGATGCATTGTTGTGGGTTGAAATGCCTTTACATAACAGTAGCCAGTCGTGATTGGCACTGCAAATGCGAGCTGTCAAATGTATGATTAGAGAATGATATAATGTGTTCGCAACAGACGGCATATGTTTGCAAAGATTGCGGCACATTTGCAAGTATAGTTTGCTCGAAATGATTGCATTTGGTGTACAATGTTGACAAGAGCTATATACAGCTCGTTCAGAAATGTTGAAGATCGCTTGCATCTGGTGTGTTAGCTTTGCAATCATAATAGGTACGATTTGGTGTCAAGAATCGTATCTCTCCCACCTCTTGACTCTTCTTAAAGGGAAAACATGTATATTTTGTCTGATGTGGTTGCTATATTTGGGGTTATAAGTATGGTCAATGCAACTAGCTGAGAATAAATAACGTCAAATTTACTGCAGATTATTTCACGTGCGTTGAAACACTGTTGCCATAATCTTTTTAGGGGATTGAGCGAATTTGCCTAATGCTCAAATTGCATCACTCTAATCTCGTATATCTATTTGCTTGCAAGAGTCTGGCTAAGCAAGTTAGTAGCTAGCTGTGTAAATATTTCTTGATGCATTGATTCGCTTCCTACTCGGTGGTGTAGCCTAGTGGTTAAGGCGCTGGATTTCGTATCCTTGAAGGGCAACCTTCATGGGTTCGAATCCACGAACGGTCGGAACCATGAACTACAAGCCGTCAGCCAACTCAGCTGTCCATCCTTCCGAGGTCGGTAAATGAGTACCCAGGTTATTGGGGTAATAAATGACAGTGTCCTCAATTAGCAGAAATGCTAAATACCTTTGACACTTAAATAAAGTCATTATTATTATTATTATTATTCCTATGCAACAGCAGACATATACAATTGCCACTATTAACCTTTATATCGGCTGCGGATACCATATGATTGATGCAACATCAATCTTGCTATTACTTGTTTTCTGTAGCTCTGCATTTTTGAAGTAAGGCATTGACTTATACGGTCCGTTTTAGCTTTACAGAAAGGTGTTATGTCTTCATTTCATAGTGGACATTATCTTCATCGTGGCATTTGTTATAGATTAAACTCGTTGCTGCCTAAGGTCACGATCTCGAGTGAACTGCAAATGCTTGCTGTATTACTCATTTCATGAACATATAACGAAAACCAAGCAGAGTATTTTGCAGCCATGATGCAAGGACAAATGTCAACGAATTTTCCAAACTCCCAGTGATATTAATAACTCGAAATTCTCGAACGGATCTACGAAGCATAGCATTCCAAAGATGATTAACTAGTTGATTAAAAATTGACCTCGGATGCAAATAAACTGGAATGAGTATTTTTAATTTAATGTCATTAAATCTTAATATAAATTAAGGAGTTTTCGAAATTACATATTTGCCTTGCTTTGATTGCGCAGACAGTGCACTGTTTTTAATTTCCCCATTCTAATAATATAACTTCATGCTCATCTCATTATACATATACGAAAGTTGTAGCTAAGGATTAGTGGTTGATTATTGCTGCAAAGCAAAGGCAATTGTGGTTGTCTTCAATTTTTGCTCGCGATAAGGCCGGACTGGTGGTATAAACAATTTAACAGCGTCTTAATTTCATTTTCTTCTTCTCAAATCGGATGAGCATTTTTGTGGTCCTCAACTGGGATGTTACTTCGAAGTGTTTTCATTTCTTTGAGATGAAATCCTTCTGATACTTTGACGAGAGAACAGAACAATGATCCACATAAATGAGATTACATTCCACAAATATATACATCTTTTTCACTCAGTGAAGAGTCGAAAACAAGACTCGCTAAAGATATCAACGTTTTTCAGTCAAACACTTCCAGACTATATATGTATTACGTTACTTGCTGCTTTTTATGCAGTATAATGCAAAAGTCTCTCGGTTGAGTTGAATTGCTTGACGCGCGAGCCAATAGCGGCAACTAAGGTTGAATACAGTGGAGGCCCGCAAATGAGAACTAATGGATTAAGAATGTGAACAATTCCGTCATGAGCAAAGGGTGTTAAAACCAACGGTGTAAAAGGTGTAAAAAGAGATGGCCATACCCAGAATCCATAAAGAGAAACTGAATGGTACCGAAAAAGCAACCTGGGGCATGGACCATCGAATATGCCCATGACGATAGAAAATGAAGATAAACTCGTTAATTATTAATAATGCAGCAGTAATAAATGTAACTCGAATTTTGATTAAGTGTAGAGGGGTAGAGGCAGAATAAAGAGAGGGTCGGTAGTTACATTGGATACGGCAACCTACCCTTAAAGACAGAAGGCAAAACCTGTGTTTGTCTCTGTCTAAAACCTACAAGAAGTCACTGACCTCAGCAGCACCAAGCTCTTCCGTACCCCCACGACATACTGAGTGCCGTACCCCACGGCTGGCGGTTGAAGTATCATCGGAAAAAACACTCCACGACATTTCTTAACTTTTTGAAGAACCGAGCATGGCTTTCTTATAAAATATTTTCTTATAAAAGACAAGACGTGTTATGAATCTGCATATTTTGTGGTCATTTACTTATCTACTGCCCTTGTGCGTTGCAACAGGTTCAGACTAATCTTTCTTTTCTGGGTTGAACTTTTTATCATAGAACACTGTGCTATCAGATTGTGGTATGGGTTTTGTTTTTCTGCTACATAGTTTTAGACATTACATTCCGATGTTTTTGATGAATTCTCCTCTTTTATTTCTCCTGCAATCTTGACATTTTCTATGCAGGCCAAGATTTTTGTTTTACAACCCTGCCCTGTAGTTTTGATCCAGTTTTTTTAATACGTGACAACAGATAGCTAAACTTGCAAAGTTTTGAAACTAGATTTGCTCTTTGGTTGCCGAAGGAATCGTATCATATGATTTATCTTGTTAGGTCTTCCAATTCGCAAGAGCAAACTGCTGTTGAGACCAAGTAAATATTTTAGGCCACTTCATCTCATAATGGGCCATATATCCCATCCAAGGAGTCGTATACGGAGGCTTTATATTGCTATCTAAAGGACAAGATTTGGAGGGATATGTTTTAGAGAGTTGCGGAATACATGCTTTTCCAGTAACAGCCACAAACCACGATGGTGTTACCACAATGATTTTGCATTGGAATTATGTTATATGTGCGCATCAAAATGGTATTACCTATGCAGAGGAAAATTATTTGTTCTTTTTTATATTTATTTTTAGCCTATCTATTTGTTATGCGTTTTAATTATTGGTTGTAGCTTCTAGTTTATACATAGTACCACTGTAATATTTTCTCAATTACTGCATGTTATTTTCATATTGTGAAAATGGTACTTTCATATATCGTTGTTATTTTTTAACTAAATTTTGTTATAATGTAGTACATATAGTATTGTGTTTTTGCCTCAGAACATATTTATGCTACTATTTCTACTTGCGATGCAAAATCGTCTATCGAGTCTCGAAAAATGCGTTTTCAAAATTTTGGTAATTTTAAAAGCGTTCTTGATATACGAAGTAAGCGCCCTGTTTGAGCGGCGAGGTTTCATGTTTTAATGAAAATTATTTAAAGTTAGTTATTTGTATTTATTACTATTATTTCCATATTTGTATTTATTATTATAATTTGGGTTTTTGTATTTTTCTATTTAGTGAATGTATTTTTGTAATCTGAGTATAATTTGACTGTAGCTGAAGCAACATTAACAATGAAATGCTACCAAAATTGACTGCACGGATTTTCTCAAATTTCGTTTTCAAGATTTGCATTTTAATAATCATAAAATCATCCTATGGTCTTGCCGAAATTCAAGTAAAAAGCAAATAATGACTACAGCATTTGTACTTGGCAGATAATAAAACAGATAAAACTCTTTTGTGCATAAATTTCAATATCCCATAATAACCAGCTTGTTATCCAACTATTTTAACCTTATAGAGCGTTTAAAATTTAACAGTATGTCAGTATTGTTTCTCTTTAAAGTTTATTCCATGCATTTTTTTCGAAATGAGGAATAATTGTTGTAGAACAGTACAATATTTAATATCGGAAATCGTATCAAATCTCAACATATTAAACCCCGTTGCATCTTCCCTTTGTATTTAATATTTTTAATATACAACCATTGGCCAGTCTAGATGAATATTTTTTAAAGATTTGTAGTTTGTGATGTGTATTCAAAGTAAACGATGTTCTAAATTGAAAACATTTCTTGTTGCTTTGAAAAGAAAAGATGGGTTTAAATAGAATTGCTTTTTGCAAATAAATGTTTCCAGTTCGTATTGATGTATATATAATGAATATGTTGCAAAAATGGTTGTATTCTTGTTTTATTTCATTATGCACCTTTGCAACACATGAAATGTAGCACAGGCCAGTACAGTTGCCTTCTCGTTGAAGTAAAAGCAATGACAAGTAGTTTGAAAGTTGAAAATATGAACGACATGATGCGAAAAAATATATGAAATATTTATGGCTTGACCTTGAGTTGTTGGAAAAACCAAATTTAATAAAGAAGTTTAACTTCCATTTTCCATTGTGGTTCCATTTTTAACTGAGTGGTTGTAATTAATGAAATTCTAATGCGGTATGAAGTCTATTCACTAATTCAACAATTTCATTGTTAAAATTTTCAATCTAATTGTTCTATTTGGTCCCTAAGGTATTCTTATTGGTCCCTAAAGGTCCCTAAAGTAGGTCTTTCTGGAACTTTCTGATTTATCGTATGTTTTCTATGGCCACGGTTAGGATGTGACAATTACAGCTCTTCAAAGGTTAGGCCAAGTAATTGAAATAAAGTCAATAAAGGTATGCTAAATTTTCTTTTAAATTTTATGATATCCAGATAAATTGTGTGTGGACCACATGTCTTTTAGAGTACTTGAAGTAGACTCAGTTGCTGTAAATCCTGATTGATAGGTTTCAACTATTTGTGAGCTATATTTCAGCTTATTTTCATATTTGGGTTCGTGTGCTCTGGGAAGATAAATAGCGAACTACACTATTTGCGGCAGGCAACGAATTTAACTTTTGCGTCGTAATTGGTAGGCTTCAAATTTTGTGAATCATGTTTCAGCTAATTTCAATATTTCGGATTTGGGAGTACATGTGTTGAGGGAAGATACATGAAGTACTCGCTGCATTATTTCCTCCAGGCTACAACCCTACTTTTGAGAAATAAGCCTTGAAAAGTTGAAATTTGTCTGAAAGTAATCCGAAAACTCTATTTGGTAAGCATTGGCCATGGCCAATTGTGAGTCATTTCTTCAAGAGTTAGATTTTGGAATTAATACGTTCTTGACGATGTACCGTGTAAGAGGCCAGTTGGAAGGATTGAACCAGTCTTAACTTTTGATTCATCTCATCCAGATTGCTGGGAATTGACTCGAAGTGATTAGAAAGTAGAATATATTTCAAATCCAAATATTCCAAATAATAATAGATCAAGCAAGTTATTCATAAATGAGTATTATGCAATTATCTTCAAATGTTTTAAGCATATGCTTCGGACTCCTCATGCTTATCTTGTTCTTCATCAGTCTTCGGCAAGAGATGTCGGCCATTGCTATTGTCATCATGTTCCAATGTTTCTGCCGTTTTCATGTCGCGTGTTTCAGGCAACTGCAGAGTGCAAGCCGAAGCAATGAGTGATGTTCCTCCCATGATCAAAAATGGCAGAGCTGGGTGGAATATTTTCAACCGCTTCGATACCCACGGTGCCAGAGCAGCCCCAATGCGACTTTGAATTTGCAGGAACCCCATTCCTTCGGCTCTGAAAAGCACAAAAAGTACTGTAATGTGACTTACTGCAGTAGCAAATGTAAGTTTCTGGTGCACTAGAAACTTGCCTGCAATCTAGCAATATGCATGTATATTGCTATTGCAGGCTAGGCAGACACAAAATAAGCAAGATGTGACATCAGACTGCCTCTTTGGCGTACAAATTGAGACTGCCTCTACTCTGTTGATAACATAGGATCAACGGGACTAAAACTAGTATGCTAATAATTCACATGTGTTCACTACAGTACGTTTTGTTAAAGTAAAGTATATACGGCTAATTTGTTGAACTGTTACATTGACGAAACAGTGATTCATACCGTACAACTGTTGGGTAAATCTCGACAGACCACGTGCAGAGTGCATCAAAAGACACAGTTGCAAAGAACTTTCCCAATAATCCAAGTGTCACTCTTATGATTGGCCAATCTACGAAAGGAAATTGTCGTCACAGATTTAATATAATGGTACCCGCAGTTCATGGTTATTTGCTGTATGTGATAGATACTATAGCTGACATTAATGTTTTTGTTGCAAGGCTACACGCAAGCAAACAGCAACATAGATCTAGTGCATTTGCAAAGAAAAATTTTGCAACAATGTAGCACTCTTGCAGTAGCAATAAGGTGCGTTAGTTAGCAATGAAGTGCGTTGATCGTAGGCGTTGGTCAGGGACTTCTCTGTGTCGGAACTTAATTACTAATTGATTACTTAATTACTGTCGTTCCATTACTCTTAGCAATAGACTATACAAGATTCAGTAGAGGCTCGATTTATCATGAACAATTGCACTGGCTTCAATGTTCCATGTTAAATAAACAATGGTGTATTCACAGTTTATTTTCAATTGAAAGAAAAACATCTTACGCTTTGGTACGGTTGCGCTTGCCTTTGCTGGAACAAATGCAACAACGATGCATAATATACTGCCAATAAACAATGGAATTCCGGCAGTTTTCTTTCTTCCAATTCTAAGTAAAAGAAGTACTAGTGTGAATGAATCGTTGCGTATGTCCCCCGGAGCAAGTTCGGACCTTTATAGAGTTAAAAACAATAAGGAAAACTTCAGGGGAGAATGGTATGGGTAAGCCCTTTCTCGACTGGTGCAACATGCTATTAGTATGTTGACCTGCACTCACCACATTGCGTCCCTGTGCTATGCTTCACTCGTGTTTGCTCGCTCCGCTCGGTTGTGGTGGGAATGTGGTAAGCGACTTACGAGCGAAGCACAGGGACGCAATGTAGTGAGTCTAATCTTGATCCAGATAATGTTAGTACTGTGTCGTTGTATATGGCCCAGCCATGTGTGTGTGTTATGTTTTGACGCTGGATAGCCCTCACTTTTCTCAACTTGAGAAAATTTCTCAATTCTCCGGGTGTTTGACTTAACAAAGTTTAATTGCATTAACATACTTGTCTTTGTGAGGTTACGTCCACTTACTTTTTGCAAAGATAAATAGCAGCCAGAACACAAGGAAAATCCACAAGGCTGCTTAGAATGTAGTTGACATAGCGATTGTTTCCTCCAAGGTTGTCGGCAGCAAGTGTTACTCCGTAATAAACCATTGTCTCTACGGCCCTGAAATCAAATCGTAAAGATTGCTGATCAAAATGCTTACCTATCTGTTGTTTTCTAGAAAGTTCTTTTCGTTTTAAAGCTTTAATTGATTAGATTTTGAAGGAAGTTCAGATATTAACATTGAAATGCATTCCTCTATTTGCAGATTTCCAGATTGAGAGACTTGCTCCCATAAAGCCACGAAATGGAATTGGAACAGCTAAAGCCAAATAAGACCATACTTAAGATTTAGTACAAGGTTAGTTGTATCAAAAATGCAATACAACGTGTAGGCATTGTATTGTATGGTCCCAACTAGTAGGAAGTAAGACATATGGTGCAGCCTATTGTTCTTCAACCAAAACAATTGTCTTTTGCAAAATTTTCTGCATACAAGCAGTGTTGAGTTTCTTATCAAGTTTTATACCAATCAGCAAAATTTATTAACCCGTTATTTTATGGATAATCGTGCTATTTTATCCCTATATATTTGTGCGATTTTTATCCATATATTATCCCTAAAATGCATGAGAATTATCCATAAATTGTCCCGAAATCTTTTCACACGTTTCACTTTGATTGATGATTGCGATCGATTCAAATGGCGTAGATAGGAAATTTTATAGGAGGAGCGAGAAATTCTTTTCCGACCAAAATTTCATAAGCATTTTTTTTCTTCAAGACTATGAATAAAAGATAAAGAAATTAGCTAGAACTAAACGTAAAAAGAAGGTATTTGTTTCCGACAAGATCAGCATTTTTCCGACAAAATGGCAGTTTACTACATGGGGGTTTTTCGCTCCCCCCCTGACCCCCCTCTAACTACGCCACTGAGAGATTCGGGAATGTAGGGCTAATAATTTTTCCTGTGATGGGCTCGCGTTGATTACAGTGATTTGACAACTGCAGTGCCCGCCTAACAGATTTAAGTACAAATTGAAAAAAAGCAAAAGCAAACCATATATATCCCTGGATAACTGTGCTGATTGCCATCTTTTTTGGTCTGAATATGTCGATCATGGGAGCATGTACTTCTTTCTTACATTCTGATAACACAAAATGGCTGGGAATCTTCTTGTTGTTGAATTTGGCGATTTTTCGCAGAATTTGCATTGCTTCATCAGTTCTACCAGAAATTCGTAACCACCGAATCGATTCGGGAATAAACCTATATCAGCAAAGATGAAAAATGCAGTTCATGATGTCCATGTTTGTTGGCACGTTGAGTATCTTTGCTGAAGACTTTGCATACACATGTTGCTACAATAGCTAATAAGCAGCCTATTCAACAATATTTGGGCCATATGCAGTGGCGTAACATTGGAAAAGCGTGGGGCCTTCAGTAAAGTAGTGATTTGGGGCCCCTTTACTTAACCCTTCTAACAACAGAATAACAATGGCCTATTGTGTTTCAGCGACAAGCAGAATGCAACATTTGACGGCTTTTATATGCGGGTCTTTACTATGCAAAACTTATACAGTTGAACCTGGACGCAGGGAATTTTCGATCACCCGTGCCTTTAGATAGCAATTTCATAATGCTCACAAACGCAATTATAGATTTTGTATGATCTCCAACATATCAGGTAAAATAGTCAACAAACGCCCGTTATTTTAAACACCCCTCCCCCCGACACCCCTTCGAAACGTGAACAATTTACACATACTCACTTGTAGAACGGCAGCATTAGTAAATAGGGTGCTGTTGAGACAATAACAAGGTACTTCCACTGTCGAATAAAATAGGCTAGAGTTCCGAGCTGAATGAGGCCAAATGAAAACATTGCCCACAAAAGATTACCACACAGTGGCCTGTATTTTGAGCCGACGATTTCTGACGCGCTAACGAACAACGGTACAAAAACGCCAGGGATGAAAAATCCTGCTAATGCCCTAAAAAATGCATAGAAAGCAAAGTTGGGCGAGAAAGCGCTGACCAAACCACCAACGAGAACGACAAACTGGGATAATGTCAGGATCTTGAATCTTCCGAACCTGGCAAAAACAAGATAGAACATGTTAGCCTGTACACAGAACTTGACAGCAAAAAATAGTGCAGATTTTAGAAAACATTATTAAGATCTTAATTGAAAATTGGCTTTATATATATGCACGAATTGTCTGAGATATAAATTGTCTTTTACAATAAACTTAACAACTGCTTAAGCTTATTGTATTGCTTAGTGTTGTAATGGAGCATTGTGTGAAACTCTTGTCAACGGATATCTTCTCTAAGCGGCCTCGAGGAGCCATATTGAAATTGCCTCAAAAAGGGTGAACTTCATGATATGATTCACCATCAATGTTGGGGTACAAGCACGCTTATCTTTCCAACTTAGATTTAACTGACCATCCTGTTATCAAAGATCTGATACTTAGGATAGGAGGCATGCTCAATTGGAGTTAACTTTATTCACGGTGATTTAATCACAGAAGGTTTTAATGGTCACACAAAGCGTGAAACTGTTTTATACGGACTGGATTACAGTTATGCACGGTTTTTTATCAAGCCTACACGCTTTTTTATAAGGAACCGTTTTTAAGGAACCTACATGTAGAAGGTCAAAAAATTTAAGGAACTGTTGCTACTAAAAGCCAAATCACTAAGGAACTTTTTAATTTTGAATAAATTTATATTTCCGCACAGTTTACAATTAGGAAGCCGGTTCCATTGATTTTCAGTACCTTTACATTATATGAAGCTTCTTCATGTTTTTACCTGTTATCTTTTCACAAGTTTATAGCAAAACGTTGAATTTGAATGCTTTTCTTGCCTCTGTACTAATTGTGTCCACTAAATGCGAACTTAAAATTAAGGAACTATTAAGGAACTTTCAGAACTACAAAGTGGTCAAATGGGATCTCAAAATAAGGAACTTAAAGAACTAGGCCCTGAGCTAGGCTCCTTATAAAAAAAGCGTGTAGTTTCCTTATTGTCTTTGAGGGTCGTTGAGGGTCGTAAAAAAGTTCAGAAAGTTCGATGTTTGATTTTTTTAACCTATAATATTTGATAATTTAAGTATTCAAAATTTCAAGGAGAAACTGTCTTGCAAACACGAAATACTTAACATTTCGACTATATTATGTTATCTATCAAAATATAATGGTAAAAATATTTAACATTGCCCTTCCGTCAATACGAATGTTTCGTAATGGTAACAATTCAATTGGTGCTAAAAAAGCTTTAAGAGAAAGTCTTATTGAGCTTGAAAAGGTGCTAAGAAAGTTTTAATACTGCTCAAAACTTTCTCATAAAAATTGTTGAATCAGTAAACAGTTGGGTGGAGACGATTAACTTACAAGCTCTAAGCTTCTCTTACCTATCAGAAAGCCAGCCAAGAACAACTGCTCCAATTGCCCATGATAAAAAAAATGCCGATGTTACTATGAATCCATAGATATCTTTGTCACAATGCAAATCAAACTGCAAATGGAAAAGAAGCGTTGATACAATCAATTTGTGATCACCGTGTTTCACATCATTCTTATGATTTGACGATAATCAATCACCGTAATTTCTCACTTGAGCGCCCTCCTTCGAAGAATCGCCCCCATTGCATAAGCGCCCCTTTATCACATCATATTTTAAGATAAGTACCTTCCTTCGAATAAATGCTCTCCCTCCAGTATTGAGTTGAAATGACGTTTATTCAAAAAGATTCTTTGACATTGTTCTGTTATATGTTATGAAAACTGTTTAATTTAAAAAAATGCTGTCTTTTCCCATTCTTTGAAGTTGCAATAAGCACCCTCCATTGAATAAGAGCCCCTTCAATTAAGCTCCTGTCTAACAAGTGCTAGTATTAATAAGCCCCCATGCGCTTAATTTTGGAAGTATAATAAACAAATGTGCAATGCAAACAGACTCATCATACCGTATTTCCTCGATTAAACGCCCCGGGGCGTTTATTAATCTCGGCACTTCTTTGGGGGTGCCTAATCGAGGGGGGCCATTATACGAGGGAGGGCGTTTATTAGAAAGTACAACATCAGCCTCTGTCATTGGGTCCAGAAAAAGAGAAAATGGTTTAGTTTTGCCTTGCTTTTATCGAGTAACGATACACTAACCAACTTTTGGTGTGTGGGGGGGCGTTTAATCGTTTATTCTTATAGGGGGCGTTTATTTCAAAAGTTAGTAGCATAAGGGGGCGTTTATTCGAGGGGGCTTCTAATCGAGGGGGGCGTTTAATCGAGGAAATACGGTATGCCATACACTATTCTAGAGCACGTTTCCAGCGCCCGAGGCTCTCATAAAACCATTTGCATTAAGAATGGAGGCTTAATATAGCGTTCACTTGGGGACCATGTTATATTTATCAAGAAAACAACATAGATAACGAAAAATTTGGAAATTGATATTATTTTTATTCTCATGGTGAAAATGGAATCTTATGTTCAATATCGATCTTATGTTTAATTGATCATGTTCGTCAATATTCGGCCTAATTCAAAGCTTTTCCAAAGGTTTTTGTGATTTAATCTTTGCTTACTTCGGTGCGTGTCTCAAAAAACAAAGGTGCATGCAGCTACGGTTTTGATAAAGAGCAGAACATTTGTGCTTTTGAATTTAGAATTAGACATAAGTATAAAATTTAGCATTTGAATGCTGAATTTTGTGACTAAGAAATTGAAATTCACTGAATTACCTGGGTTGCAACGGAATAATTTTTAGGCACCGTGTACGTCCAATCTGAGCGTGAGAGATTGCACCTGAATTCATCTGTTGCAGTAAACACGGCTTTACTGCGACATGTTGAACTATTTGCTGCACATTTCCACGAAGGATTGTCTTGTGTGAAGTACGGTAGAAGAACCTGGAACGCTAAGGGCAGCTCTGATATACAGAAAAGTAATTCAAGGAACCTTTGATATCTTCCAAATTCACCGACGTATGGAAGAAGGTCATCGATATCAACCAGGTTAGAAGAAGATGCTGATTGCTGGAGCTCTTTATTAATCTCTTGTTCTTCTTCTTTGGCAGAAGGCATGTTTCTTGTTGTAAGTGCCTAAAATTTATCCGCCGCCAGAAGTTATGAAATTTGAAATTATGAGTGCAGTCAGGCACACAATGAAAATACATTCAACGACAAAGGTTAATAATAGAGAATTTAATTTTCTCCGAATAAGGAACTATTAAACGAGCTTTTTGAACTTCAATTTTACTGGAAAAGGTTCCAAAACGAAGATGTTTAAGAACTAGGCCACGAGATAGGCTTCTTATAAATAAGCGTAACATTGTGCAGTGCATCATAAAAGACACGCTTTGCTGGAGTTAAGTATTATGATTTTGAGAAAGCGAAGGAATGACAGTGTTTTTGTGGGCATTCAAATTTGAATGGTCATTCAACAACAAATGAAACAGCAATGAATACTTTATTGAAATACAGTATCAAATCATAGAATCAGGGTTGCTAGTTCTATAATTCCTTAGCAACCAGGCTAATCAGTCACACACAAATATATAGTGTACATTTTAAAGTTCTTCAGCTAATGATCTTATCATCCATATCCATCTACCATTCATGAAAATACATGTCGTAATTATATTAAGGATGTCAAGCAATTCAATTTAATAATTGGCTTGGTGTACTTATTCCGAGTCTTATTGGTTGGCGGATGAAAATCTCATCCGAGGAGGAGCTGAAGTACTTAATGTTCAAAGGAGTGCCATAGAAATATGCTTGCACAGTGTTTGCTGTTAGACTTTCATAGCGTAAAGTGGTCTTGGAACACTTTCTTGAAATAGACACTGCCAGTATCGTTTTGAACTCAACTCGGCATTTCAACCCATCTTGAAGTTTCACTACGATTTCGTTCATGACCTTCTATTGTTCAAATTTTCTCACGAGTTGAGTAAATAACAGATTTTGAAAATTTTTGTCATCTGAGTATGTGGCTGAAACAACATTAACAATGAAATGCTACCAAAATTAGTCAAATCTTCCGGCACGGGTTTTCCAGAATTTCTTTTTCAAGATTTGCATTTTAATAATCATAGCTAATCCTATGGTCTTGCCGAAATTCAAGTAAAAGCAAAGAGTGACTGCAGCATTTGTACTTGGCAGATAATCAATCAGATAAAACTCCTTTGTGCAAAAAGTTCAATAATCCCATATAATAACCATGCTTGTTATCCAACTATTTTAATCTTAGAGCGTTTAAAATTTAACAGTATATAAAAAAATTTAACTTCCATTTTCCATTGTGCTTCCTTTTTCACTGAGTTGTCGTAATTAATGAAATTCTTATGCGGTATGAAGTCTATTCAATAGTTCAGCAATTTCATTGTTATAATTTTTCTCTTTGGTGGTCCCTAAAGTATTCCTCGGTAGGTCTTTCTGGAACTTTCTGATTTATCGTATGTTTTCCAGGCCCACGATCAGGACATAACAATTACAGCCCATTACAGCTCTTCAAAGGTTAGGCCAAGTAATTGGAATAAAGTCAGAAAAGGTATACTAAATTCTTTTTTAAATTTTGTGATATCCAGATAAATTGTGTGTTGACCACATGTCTTTTAGAGTACTTGAAGTCGACTCAGCTGCTGTAAGTCCTAATTGATAGGTTTCCACTATTTGTGAGCTATATTTCAGCTTATTTTCATATTTGGGTTCTTAAGTTTGTGTGATAATATAAACTCTTCTCTTCTAAACAAACTCTTTTATTAACCAAATTTTGAATACTCAAGTATTTTTAAAGTAGCATCTTTAAAAATACTTGCGTATTCAGTAGCATGTAAAGTAAAATCTGTGCTACAGAAAATTATTTCCTGTAGCACAGATTTTATCGACACTTTCGTCGAAATTTGGATGAGTATATTTAAAACAATGTCCTGCGAAAAGCACAGCAATTCAAAAATGAAAGACGCCTGCTAAAAGTAATAGTCTCACAAGATCGTGAGCCTGACAATATTCTTAAAATATTCTTAAATTTCACCAATTTTGAGCCTCATTATTCTTATAAAGTTTATTCTTATAAAAAAAGAGTGTATTCGGATTTGGGAGTAGCTACATGTGCTGATGGAAGATACATAAAGTACTAGCTGCGTTACTTCCGCGCGGCCACAACCCTACTTTTGAGCAATAAGCCTTGAAAAGCTGAAACTTGTTTGAAAGTGATCCGAAAACTCTACTTGCTAAGCATTGGCCATGGCCAATTTTGAGTCATTTCAAATTTCAGAAGTTGGACTTTCAAGGCCATACGTTCTTGACGATGTACCGTGTAAGGGGCCAGTTGGAAGGATTGAACCAGTCTTAACTTTTGATTCATCTCATCCAGGTGGCTGGGAATTGACTCGAAGTGATTAGAAAATAGAATATATTTCAAATCCAAATATTCCAAATAATAATAGATCAAGCAAGTTATTCATAAATGAGTATTATGTAATTATCTTCAAATGTTTTAAGCATATGCTTCGGACTCCTCATGCTTATCTTGTTCTTCACCAGTCTTCGGCAAGAGATGTCGGCCATTGCTATTGTCATCATGTTCCAATGTTTCTGCCGTTTTCATGTCGCGTGTTTCAGGCAACTGCAGAGTGCAAGCTGAAGCAATGAGTGATGTTCCTCCCATGATCAAAAATGGTAGAGCTGGGTGGAATATTTTCAACCGCTTCGATACCCACGGTGCCAGAGCAGCCCCAATGCGACTTTGAATTTGCAGGAACCCCATTCCTTCGGCTCTGAAAAGCACAAAAAGTATACCGTAATGTGACTTACTGCAGTAGCAAATGTAAGTTTCTAGTCTATATTATATGTCTATATTATATGTCTACACACAAAATAAGCAAGACGTGATATCAGGCTGCCTCTTTGGCGTACAAATTGAGACCGACTCTACTCTTCTGAAACATGGGATTAAGAAGACTGAAACTAGTATGTTAGGAATTCACAAGTTCACTACAGCAGGTTTTGTTAAAGTAAAGTATACGGCTAATTTGTTAAACTGTTACATTGACGAAACAGTGATTCATACCGTACAACTGTTGGGTAAATCTCGGCAGACCATGTGTAAAGTGCATCAAAAGACACAGTTGCAAAGAACTTTCCCAATAATCCAAGTGTCACTCTTATGATTGGCCAATCTACGAAAGGAAGTAGTCCCCACCGAATTAATACAATGGTACCCGCATTTAATGGTTATTTGCTGTATGTGATAGATACTATATCTGACATTAATGTTTTTGTTGAAACTCTGCTACACGCAAGCAAACAGCAACACAGATCTAGTGCATTTGCAAAGAGTAATTTTGCAACAATGTAGCACTTTTGCAGCAGCAATAAAGTGCGCTAGTTGGCAATAATGTGCGTTGGTCGTAGGCGTTGGTCAAGGACTTCTCTGTGTCGGGACTTATTTGTCGTTCCATTACTCTTGGCAATGGACTACAAGATTCAGTAGAGGCTCGATTCATCATGAACAATTGCACTGGCTTCAATGTTCGATGTTAAATACCCAGGGGGGACACTCAGTACATAGACATACGGGGTGGTCAGTCCGATATTTTTGGGTAAGACTTTTGCCAAAAAGGACATTTTTGGGTAATAACTTTGTCCAAAATGATGTTTTTGGGTACTAACAAAAAGTCAAAGCTATTCTGATATATTTTGGCATATCAAATTAGTCAAACTTTATCCTTGATTACAATTTTCGATTTTGGGTACAAGATATTAAAAAATTGATATTTTTGGGCTTTCAAGAAAATCAGTTCTAATATTTTTAGGTTCCTTGTAAAATTCTCGGATTGACCCCCCCGTATGTCCATGTACCGAGTGCCCCCCCTGGGGTTAAATAAAAGTGGTATATTCACCATAGTTTATTTGCAATTGAAAGAAAAACATCTTACGCTTTGGTACGGTTGCGCTTGCCTTTGCTGGAACAAATGCAACAACGATGCATAATATACTGCCAATAAACAATGGAATTCCGACAGTTTTCTTTCTTCCAATTCTAAGTAAAAGAAGTACTAGTGTGAATGAATCGTTGCGTATGTCCCCCCAAGAGCCAGCTCGGACCTTTATAGAGTTGGAAATACTAAGCAAAACTTCAGGGGAGAATGGTATGGGGAATTCCTCTCTCGATAGGTGTGACATGTTATTAGTATGTTGACCTACACTCACCACATTGCGTCCCTGTACTATGCTTCACTCGTGTTTGCTCGCTCCGCTCGGTTGTGGTGGGGATGTGGTAAGCGACTTACGAGCGAAGCACAGGGACGCAATGTAGTGAGTCTAATCTTGATCCAGATAATGTTAGTACTGTGTCGTTGTATATGGCCCAGCCATGTGTGTGTGTTATGTTTTGACGCTGGATAGCCCTCACTCTTCTCAACTTGAGGAAATTTCTCAATTCTCCGGGTGTTTGACTTAACAAAGTTCAATTGCATTAACATACTTATCTCTGTGAGGTTACGTCCACTTACTTTTTGCAAAGATAAATAGCAGTCAGAACACAAGGAAAATCCACAAGGCTGCTTAGAATGTAGTTGACATAGCGATTGTTTCCTCCCAGGTTGTCGGCAGCAAGTGTTACTCCGTAATAAACCATTGCTTCTACGGCCCTGAAATCAAATCGCGAAGATTGCTGATCAAAATGCTTACCTATCTGTTGTTTTCTAGAAAGTTCTTTTCAGCTTTAATTGATTAGATTTTGAAGGAAGTTCAGATATTAACATTGAAATGCATTCCTATATTTGCAGATTTCCAGATTGAGAGAGTTACTCCAACGAAAACGCGAAATGGAATTGGAACAGCTGAAGCCAAATAAGACCAAATTTCAGATTTACGAGGTTAGTCGTATTAAAAATGCAATGTAATTTAGGCATTGTATAGTATGGTACCAACATGTGAGAAATATGACATTTGGGGCAGCCCATTGTTTTTCAACCAAAACCATTTTCCTTTGTACGTTTTTCTGCATACAAGTGGTTTTGAGTTTCTTACAAAGTTTCATATCAACTGGGCTCACGTTGATTACAGTGATTTGACAACTGACGTGCGCCTGCCTAACCGATTTAAGTACGAATAGAAAAAAACCAAAGCAAACCATATATATCCCTGGATAACTGTGCTGATTGCCATCTTTTTCGGTCTGAATATGTCGATCATGGGAGCATGTACTTCTTTCTTACTCTCTGATAAAACAAAATGGCTGGGAATCTTCTTGTTGTTGAATTTGGCGATTTTTCGCAGAATTTGCATTGCTTCATCAGTTCTACCAGAAATTCGCAACCACCGAATCGATTCGGGAATAAACCTATATCAACAGAAATGAATAATGCAGTTCATGATTTCCATGTTTGTTGGCACGTTAAGTATCTTTGCTGAAGACTGTGCATACACATGTTGCCATAATAGCTAATAAGCAGCCTATTCAACATTATTTGGGCCATATGCAGTGGCGTAACATTGGAACGGCGTGGGACTCTCCGTAAAGTAGCGATTTGGGGCTCCTTTACTTAACGACTGCTTTAAACAACAGAAAGACGATGGCCTATTGTGTTTCAGTGACAAGCAGAATGCAACATTTGACGGCTTTTATATGCGGGTCTTTACTATGCAGACCTTATACATTTGAACCTGGACGCAGGGAATTTTTGATCACCCGTGCCTTTAGATAGCAATTTCATAATGCTCGCAAACTCAATCATAGATTTTGTATATGATCTCCAACATATCAGGTAAAATAGTCAACAAGCCCCTCCCCCAACGCCCCTTGAAAACGTGAACAATTTACCAATACTCACTTGTAGAACGGCAGCATTAGTAAATAGGGTGCTGTTGAGACAATAACAAGGTACTTCCATTGTCGAATAAAATAAGCTAAGGTTCCGAGCTGAATGAGGCCGAATGCAAACATTGCCCACAAAAGATTACCACACAGTGGCCTGTATTTTGAGCCGACGATTTCTGACGCGCTAACGAACAATGGTACAACAACGCCAGGGATGAAAAATCCTACTAATGCCCTAAAAAATGCATAGAAAGCAAAGTTGGGCGAGAAAGCGCCGACCAAACCACCAACGAGAACGACCAGCTGGGATAATGTCAGGATCTTGAATCTTCCGAACCTGGTGAAAACAAGATAGAACATGTTAAGCTGTGCATAGAACTTGCCAGGAAAAAGTAGTGCAGAGTGCAGAGAACATTATTAAAATCTTAATTTAAAATTAGCTAAACTTATGAATTGTCTGAGATATAAATTGTCTTTTTACAACAAGCTTAACAACTGTTTAAGCTAATTGTATTGCTTAGTGTTGTAATAGAGCATTGTGTAAAACTCCTGTCAACGGATATCGGCCTCCAGGAGCCATATTGAAATTGCCTCAAAAGGGTGCTAATTCAGAGGGGAGATGTTTCTATTGAAATTTCTGTTTTGAACTTCACTATATGATTCACCATCGATGTTGTGGTACAAGCATGCTTATCTTTCCAACTTAGATTTAACTGACCATGCTTCTATCAAAGATCTGATACTTAGGATAGGAGGTATGCTCAATTGGAATTAACTTTTCTTAAATTCACGGTGATTTAATCACAGAAGGTTTTAATGGTCACACAAAGCGTCAAACTGTTTTACACGGACTGGATTACAGTTATACACGATTTTTTTATCAAGCCTAGTTTCCTTATTGTCTTTGAGGGTCGTTGAGGGTCGTAAAAAAGTTCAGAAAGTTCGGTGCTGGATTTTTTAAACCTATAATATTTGATAATTTAAGTATTCAAAATTTCAAGGAGAAACTGTCTTGCAAGCACGAAATACTTGATGTTGTGACTATGTTATAATATCTATCAAAGTATAATGGTAAACATGTATAACATTGCCCTTCCGTCAATACGAATGTTTTATGTTTCGTAATGGTAACAATTCAATTGGTGCTAAAAAGCTTTAAGAGAAAGTCTTAGTATTGAGCTTGAAAAGGTGCTAAGAAAGTTTTAATACTGCTCAAAACTTTTTCATAAAAATTGTTGAATAAGTAAACAGTTGAATGGAGACGATTAACTTACAAGCTCTAAGCTTCTCTTACCTATCAGAAAGCCAGCCGAGAACAACTGCTCCAATTGCCCATGATAAAAAAAATGCCGATGTTACTATGAACGCATAGGTATCTTTGTCACAATGCAAATCAAACTGCAAATGGAAAAGAAGCGTTGATACAATCAATTTGTGATCACCGTGTTTCACATCATTCTTATGATTTGACGATAATCAATCACCGTAATTTCTCACTTGAGCGCCCTCCTTCGAAGAATCGCCCCCATTGCATAAGCGCCCCTTTATCACATCATATTTTAAGATAAGTACCTTCCTTCGAATAAATGCTCTCCCTCAAGTATTGAGTTGAAAGGGCGTTTATTCATAAAGATTCTTTGACATTGTTTTGTTATAGATTATGAAAACTGTTTAATTTAAAAATGTTGTCTTTCCAATTCTTTGAAGTTGCAATAAGCACCCTCCATTGAATAAGAGCCCCTTCAATTAAGCGCCTGCCTAACAAGTGCTAGTATTAATAAGCCCCCATGCGCTTTGTTGTGAAAATATGATAAAAAAATGTGCAATAAGCTTAAACAGACTCATCATATGCCACACACTATTCCAGAGCACGTCTCCCAGCGCGCTTATAAAACTTGGTGCATTAAGAATGGAGGCTTAATACAGCGTTTACGCAGGGAGCATGTTATACTTATCGAGAAAACAATATAAATAACGGAAAATTTGGAAATTGATATTATATTTATTCTCATGGTGAAAATGGAATCTTATGTTCAATATCGATCTTATGTTTAATTGATCATGTTCGTCAATATTCGGCCTAATTCAAAGCTTTTCCAAAGGTTTTTGTGATTTAATCTTTGCTCACTTCGGTGCGTGTCTCAAAAAACAAAGGTGCATGCAGCTACGGTTTTGATAAAGAGCAGAACATTTGTGCTTTTGAATTTAGAATTAGACATAAGTATAAAATTTAGCATTTGAATGCTGAATTTTGCGGCTAAGAAATTGAAATTCACTGAATTACCTGCGTTGCAACGGAATAATCTTTAGGCACCGTGTACGTCCAATCTGAGCGTGAGAGATTGCACCTGAATTCATCTGTTGCAGTAAACACGGCTTTACTGCGACATGTTGAACTATTTGCTGCACATTTCCACGAAGGATTGTCTTGTGTGAAGTACGGTAGAAGAACCTGGAACGCTAAGGGCAGCTCTGATATACAGAAAAGTAATTCAAGGAACCTTTGATATCTTCCAAATTCACCGACGTATGGAAGAAGGTCATCGATATCAACCAGGTTAGAAGAAGATGCTGATTGCTGGAGCTCTTTATTAATCTCTTGTTCTTCTTCTTTGGCAGAAGACATGTTTCGTGTTGTAAGTGCCTAAAGTTTATCCGCCGCCAGAAGTTATGAAATTTGTAATTATGAGTGCAGTCAGGCACACAATGAAAATAACTTTAACGACATAAGGATAATAATAGAGAATTTAATTGTCTCCGCTGTAAAGAGGACAATTGTCAAAGTTAATAGGTGGGGGTGGTTGCATAGAGCGATACGTATGAACAGGCGCTGCAAACAACTTGCATGATTTGAGCAAACAAATAAACAAGATAGCATCTTTGTGCCAGTTTGAAATAAACAAAAAACATTTCTCCTGATAATACACATGTTAGTGCGCATGCAAATATCTCAGGAAGTGATTTTGTTAAGTTGCACAACTTTTTTGCGAGGAACATACATGTGAATGACTGAATAAGGGCCTGTTTATATGGAGCCGAGTTACTCGGCTTCCCGAGTTACTCGTTAAGCCGAGTTACCCGCCTTGTATACAAAATCAATGCAATCCCGGGTGAGTGTTTATATGAGACAGACGAGTAACTCGGCTAGCCGGGATCCCGGCAAAACAGCCGAGATCTCGGCATATCGAGTAACTCGTTTCTGTCATATAAACGCAAATGTGCCGAGTTACTCGGCTAGCCGGGACGAATTCGGACATAATTCGCATGCGTGAACTGTTAACCAAACCACATTGTTAACCAAACCACCTCATGTAACAAACACCATTCTGAAAGTAACCTGGCCACCCGAGTAACTCGGTCTCATATAAACAGGATTCAATTTTCATCCCGCCTTGCCGAGTTACTCGGGAAGCCGAGTAACTCGGCTCCATATAAACAGGCCCTAAATTAAGAGATTTATACCACTAAAAATAATTAATGAGGAACTTTTAAATTCGGAATATTTTTATTGCTATAAACAACTGAGAATTGGCATTGGGAATCGATTCCATTCATTTGCAGTCAAATCCCACATAAACTACACGCATACACGCATTGACCGGCTTTGCTTGCTATCACGCATCAGCCCCTTATACGTGTCTCTTTATAATAGTTATACACAACAAGCACGAACACAGCATTTTGGAACAGAAAATGTGCAGTTGAAAATAAGGAACTATTTAGCGAGTTTTTCGAACTTCAATTTTATTGGAAAAGGTTCAAAAGCGAAGATATTTAAGAACTAGGCCACCAGGTATGCTTCTTATACGTAATAAGTAGAGTATAAAAGGCGGGTTCTGGCTCACCTGTCGAGACAGGTTCTAGCTCACCTGTCGGGGGCGCATGCGCAGTTTAATAGCTGGTTGTAGCACTTTCTTGATGCATGACCATAGGTTGAGTAGACAAGAAGACATGTGAGTGCTTGCATAAATTATCATTATTAAACTATTAACAATTAGAATTGACCAATTAACAATTAACATGTAGTGTGCTCAGCAGCCTTACCAATGAGCACTTCAACTAACTAGCGAATCATAACACCCATCCTAACACTTAACCATATTTATCAACTATTATCTAAACAAACATATTCATTAGCCTTTTATAGTCAAACGCCTAACCATAACCTACTCTTAACCTTATTTACTTAAGTATTTACGACACACCCAACCTCGCAACTTATATTTAATCAAACGCAACATTTAGTTACTCAATTAGTAGTTAATTGATTAAGCATTCATTTGGGTATCATACACACAAGAAAGAAATTGACATCGTTTCTCTTCGAGCCTTCTGACTACAAACTTCAAAGCAACTACGAAAGCTGGGTAAGTGTCTTGTAACTTATTTCGATTAGTGATTATAGTAGCTACTCCAGCATTACTAAATTACTAAATTGGTCACGTTGTGGTCACCAATTCACTTACCCAGCTTTCGTAGTTGCTTTGAAGTTTGTAGTCAGAAGGCTCGAAGAGAAACGATGTCAATTTCTTTCTTGTGTGTATGATACCCAAATGAATGCTTAATCAATTAACTACTAATTGAGTAACTAAATGTTGCGTTTGATTAAATATAAGTTGCGAGGTTGGGTGTGTCGTAAATACTTAAGTAAATAAGGTTAAGAGTAGGTTATGGTTAGGCGTTTGACTATAAAAGGCTAATGAATATGTTTGTTTAGATAATAGTTGATAAATATGGTTAAGTGTTAGGGTGGGTGTTATGATTCGCTAGTTAGTTGAAGTGCTCATTGGTAAGGCTGCTGAGCACACTACAAACAATTAAACAAACTATAATTAATAAAATGATAGATAATTAATAAACTCAGCTTGGCTAATCCAATTTTTTAACTCTCCAGTACGGAAATAATATATTAACTTAGCTAATCTACCATTACCATAAGGAAAAGGATGTACCGTAAATTCTCTTTTAAGCCCCCCCGGGGGGCTTATTGTTTTTCAGTATTTTAAAGAGGGGGCTTATTAGAGAGGGGGGGCTAAGTTGAGAGATGGGGCTTAATAAATATTTTGTAATAGAAAACCATTTTCAGTGGTGGAAATACATTAAATAATACATGAAATACATTATTCAATGAAGTCTGTGTGAAAAACGTTTATATCTACAATACTTAAGCCTAAATGATTTGAATTTGAATTTGTTGAGAAGTATTGAACGACCAATGAATAAAATGAAAATCTCCGTTGTTTGTCAAGTTTACTTATTTTGGCACCAGTGAAGATTGGGGGGGGCTAAATTGAGAGGGGGGAGCTTATTAAATTTTTCCTTCTGAAAAGGGGGGCTAATTAGAGAGGGGGACTTAATTGAGAGGGGGGCTTAATAGAGAATTTACGGTATCCGTAAACACTGTCGAATAAATTCCATAGGAGATAGTATTTTTTGTTTTCCTAACAATGTAACTAAATTTTGATGAATTATTTCAGGAGGACAGTAGTGTATGATTTTGTTACCATTCCACGTAAATTGTGACATATTTGAAAAGTTGATGATTGAATTATATTCATGATATATCCATGCGCTTCTTTCATCATATTCAAGTCTAGGTTTGAGCTATAGCTTTTACATGTTTTTAGAAAAATGTATGCTGGTTTGAGATCACAATACTCATCTTCAGTTAAACATATACTATCCAACATTCTTATTTCATTAACATTTAATTCTATATCCATTCAAATTGAATGACGACGAGTGAGTAGAGTTTCACTAACATCATTACCATCTGTCGGTTCTTCACATTCTTTAAACTGATTTTCACTAATTGACATATTAGAAAATTGTTGTACTAAAGAATCGATATCTTCATCACTACATGTAGTATTACAATCACATTGTGCAAATCCATCCCATTCCATTCCACATCTTCTACAAATTGTTAATGTTGGTATATCATCTGTATACAAATGAGGAGTGAATCACCACAACTCTTGTTTATCAATATCATCATCAATTAGACCATAAAGGTTGAAGTTGATGTTTTTTTCTCCATCCTTTCCCTTTTTCAATCCTTAGGAATGGTGGGTAGTTCTTTCGTAATTTATTTAACAACATTCTGAATATCAACACCAAACTATATTCACTCTCAAATCTAGCATCAAAACCACTATCAATACACATATCATCATCATTTACACCTATATAATCTTCTTTATCATTTCTTCCATTCCAACAACTTAACATTCTTCTCAACTCATCTTTTTTTATTTCTTCTTTTCTATATATTCGCTCGGAATATGTTAATGATTTTGGTACATAACCCTTTGTTCCAATTACATACTCAATAAAAGCTTCATAGTATGTGTTCAAATGAATCGGTGATGAATAATTTTCTTCACCTACATCAGCATTAAATGATTCAATGATTTCCTCATAATGAATTGAAGGCGTTCTCTAATGAAAACGAGGCTCATTGTCAAAGGAAATATTTTTCAGTCATGATACTCCCAAGATACTCCCGGAGAACAAAAGCAACAGGTTTTCAGTGTTAAATGTCTTTGGATATTGAAATTGCTTTTGGATTCTCAATTTTTATTACATAAAGTTGTGAAATTTCTTTGGTTATTGCGCTTGATTTAAAAAAAATCTTCGAAATATGGAAATTCTCTGATAAATCCAAAATTAATCCAGATGTTGGGTCAAATCCAAATGATATTTTCAAATCCAAACGAGTTCTTAAAAATCCAGATTTCTGGAATTTGGATTTCAAAAATCCAAACTGGCAACCCTTACAACCAGCTATTAAACTGCGCATGCGCCCCCGACAGGTGAGCTAGAACCGGCCTCGACAGGTGAGCCAGAACCCGCCTTTTATACTCTGCTGTAATATTGTGCAGTGCCGCATAAAAAGACACGCTTTGCTGGAGTTCAGTGTTATGATTTTGAGAAAGCGAAGGAATGACAATGTTTTTGTGGGCATTCAAATTTGAATTGTCATTCCACAATAAATGAAACAGCAATGAATACTGTATTGTATTGAAATACAGTACGAAATCATAGTATCAGGTTGAAGTTTCAGTGCGATTTCGTTCATGACCTTCTATTGTCCATATTTTCTCACGAGTTGAGCAAATAACAGATGATGAAAACTTGTATTTCAAACAGAAAATAAAAGTTCAACGGCCGCTCCTCATCTCTCTGCACTGAAGATCTTGGTCGAAAAAGCGGCCACGTGTTTTTATGAATCTCTGATACATTTGGACAGCGGTAATGAAGTAATATACAAAAGAAACATGCGTGAACAGCAGACGCAAACTACAAAACCAAGTGCTCGCAGCACCTCTGCTCCACCCCCCGCGCAAAAAACATAATTTAGTTGAATTTCAATTTACCATGTGAGCTCTTATAGCAGCAGTAAAT
Organism: Sanderia malayensis; assembly: GCA_013076295.1. Lineage (NCBI taxonomy): Eukaryota > Metazoa > Cnidaria > Scyphozoa > Semaeostomeae > Pelagiidae > Sanderia > Sanderia malayensis. The sequence continues at coordinate 6,387,574 of RQOL01000616.1, read as the reverse complement.
TATAGTTAAAACTAAAAATCTGAGATATGTGAAATAGGTAGAATCGAGAATACAGTGTGAAAACAACATTAGTAACATATTATAGAAGTCGTGGCTTTACAACAAACAAGTCGTCGCTTTACACCGCATTTGTAATTCCCGCCTTCGCAGCATCATAACACACACTGAACTTCAACCATCCTGTACGAACATAGTCGTCAACAAGCTTTGTCAACAAACCATCCCCATCATCCCATAATGAAACAACAACTAAATTATCTTACTAGGAATGCAACACTACTGAAGTATAATATATTGTTAAGTTCGTGTATATATAAATAAATGTATTTAAGTTGTCTGCAATGTTGCAAGAAGATTCTTGCATTCCTCTGTCATTTCGGTCATGCCACACCGTTCCAACGACAGCCCAGCATTTTGCAAATGGTTGATGCATACTTTCGGGCAGAGCTTACTTATCACGTCGGATAAATGCTTGAAAACAAACAGCAAAGTCTTTGCCTCTTGCATCTCTTCAATAGCAACTGGCATCTTCTCAGTGTCTGCAAAACAACACAGGATATATCTCAGAATAAAGGAATGTAGACGAAAGGCATTAAAATGGTGTATCTAACCCTCCATATGTAGATCAAACTATCATATCTTCGATGTTCCAGATAGCGCCAGCCAGGTTTTATTTATTACAAGTAAACATGTTACTTAGATCACTTGTTTTAAACGTTTACTTTCATTTTTCCTTGCAGAATACAACCAATTCATTCGGATACAAAGACGCATCGATTGCTGGTCAGTCACAAAATGTCAAAGTAAGTTAGCTGGCTTAACATTAAGTTGCCACAAGCAACATGTTCCTTCTTCCACTTACCAACTTTATTTCGTTGCAAACGACGGGATTTTTTTGTAAGCAACTGTTTTGTAAGATTGATGGGATTCGAACCAACCATTACTCGAAGCAGTTTACTGTAATGTTCCACCTATATAAAAGAATAAGCAAAACCGTTTGATGTTTCAATTATGACACAGGCAGAAGCATCTAAAGAACCCCAACGTTCGGAACACAAGGAAGTGGGGATGTCCCTCCCCCCTAGAAAAAAGTTCTACTGAACGTCTTGAAAGTGTTCTATTAATAGATAATTCACATGTGTCGTATCAAATGCTATTCGGACAATGGGCGTATATGTGCGTACGTATACGTGTTATATGGTAAGTAACAATGCTTACCATATAACACGTATAGATAAACGAATCACTTGCCTTGTGAGAAATCTTAAGCGAACGATTGGATAGCTCCTTCAAAATATTCAAATCTTGTTCGAATTTCGTCAACTGCTCAACGGAAATACTCGTTGAGTTGAATTTCTCCCAGTGCTCCACTCTGACCATCAAGGCCATCTCTGCGCATGCACAGGCCAACAACTAGAGTTAAACAAAGCAAAAGTGTCAACTTATCGATTCTTTTTAGGTGAAACGTGAGCAAAGACAACTGAAGAAAAGTCACGCTTGGTCAGATGATAAATTCTGATACATCGCTTGTTACTTTCAAAGGTAAGGATATATTAAAGGTTTTACTTTTCAAATAATACGTGATCATATAACAAATCTTGGTGATGAAGGGCGGAGTGTACGGCCTGATGTTTTCGACCCATGATTCCGACATTCTTGATATCAGGGAGAGGTTGAAAACCATACAAGATTTTCTAGAATAACAATACCTCGAAAAGTTCATCCTTGGACTGTTTGCCTTGCTCAAAAATGAAGCTTCTCAAAACGGCATCCTCTGCAATCTGCAGCCTCGCCTCAATTTCATCAGCATCAATGCAATCTTCTATGCTAAAGTAGCAGTCGATAATATCGTATAGATCACAAGCTAACAGGCTGCAGAAAAATAAACAAACAAGAAATCAGTTATCTTGTATGCAAGTGAAACTAAGGTAAGAATAACGTCACAAAGATTAGCAGTTTGGCAACACTAGCGAATCATATTTTCAGAATTAGAGCCCTTCCAAAGTCAAGGCAAATCCCTAATAAATATCTCCAGTCTGAAGGATTCTTGAAAACAAAGACGGGTTTTTCTTAGAAAAATCAAAACGATGTAGCTTTAAAGTTCAACTCCGCAACTCTACATCTCAAATCATGCGCGGCAATATTTACATGCTATTACAAACGTACCCGGACTCATCAGGTGACATGCTGTACGCTTGATACCAGGCCTGTTTTGCCTTTTCCTTCATACCATACTGTGTATAGAATATGGGAGCAATGATGCTGTACCAACACTTGGCGACCGCATCACCGTCATGGGACAGCTGTTTCAACAGGGAGAGTTCGTTTTCTGTTCTCTGCAACGTCACAACCGTGTCTGTGTTAGCCACCATGTGCTTCAACGCGGTCTTCACCTGATACATCAAGAACTGGTGGCCAATCTCGTGCAGAGGGTCTTCAATGGAAAATAGGAAACGCATTATTGAAAAAGCCACCAGACTACGTAAAAAGTAACAGGAAAAAAGGTTCCACTTTGTATGTCATCCAAGCCCGTATAGCAATGAGCTGTCATGTAGTTAAAAATGGTGAAGGACATTTAAAGAAGAAACTCTAAATGACCGACACCTGTATCATCTTTCTCACCATGCAAAGTAGCTTAATCACAAGAACAATGTCCACACTGTTTACCTAGCTTGGCAACTGTGTAATTTGCACAGCACAAGATTGTTTAAATTAAATAGAATAAACTAAATTGGAGATCTAGAACGAACGAAAAAAGTGGCACACCATTGCTCGTGAATCACAATAAACAACGAACTGAAACAATACCTTTGTGCGGCGACTTCTCAGCCTTGACGCCCTGTTTCACGCACCAGTGACTAGTAAGAATGAAACTCCTGCCGGATGGATGGAAAATCCAGCTGAAACCTTTGGGAGCATTGGTGGAAAAATGAGACAGCGCCGAACTTGCACGGCCAATGTAGTAGCTCTGAAAACAACGAAAAAGATATGAGCATTCTGGCAAGAACTGCCGTAGCATGTTGTTTAAGTGCCTCCTGACCTCTTCAGCGGCTAGAGGTGAATAGTGCGGGGTCAAAGCTCAAAGGGCATCATGCTGTTGCAATACTCATAACTTGTAATTCAGAAGGTCCAAAAGTTGATATTTTAGTGATGTTATTATGCCAGTGCATATCTATTGTATAGTTAAGAAAAGATGGAGAGAAGTGAGGAGAAAGAATTTTACACACACCATAAAAGGATAAGCCAACATTCCAGCCTTCATGCGCAGAAACACAGTAGCATTGACGTAGACTTTGGTTATCAGTTTATTACTGGCTATACTTTCAGCATTCTCAGTCATATTTATGGCTGCCATGGCTAGCTTGGCACAGAGTAAAGTGTGTTTCCTCTTGTCCTGGTCTAAAAACAAATTGAAACAAATTGTCATTAATCAGAAAGAAAGGCAAAGAACAAGGGGTTTTATAACGGCCATTTTGTCAGCAACAAAGTCACGTAACCGATTTCACACAACAACATTTCTGCATGTGTTCAAATCAGCTCACTGTTACTATCTAGGTACCATTGCATTTTTGCCAGATTGATCCAGAAAAGATCACAGGGTTTCCTTGCATAAAAAATCAAATTAAATTACCCACCAAGTAATGCCAAGTCAAGCAATTTTGAATAAGCCTCAGCTGCAAGACAGCAAGACGCCCTGTATCTATGCACAGCCTCGTTTAAGGACAGTCGTCTTGGCAGAATCAGCCATCCGAGGTTCTTGAGCAGTGGCAGCAAGCCAATCTGATGTAAAGTGTGACAAAGACTGTGCCAAAACAGCGAGGGAACCATGTCAATTTTTGACAAGGACAACGGGCGTCCTATGACCTGCAAACCGCGCTCAATGTACACAGAAGCAGTGGTAAAATCTCCCTGGAAAATGATACACACAGTGATTGGCATCGATGAAACACAAAAAAAGTCATGACACGGTCACTAGTAGAGTGTTTAAACGCTCTCTTCCATTATAATACCTGCTTCATTTCGTTGTCTGCTTTCTTGAGAAAGGTCTTAAACAGAGACAATTGTTTGCTGCTGTGCGGGTATCGTGGTTCGCCCTTGATCAGAAGCCAAGCGAAGAACAGCAGATAGAGTATGCAGTTGACAATCAGCTTGGTGTAGCCCCCAAATCCATCTTCTCCGCCTGTTTCAACCGATAAGATTGTTCTTCCACCAGCGCGAGGAGAAGCATAATCGACTGAAGAGCCTACGAAATTCACAGCATGCTTATTCAGCACACGGCTGTAGCCATTCAGCATACGGTTACAGCTACAACAAGTTAAACAACAACAACAACAACAATCCATAGATTGCAAAGTCAAGTATTAGCTGTATTTCGCAACTTAAATCTTCACTTAAGGAATATTCACAGAGGTGAAGGCTGCCAGAAAACATCAGGCAGCTTATTAGACCGATGGTACATTATACTATAAAATAGTTCAATCAATTGCATGCTAGATTCTGCCGGGAATATTTGCAACTGCTATTTGGTTAGTGTCATTGGGGAAACACTTGCTATGCGATACAATGTATAACGATATTGCCAACGCAAAATGTGAGGGAGCATTGTGCAGTTCTTGGTTAATGAACAGAGTGGCTTCAGCTTAATCACAAAATTAAAGATTAAGGAATGGCACTTTGATATCTTGGGGGCCGGCAAGTTTGATCCGCCCCTTTGCTTCCTGCCGAAAGGTAACAACCCTGCGTTACGCCGCTAGAGGTAGGATGGGTAATCAAAGATCAAATACACAACACACCTTTCGTTTGCGATCCAAACAGAAGCTTTGACGGACCGAGAAACATGAAAGCAAACATAAACATGCTGAGAAAGAATCTCTGTTTGTTCATCATACTGAACGCGCTTCCTTGCGTTGATTCGAATTTGGGAAGAGGCTCGGGGCTGGAAATTGAACCAGCCTGACTGCCAGATGTAATATCATCTTCAGACATTGGGGAATCTTCATCTTCGTCTTCTTCCTCTGATGAGAAATCCTCGTTGAAGTCTTCTGTCGAGTTTTTCGTCACATTGTTAACAACACTGTTGTTACTCTTCACCAAATCTACAAGGCTTGCTGGATAATAAAACAAATACAACAATCGTTAAAGATTGAACAATGTAAGGGAGAGGGGCTGCAAGTTGTGAAAATCCGATATTGCTAAATCTTGGAATTTCCGCTGCCGTCTAAGTTGGATTATTTGGCACATTCAACAATTTTCCGACCTAAATTCCTTTGAGCATGATTCAGGTTTAATCTGGCTTGAAAGCTCACAAACTCAAACAAATGTCTTTTGAATTGTTTTTTTATTGAATTTATCACTTGAACACGTGACAATAGAGTCGCCTTGTCGTTGTGTTTAGGTCTCCCTTGGTCGTTGTACCTGCTTTAAATATCCAGCTATTATATGATATACAAAGGTTGGATTGTGTACGTCATTCCTCATAAATGAAATGTTAAGTGATGGTAGGAGAACATGAGCAGTTGCGATGTTGGATGCTAATCTACTTAACAAAAAACAAGGAACTAACTTTGTTTCTGTGCCATCTTCAGTTGCATGTTTTCTTGCTTTAGACGTTGGTTGATCTTCCTGAGATGTTTAATATGCTCCATGGCTTTCTTCAAAATACCAGCTTTTGTGCTCTAAATGACATGGACAGAAAGGAGATATTGCCAAAAAAGTAAGTAATCGAACAGCTGAAACATGTTACAGAGCGGCAGAGCTTCATCTATTCAAGAATGTAGCATGAATTAGCATGAATTAACATGAATTAGCATTTGAATTACTAGCCGTACCCTTGTCTCAGTGCCAAACACGAGATCCTTCAATTCTTCAAGACTGCTTGTGATGCTCTTTCTGTACCTCTTTTCAACTTCATTGTGGTTTGTTTTCCTCTCCACCTTTTCACCCTTTTTGGAAGCAGACCCCATTTCGCTGCCCCGCTTACTGAGAGGGTTGATTGGGATCTTATCGACATCACCTGATGTGGCACTCAGGATCTTGATTGGCAAGGCAGTCATTGCTGATGTGTTCGTAGACGTAAGATATGCAGTAACTGCAGGCTGGGTTGTCACAGATGGACATGTATTGTTAGTGAATACAACTTGTGGTATCATCACAACCTGAAATAGTAGAATATGAACGTAAATGCTAAAACTCAAAATTGTTGAAGACCCTAAGATAAAACAATTATAAATCTCAAATTAACTTTGGAAAATTATTTTCTTGTATAACAACCCTAGGTCCTTTTATTTAGTTACTATTTTTAACAATTCTTGTTATAATTCACAAATGACAGATATCTTTAAAGAGCACCGCTCTTGATTAAGTGTTGTCCCCAAATGAGTGCCAGATCTAAAGCTCTGAGAACTACAAGAGCACCATGGCATTCAATCAAGTAAATACCGTATTTCCTTGATTAAACACTCCCGGGCATTTATTAATCTCTGCACCTTTTTGGGGGCATCTAATCAAGGGGGGCCATTATTCGAGGGGGGCATTTATTAGAAGGTACAAGATCACAGCCTCTGTCACTGGGTCCAGAAAAAGAGAAAATGGTTTAGTTGTGCCTTACCTTTATCGAGTAACAATATACTACACCAACTTAAAAAAAATTGTTGTGTGGGGGGCGTTTAATCGAAGGGGGGCATTTATTTCAAAAGTTGGCAGCATAAGGGGGCATTTATACGAGAGGGGCTTTTAATCAAGGGGAGGCATTTAATCGAGAAAATATGGTACAGTACTAACGCTACAAACTTGAGCTCAACTTGGACTAGTTACTTTACTGTACAAAGAAGTAACGTTGCTGCAAAGATTGTTGCTGCAAGATTGGGACTCTTACTAAGAAATTACCTGTGAAAATGTACTTGAAACTTCTGATTGGGATTTAGCAACTGTTGCGTCTAAACTTGAGCTTGGCATTGAAGCACTATCTGCTTGGGCAGGACTTGATGGCTGTACTTTCTTTTGCTTTTTTGCTTTACTTGATTTCTTTGGCTTCTGTTCTTTGACGTGTGATTGTTTTCGCGCCTTTGAGAACTGGTCTGTTGGAGAACTTGTCAGAAGTTCAACAACACTTTGCTTTTGGTCACTGGAAACTTCTTTCTCTGAGGCTTGCTGCAAAGCCTTTACAAGTTGCTCGTGGTTATCTTTGCCATTTTTGAACACGATTTGCTGATTATTGTGATCTCCAAAACTAAAACTCTCCTGATTTGTGAGGTTTAGTTGTTGAGGCAGAAAACCAGTATAATTAGCTGCTTGGGCCTTCTTCGCTTCTTGCTGAAGAAACATTTGAAAATCTGCATTCTCAATGTTTACTTCTTCCAATGATGAGGGGAAATCAACTTGTTGTTGCTCCAACACGCTGTGTGAATTCTGTGGGGAATATTCTTCTTTCTTTATGTTGTCACTGTATAAATATTCCTCGACCTGACTCAAAGGGGAATTCTGTGTACTTATGTTAGAGCTGGAGTAACCGTCAGACAAAGGGCTTCTTGTACTGGTAGGGCTGGTTGAATCCTCAATGAAAAGTTGGCTTTCTGGTGAAAGTTCTGTTAGGTTCTCACCAAAATCCATGTTGTAAGGATATTGCTCGTTAGGCAAAAAATCTAAAAGAGAAAAAAGAGCTCTATTACAATATAACAACAGTGAAATGAAATATATAATTTTCATTGTTAGTCAGAGTTTATAAGCGATTTTTGTGCATTCAGCACAAGAGAAGGGGCAGTGAAGGAAATATAAATGTTATATACCATTGATCATGCAGCTCAAATCAAGCTGGTCCACTTGATGCTGTTCTGGACCAGAAAAACAACTTTGTTGTTGTTGGTCTTTCTGATGTTGTAAATAAACAAGTTCATCAAAATCATCTCTGCCCCAAGGTTGATCCATTGCGAGAAAGTGTCTTTGTTTGCGTTGATATTTAAAAACGGAAAATTTTACTTGTGGAAGTCAAAACTCTAGGCCATCATAATAAGCTTCTTTGTCCCAATAGGGGCGGGCCTAGGCAAAAGTTCGTCGCAAAATTCTCTTACTCCAGAGACCAGATTTCACAAAAAAGCAATCCTAGTTTTCTCAAATCCTCGCAAGTATTTCCAAAATCATAGAAGACGGCAAACACTGCAAAAAGTTAAACTGTTTGTTTTGTGTTATCGCGAAAGAGATGAGGCGACTTTATTGCTCTGTGTGACGTCACACGCAGCCAACTTGGTTGGCCTGAAAGATGTGGTGCGATTCTTGCCCGCAATACCCAAGCAGCTCTGGTCAGCAGTAATTATCTGAGATGATGCAATCAGTGATGTAAAGTTTTCTTGGGGATTTTGAAGATGGAGCTCAGGGGTTTTTCAATTTGGGAGGGTGGCTATACTTTTCTAACTCAGCAGCGGGGATTAATGCTCAGTCAGAGAACTGAATTCTAAAATCTGATTTGGCCTGAATGTATTGTGTAAAATTTGTGTGCAGTGCAACTGAGGGGAAGGGACCAGCCTACTCCATCTTTTAGGTTAGCACGTTTTGCTCCCGGTTTGTGTTTTTGGTCAAAAATGGTTTCTCCCCATAGGCGCCGACTTTTACTTTTCCCAGGGGGGCTCAACATTAAAACAAGTGGAAAAGTAACAAGGTAGAAAAATTCATTGTCACTTTTAATAACGTACAATATACATATGTGTTATGTATAATAAAGAAACAAAACATTGCAATTAAACAGATATAGCATCACGGTCTACAGTATCATCAGTTCTTTCTATGACGTGTTTCTTTGATAAAATAAACGTGCTTTTTCAGATCCCAAACAAAATTCCCAGGGGGGGGGGCTGAGCCCCCCCATATGTTTCTCCCTGACAGAAAGCACTACGATAGCCATTATCCTATTCACTTTTTGTTGCCTGTTGGACATACTCATCACAGCAGCACTAAAAATCTTTTCTGGTGGAAAATCAAAGCCGTTTAATAAAGGTGTTAGAACCCGCTAATTAGAGATGCGACGTCAAATCACGTGGGTCAAACTCTTTCGTACTAAGATTTATTATGCCACGTGGTTGTCGGGTAACTATTTCATCACTTCATTCATTCATTCGCCTCAGGCGCGTGGTTGGTTTGTTTAATTAATTTTGTTCAAGAGGGCCTACGGCATACAACTGCATTTTCAGCAGACAGGAAAAGCAATTTTGATCAGATCTCACAGACAGACAAGATGTATAGCCATTTTCAGTTATCTAGGCTAGGATTTCTCGGAGCCGGGAAGCTAGCCGAAGTATTAACGAAGGGTTTTATAGCTGCTGGAGTACTCCAGATCAATCAAGTTTGGGCAAGTGCACCGACGGAAAAGGACACTTATTGGATCCGACATCTTGGCTGCAAGGTGACTCACAACAATACAGAGTTAATTAAAGAGAATCCCATAGTCGTATTAGCCGTCAAGCCCCAAGTTTTGCCAAAAGTCTTACGAGAAATCACGCCGGCACTAACAAAAGATCACTTGTTATTGTCATTTGCCGCTGGCATGAAGCTTCGTACAATGCAGTATTTGCTTCCCCCCAAGACAAGGATAGCAAGGCTCATGACGAACACCCCTGTTCAATTCAGGGAGGGTGTGAGTTCCTACACCCTGGGGGCTCACTGTACCAAAGAAGATGGAGAAACAATAAACAAACTCATGTCTACCATCAGCTACTGTGTTGAAGTAAAAGAAGATCTGGTTGATTTGATCACTGGCTTTGCTGGTGGTGGCCCTGCTTATATTTACTCAATTATTGATGCAATGGCAAGTGGGGCTGTTCAGGGTGGCATGAATCGTGACGATGCTATCAAGATGGCTGCAAAAACTGTCCTCGGTGCTGCAAGGATGGTGCAAGAGACCAAGCAACATCCTGGGGAACTACGAGATGCTGTCTGTTCCGGTGGGGGCAGTACAATATTTGGTATACATGCGCTTGAACGAGGTGGTGTCAAGGCTACCATCATGGATGCTATCATGGAAGCAACAGAAAGGTCGAAAGATCTTGGGGATACTTTGAATGAAAGCAGTTTGATGGAAAAGAATGGATTTAATCCACGAAACTAACTACTTTTCTTAAATATCTGGGTCCTCTCTTTGTTTTGTCATATGTTGCTATAAGAATTTTTGATAAATAAATCTATTTCATTGAAATCATATGATTTTTCTCATACAGATTTTATGTATACACAGATACATAGATGATAATTTTTATGAAGTTATTTTACTACCACAGACAAACATCTAGTGATTTTATGATTTAGTCAAATAATTTTATTCGGATGTGGAACATTGTTGTGGGAATTTATTCATAAATTACGTAAAGTAAATTAGCTTTGGTCTATTAGTGTGGCTGCTGAAATATATGTATAATAACCTCAAAAGGCTATTTATGGTCATATATTTAACTTTTGAATTTCAAATTGTTGTTTCTTTTTTATTTTACCTGCTGTTTTCTTATTATTTGCCGTGGTGCAGACTGCGATTACAAATACTGCACTGCTACTAAAGACTTCTTTGGTAAGCAATACCGTAAATCCTCGAATTGGCCCCCCTCGAGTAAGCCACCACACTAGGACTACAAATTGTTAATAAGCCCCCCCCCCCTCGAATAAGCCCCCACTCCTAACATGGTGATATTTGCGTACAGCGAAACTTTCGCGATTTTCGCGTTTTTGGCCAAAATTCGCGAAAGTTTATTGCGCGAAACTTTCTAAGGCCTAGTTTATACTGCGAATTATCACCGCAGCGAATTAAATTAAATTAAATTCGGTTTTAGTGCGACAAAATTCATTGAGGATTTTGCAGGCGATTTATACTGCGTGTTATCACCGAAGCGAATTAAATTCGAGTCCTGGGTCAAAGAAAAAGCGCGGCGGTGAATTTGGCGCGAAAATCGAATATCATTTCCAAAATGGCGCCCCGAAGCACTGTTATGAAAATGTGCGAGAGCATGAGAACACTTAAACAAAACAAATTTTTTTCGATAATAATCGCTTTCGCAAATGATGTCAACAACCTCATCAATACATTCATCAGGCCAGGCTGCTTTACGACCAGCCATCACCAAACATGCTTGCATCGTCTTCTTTCTGGTGCATACATAGCTAAAGACCTCTTTCTGAAATCCGCCATCTTGTTTGCTGCAATGCTTTGATCAATGCTCACTGCGCATGCTCCTCAAATGAAATTCCGGATTCATCAGGAAATTCATCCGGAAAATCCCGTTACAGTTTAATTCGCTGCACCACAAATGCGCAGTATAAAACCAACCCGTACTTAATTATTAAATTCGCTCAAAATGCGGTAGGGGTTGGTGAATTTAATTCCCAAATTCGTGTTTGCTTTTATACTGCGTTTTTCAGTCGCATTAAATAGACACTTAAACTTTTTCCTTCCAATTATTTTAATTCGCTACGGTGATAATTCGCAGTATAAACTAGGCCTGAAATATGAAATTCGCGAAAGTTTATTCTTGATAAAAATTTCAAAATTGGAAATTCGCGAAAGTTTATTCTCGCAAAAACGCTATTGTAAAAACTGGCAATCCCAGAGTGAAAGGCCATTAGCAAAGAAAAATATTTATTCATTAGTTAGTTTCATGGAAAGAAAAGGGAAGGCAGAAAAGGCGGAGTGAATATGGAAACGAAGCTGACTTATTACAATATTAATATTGTTCTTCTTCTGTTAACGTTGTAAAATGAGAAAAATTTATGAAAAGTTTCACTTTGAATAAAAACTACTTCGAGGTTTCTGTTTAAAGTTTCTGTTCAGACTTGGAATTCGCGAAAGTTTATCCTCGCAAAATATTCGATTTTGCCTAAAACACGAAAGTTAGTTCCAGAAATTTCGCGTTTTTTTCGCCTCGCAAAAGTTTCTTCCCGCGAAAGTTTCTACTTTTAAAGTATGTGTATGCAAAACACTTTGCTGGAACAACTAAACCAATTTCCTGTTTCTTTCCCAGTAACAGCATCAAATTTTGTGCCATATTTCAGATAGCTTTACAAGCCCCCCTCGAATAAGCCCCCCTCTGAAAATGTCAAAAATAAATAAGCCCCCAGGGGGCTAGTTCGAGGATTTACGGTATAACAAAATAGGAATTTACAGCATACGCGAAACGAGCTAAGAATGGTTCTAATTTTAAGTACTTTACCTACCTATGTACCTATGTTACTTTCCCAAACCGAGGCCGTGTAACGCGCCAATCCTTCTCGGTAGAAATATACAGTTCTTTTGGGGCGATCGCTATTTGTTTTCTTTGTAAACTTTAATGGAGCCCGATATTAATATTATTGAAGAGACGGTGGGATCTTGTCCATCGACAGTGTCTGCCGTTGGCGAGCTTGAAGAAGACCAACGACCATCGAACGTGACTGGAAGAACCACAGACGATGATGCAGAGGCAGAAGCAACTAGTTCAAATGCTAACAATGCCATTCGACGTGAAAAAGTAATTTTTATTTCCCCTTTTCAATTCTCTTCTTAGAATAAACATCTCCACTGAATACAGAGTAGCTGAAGTGATTCTTCCAACATCATGCCTTAGCTTTGAGGCACAAGCACAACAACTCCAAGCCACAAGTAAAATTGTCACAGGCTATTGTTGTCAATTTAGCAATTATTATTTGTTTTTAGAGAACGAATAGAAAGAAGTTCTTTGAACGTCGAGTCAAAACAAGGAATAAGTTGAACAAAGATAAAATTATTGCCCTTGATAAAAATGTGAGTGTTGTGTTCTGCTTTTAGTTAAACTTTTTCATGACAATTTTACCATTTTTGTATACATTTGGAACCAAGTTTTCTTACACTAAGATAGGTGGTTATTACACTTGTTGCAAGTATTAGGGTTATTTAGAAATTGGAATTTTTTACTGTTTTCTTGTAGCTCAAAGATTGGTTCAAACGAACACGTATGCCAACAGTGGCATTGTCATTTTGCACAACAATGGATGGGAGTATCTGCATTAAATATTCTGGTGCTGTGTTATATTGTCATTCTGACATTCTTATTGTCATTTAATTTTGAGTAATAAAATCTTTGGAAATGTAACATTTATAATTTAAAACAAGCAAGTTGTGTTAAAATTTTGTCAATTGTATCATATTTGATCACCATTTGATTTCTTAGGACCAAAGGAATTTGAAGATTTTGGTAAAGACAGAGAAATTGCTGCAAAGTTTCAGGACATAGTCATGAAAAATATGACAAATGTTTTCACTGAAAGTTCTGATAAAGCAAGCAATGAAAGTAGAGAAGGCGGTAATGTTATTCTGTACATTTTATATGGTTATGAAATTATTTTAAACTTTAACCAAGAAGATGGTGCTGAAACATTTCATGGAGTTTTATGGAATTGTTGATGATAGAATCATTGACAGGATCATTGTTGAAATAATGCTTACAGAAGTATCATTTTTGTGAAACAGAATTTGTAAATCATAGAAAGGCAAAAATGAGCAAGGTTATTAACGATAACATTTCTTTCTAGAACTTGATGAAATGATGGGGCTTGCGCTAAGCAGAAATGTTTTAGACTTTTCGCTGTCTGACAAGAGAAAGTTTGTCACCCAAATTATATCTTTGCGATGTTAGTATTGTAATAAACGTGAATTATTTACCAATGAATTATTTACCAATGGATGTCGACGAAGGCCACAAGGTTGATGCGCATCGCAAAGCTTCTATGTTTCCATATTTTTATCATAGCAACAAAAAGGGATTCATGGCATCCCAGCAATATGCCTGCCTGGTGGCCAGTGAATGAAGCTCCGTTCAAGTCTCCAAATGAACGAAAGCCAGGATCCGACACAATGTCAAGAGTGGAGCTGGATATTGTCCTCAATGCTTTCACAGAGTATGCATCTGTAATTTCTGGCTTGCAAAGTGAACATTTGGGTAAGCAGCATGATTTTTAATGTTTATACTTTGTTTACATGCAGATCTACTATTTTGCAAACATAGAGTAATTAATTTTAGGAAAATGTATTGTATTTAAGTTGATTACTTTCATTTGGTAGGTACAGGTAGCTTGATTACAAAGGGTGATTTCTGGTTTTTTTTAGAAATGGAGATTACTGAAGAGGACAATAATTTTAATTAGTGATAGTTTTTTTAAATGTCATTTTGAATTTGCAGCAAAGTCTTAATAGCAATACAACAATTTCACTTCTTAAGTTGATGATTTCTTTGCTTCAATTACAGTTGCGTATTTCAGACAATACGTTTGATTTCATATGTTTACTTCTATTGAGATTTTGCTGCACGTACGTGCCATTGTGATTGTTTTATTATTTATTATTGTATTGTAGCTGTAAATTCGTTTTAACATAGTAACTGCATACTTTTTTGTGTTTAATAATATACTGTTATTGTCTCGTTGCCGTAAAAACGCATTGCAAATTCTTGGGAAAAGTGTACTCGAAAGAGTTAAAGCAGCCTTGTATATTAAGTGTATCTCTTAGCTGATGTATTTATAGCGTGCTGGCATATAATTCTTGCATTGAAGTTAAGTATTGCATTTTGAAATCGTCTTGAAGTCACATTTTCTATTCATGCCTAAAGAAATTTAACGTTATTTGTTATTTAGTATTTTTGAAAGCGTGACAAAAATTCCATATAAAAGCTTGCTGTTCGCCACTTGGGTTTTTTCTCAATCATTTACTGCGCGTGTGAGTACGCACAAATTGCATTCTTTTGTGTTCTTCTTTGCATGAATGATCTTGTATCGGGGGTTTGAAAATTGACAATCACAGTAACTTCAAATCACAGTGAATTGAAGTTCTTTAAACACAGTTCAGAAGCTTCGCAAAGAGAAGTATTGGTGTCACGATAAAGATGCCTTTTGGTATGTAAAATTTTTTAACCTTCAAAAACACTATTATTCTGATATTCGGATATTTTATAGTAGACTAAAGAAAGTGTCCTTGAAGCAGCACAACTGCATTTCAAATTGGTAGGCCAAGAAGTCCTTTAGTGAAATGTAGGTACTCAAGGTCAAGTAAATTATTGACCTCCGCCCATGATTCTACCAATGAATAGAGAAGCGTGAAAGGATCTTTAATGATAGGCAAAAAATATTCAAACTGGAATGAATATGGGCTCTCCTACGCCGCTTCCAATTTTTATCCGCATTTCCTCTAATTAGCCCCCCCCCTCTTTTAACCGCCCCTCCAATAAGTGCCACACCCTAAAATCACAAAGTGTGAAATAAGCGCCCTCCTCTCAGAATTCTCACACTTTCGCTGTTTGGTTCAAAGAATTAACATAGAAACTCTTTAAGGCTGGAAAAATACTTTCATCGGGTCGTAAGCGTTTGGAAAATGCAATGCAATCAAGATCAGAATTTGAAGTTGATCTTGACTGCTTGATATTGAATAAAATTCGGAACTATATAAGACTACACTTTTGTTTTTGAGGTTGTTTGGTTTTGAAATTTCAGGACTCTGAAATAAGCGCCCCCCTCTTTTAAGCACCCCCCTCTAATTCGCTTATTAGAGGAAATACGGTAATTATCCTGATGAGGAGACACCCTAAGTTAGGAAAATAACTTAAGCAAACAGGACAGCTCTGAAAACCCCCACGCGTTTGCAAAAAATCGTGCAGGTCCAGGTGACAGTAGTGCAAGTGGACACCACGAGGTGTACCGTTAATCGAAGCATTGCATAAACCCCATTAGACTTGCTTTTGGGTGCTTAATTCTCGTCCTCCGGTTAATTAGCGTTACACAGCATATTTTGCAGCAGCTCCAAATTTGAGCACTTAATTTATTTCAGGTATGCAAAATTGTTCATGCAATTTATTGAGTTACACCTTTACTGGGATGGATATTTTACACATGGACGTACTCATACTTTCCATCTAGGGGGTGGGTGAGGTCGTGTCGCAAAAATTTCCTTTTAAGAGTTTTTTTCTATGCAAGTCTCGAAAATTTAATGAAACATGCAACTGCAAATAACTTTTCTTTACTTCAATGTAACTTTTCAGCTGCTTTAATGTTTGCAGGTTAATAACAGTGTAGTTGACTTCAAAAAGCGGTGGGGTAAGCGTTGTGAGCATTCATATAAATTGTTGAACTACACAATATGTATTCATAAATATTTAGACTGCATTATTTACTGCGTTGATTGTTTAGACTTTGCCTTCGAATTCGCGAACCAAAGAAGGAGTTGACAATGAAGTCTGAAGTTTTCGGGCTTCATGTAGCTCAATTGATTTTTCATTTTTTTCAATGCGGCGTTGCGCTGCTCATTTATTTGGGTGTTTACTTCATCGTGCTCCTGATATAGTGAAATATTGTACCCATCTGAGCACCCTAAAAGTTAAAAATTTTCGTTTAACACAAATCTCTGCTTGGTGCAAAAACTTGAAACCCTATATTGGTAGGATGAAACAGCTATAAGTGTGTGCTTACTTACCAGTATGATTTTTCCAGTGAAATCT
This sequence comes from Sanderia malayensis, assembly GCA_013076295.1. Lineage (NCBI taxonomy): Eukaryota > Metazoa > Cnidaria > Scyphozoa > Semaeostomeae > Pelagiidae > Sanderia > Sanderia malayensis. Next base: position 6,371,108 of record RQOL01000616.1, on the reverse strand, counting down.
ATCCACAAGACATCGCATTTCTTTAAAAAATCCTGGGTCTCTGTTCAGGCAATACTGGTGCAGATTGCAACAATTGTCGTAAATAATAACTTTTGGTGCTAAAATGAAATTCAAAAATAATGTACGTCATGAAATTACGGATATTATTGGGTAAATCATTACTTGATGAGCAATGTAACTGGTCACCTTTTGGAAATCTTGATCGTAAGATTGTGAACGGAACGTTGGGTGACTCCTGTGTTTTCAAAACATCGAATCCATAGCATATATCTGGTGCAAAGAATGGATTGGATTTAATACATCAAATGTACTACCGTAAGCGCTCGATTAAGTCCCCGGGGGCTTATTTCGCAAAAAATATTTTAGGGTGGGGCTTTATTCGAGGGGGAGTTCATTGGAGGGGGATTACTCTGCATAGGCAAAAACTGTCAGTAAACATGCTGTTTTCGTGGCAATCTCTATTTCCAAGTATGTTGAAAAAAGCAAGAAGCAAGCCGGTCAAAAAGTAGAATTTATGTATTTACACTAAAATAACACACGAATCTGCAAAGCCTTCAAATATAAAGTTATCAAGTTTTATCAAAAATTTTATCCATTTATTCGATTTATGCTTAAATCGAATAATCCCCATTGGGTATATTCGATGGGGGCTTATTTGAGGGGGCTTATTTGAGGGTGGGGTGTGGGGGGCTTAATCTAGGACTTACGCTAAACATGTTTCATCAATGCTTGACAAAAAATGGCTGTCAAGAAATAACAAAGATTACCATGTTTGCAGTACAATGTGAAAATTCCTGGTGTTAAGCTTGGATGTCCTCGATAGTCTTTTCTGCATTCGTTCTGCTTTGACTTTCCTTTGTGGTCGCTTTTGTAATTGCCCCTTGCACATAAGACAGGCCATTGGGGGAGAAACGAATATTCAGAGCCAGTACTGTAATTTACATTTGGAAGAAGGTGTGGCTGTTGCTGTGATGCACTTCGAACCTGTTCTTCCATTGCACTGAATAACTGAATCATGGGAACAGGAAGCTTCTCGTTCGAAAGTATCAGTATAACATCTGCTAAGATTGGTGAAGTGGTTCTTAGGTCGGCAAGCTTCTGAGGATGCTGTGAAATTATCAAGCCACTTTTTATCTCGCTGATGATAATTCCCGTGTGTGCATCAGTCGGGAAGTATGAGCATACCGGTGATATTGATGCCAAGCAACGGAAAAGTGTAAACACTTCTTTTGGAAAGCAGCATCTCTGCTTGTAGCGATCTTCAAAATATGAAATGCTATGCAAAATTTCATTCTCATTGTTTGCTACTAGCATCTCTTTCAATTCTGCTATGACGGATACCTCGATCTCTTCTTCCTTAGCATACAACTGTAGTAGCTTCCTGAGTTTACTGTTTCTAACCATGACTCTGCTGGAGAAGCTAGTATAAAACAAAAAGAATGCCTTTGAAACAAAAACATCTTGGCAACTTTCAAAAAATAAGTAAGACAACTGAATAAAACGTATTGACACTTATCTGCCTTTCAAACAATTTTGCTCTGGATGTAGTGGTATTTCATCCTTTTCTAAATAAGTCTTCTTGAATCCAAGGGTTGTTGCATCACAAGAGAGCACTTCAGGATATTTACCACAAATGTCGCACACGAATCCAGCCGGATAATCGATAGAAAGCAGTTTCACAAAGGCGTACCAAGAATACCGCCACTGCTGGTAGTTAATCAGTGAATTTACTTGAACCCCGGAGGAAATGAAATTCAGCAACCATTTGTCATGATACCCTTTCAAGCTACAACTAAAAAAAATAATGTCTAGCTAAGTAAATAAGTGCATAATACAATAATAATTTTCATTTTATTAAAAGTAAAACTGTATTTACCATTATTGAATAAAAAATAGTACAAAACACAAAAATGCTTTACCTGTTTCCGGTAAAAAATTGATGCATGTAATCACGTAGAACATCATGTCCAATCAAAAAATGCTTCATATTTAAAATGCCATCCTGAGATCCGCAATAGAGCTTCAAAGAAGAGCATTTATCACACTCCCGAGACAGGACTAAAAAGAAAGATGTTTGTTTTAAGATACAAACAGACTGTCAAGTGAAGACTGGAGAAATACAAGAATCAATTCTTCTTACTAGTAACAGGAATGACGTCAGCCCACAAAAAAAGAGTTTTTTTGGAGTTTTCCAGCATCCTAACTGTCGAAAAAGATCCACCACATTCACATGGACTTTGTTCTGGCAGAAGACCCATCGATCCATCGTCAAGAACATTATCATAGTGTGTTCTTGATAATTGATATACTTTTTGCATTTGTCTTGATGTTACCCATGGTATTGTGCCATAGGATACAGCATGTAGAGCAATGGTTGTCGGTACTTTTCTCGACAGAGAACCTTTGGTGGCAATAATTTCAGTGAGAAAATCAGGCAAGTCGTCAGCACTTTTCTGCACATACTCCTCCAAACAATTAACATGAGGACATGAATGTTTTCCAAATTCACAAACGTAACAGATAAAACCTTTGTCATCGACGCCGATTACTGAGTACGTAGAGTTTACTGGTCTAATTATTATCAACTGTTCGGCAGAGAAGGATAACTCTTTGAAAATAGGTGATTCCTAAAAAAGATAAAGCACCATTTTAAAAGACAAAACGTTTTCAGCTTTTTTGCTCACTCCGATGGTAAACATAAAGAACTAGTAAAATTTTATTATTAATACATACCAGACTGTACTGATGCTCGTCTTCCACATTAACTGAAGTACGAATTAAACCATTAAAATGTAAAATTTCGGAAAATGTACGAAAAAGCATGCAAGGTCACACTGTGATATTAAAATAGTTAATAACCTGATATGTCTTCTTCAAGTCTGTATTCATTGATGTGATCTATTACTGTTATAAAATTCTTTGCCACACGAATATGTAAGCAATCAGGAAACTGAGAATGTAATGTGCCTTTCAGGTCTGAAATATAAAATGAATGTCATCATCACTTAATAACGAACAGAAAATAAAAATTTAAAATATTTATAGACACCATTGATAGATCGTAATGGATGTAGGTCATATGTAAACCGAATAAAGAGGTTGCATTTAAACCTTGATCACTAGCAATATTTTTCCAGTCAATACCATCGAGGAAAACCTTTCTTCTCTTGTTGCAAGAACATGATAACACCAAACTGTTATCATCGTCTTTAAACTTGATCGGATGACGCTCAATAAACCTATATGAATGGAGCTACAAAACAAAGCTTGATGACAGGTCTTACTTGAAAAAATAAAGATTGAATCAATCATGCTAGAATGATTGTAAAACACAAACCTTCAGCTGCCTTGTTTTTAATAAAATGTCTTGCATAAGATAGTTATGTCTATCTATTGTCACAAATGCTTTTGCTACCATAAGTGCCATACGATATGAATCGTCACTATAATTTTGAATCTGGTAAAAAATTAGCTGGGCTTTCATTTGTTTCCTAGTTGCAGGCAATACAATTCAATAAATTTTATTATTCTTTTAATCTTACCGTTACAACAGTCTGTGGCGTTGGTTCAACATCGGTATCATTGTGCTCATAGTATTGATAGTCCATAATATCTGACAACAATGGCAGGATATAAAATAACTCCATTATTAAGTAATTTTATTTAAATGATTTTGACTTTTATTACACTTCTATATTGACTAACATTATATAAATATATAACGACAATTGACTTACCAGGCTCAGTGTCATCATCATCATTATTTTCATAAGACTGCTCAACAATTGTTTGTGAGTCATCTATGAAACTAGTGACAGCTACCTGTTGTTCAGAACTAGTTACATTTGCTGAACTTCTTGCTTGTTCTTGACATTTTTTCTTGTAGGGCCTAGGATTTTTCCTGGTTTTATTCATCAGTTTTGTTTTTCGAAAATCATATTTAGGGACCCTTTGATTCGTTCCAAGTAAAATCATGGAAGAAGATGCCCCTTCACTGTCATCAGAACATTGCCTGCCTAATTCTTCCAAATCATTTTGTTCGGAACTCATTATATTGCAATAATAAACGTATACAAACACAAACCCCAATACTACTTTCTCAAATAAAATATATAAAATCCGGAAGTTTCGGAAGTAGTTTAAAAATTCCCGCCTAGTGCCTAGTTTCCGTGCTTTCTCTGATGATATGAAGCGCCGAAGGCGCTTCATATCATTAATCCAGACCATCCTTGGCACCCTGTTGCGTTATGTATGCAGGTAGACGGTGGGTAGGTAAAGTACTTAAACTAAGAACCATTCATTCCTGGCGAAACACATGGGCCCACAAAATTAGCAATGGCGGCCGAAGCAACAGTTAGCTGCATGTCCTCTTACTTTCGAGGTTTGAATTTAGTTGATCGAAATAGATATTTAGAAAAGTTAAAGTATGGTAGAGGTATGAAGAGTTTGTCGGACCCTTATGGTATGACTGGAGGATGGTCAGAGAGTCCGAGAAACTGGCCAGACGTTACCTTACTTTCGGGGACATTTTCATGTACCTGATAGAGAGAGAGACCCCAGGCAGTTACACCAAAGAAGAACTCAAAGCCTACAAATCGCTCGAAGCCTACAAGTAAGTTTGTGTTGAAATATTTGGACAACCAAGCAATATTGATTTGTATAGACAATGTTGATATATTTGATTTTAAAATATAGGATTCATGCCTTGTTATAGGAATTGTTTTATGTTGTTTTTGTTCATCATTTCATTGTCACAGGTATGTTATACGTGGGCATGTTGACAAAATCTTCATGCATGAAATTGGCTCCAACATTCCATATTGCTTCCTCAAGGCCCATGTAAAACCTTCTCAACCAGTATCTGGGTCTTTCCATCAACCTTGGGTTTGCGTTGAGAAACAAACTGGCTCCATTTATTGTGCACATTGCACCTGTATGGCAGGGTAAGCTATCTTGAGCTATTTTCCGTATACATTCTCGCATTTTTATCATCATTTCAGCCATTAACATGTGTGCATGTCATTTATAGACTTGGTGAGACATGCAGTCATATCGCAGCTGTTCTTTTCAAGTTGGAAATGGCAGTGAACATTGGACTGACTTCCACCTGTTCGACAAGTGAAGCCTGCAATTGGAATGCAACATTTAAAGATGAGGTAACTGAGTGCAATTGTTTATATATGACCAGATACTGTGGTGTAATTCATAGGGAATTATTGAAGCTAATTATATATCCTTTTATTTCAACAGCTCAAGCCACTCACCATTGCTGAGCAGCCCTTCTTGTTTCAAGACAACCACAACACCATTCAGGAAATTCATAATCCAACTGGTTTTTATCCTCTTCCCTCCATTGGTGAGCTAAAGGCACTGAAAGCTATCTGCCCTGATGCATGTTTCTTTGGTAGCATCCCGAAACTGGATAGTGAGGAAACCGATAGTGCCTCAGAGGATGAGTGTGATGGGGTGTTTCCTGAGCTTCTGCAATAGTTTGTTTAAGGAAAGGTTCACCAGTTTTGAAGGCACTTGGCTAACATCATATATTCAAAACCTTTTGGCAAGGTATCAGATCAGCCAACAACAAATCAACACTTTGGAAAAGCAGACAAGATCACAATCCATAAATGATCTATGGCACAAATGCAGAGAAGGAAGGATCACTGCGTCAAAAGTTCATGATATTGCTCATAGATTACCTTCTACTGATCCTTCCAATCTTGTTTGCTGAATTCTTGGATACAATCAACGTGATTTTTCCAAGGTGCCTGCCATAAAATATGGATTGGATAAGGAGGCCTTTGTCAGAGATTCATATGTTGATGAAATGGAGCTTGTTCACGACAATTTCAACTGCCGTGAGAGTGGTTTCTATGTCTCAAAAACAGAGCCTCATCTTGGTGCAAGTCCAAATGGCATTGTCAACTGTTCTTGTTGTGGCAAAGGCATTTTAGAGATAAAATGTTCATATAATAAGATCAGAGATAGGTCTGTAGGGGAAGCAGCTCACTGTTCCTTGTTTGAGTTATTGGCTTTCTTGCTGAGATCCTTCCCATCTTTACATTTTGCAGCGGCCAATTTAGTTTTCTTTTGTTTCATTGAGCAAAATGCCACCGTCTATTGCACTATTGGAGACACTGTACCGTTGTCCTCTGTCGTTTAAAGTATGCTGACAAGAAGCTTGGTTATGTGTAAGAAAGGAGAAGGAATAAATATAGAACTGTGTCGTTTTCATATGTTATGTTTGTTTACTTGTTCCAAACTCAATCAAATAATGGTGTACGAGCCTTAGACCCGGAATCAAGTTTTCCCAGCGCTTCAAACCAGGAAAGGAGGCCATATTGTATTCAAATTGACGAAATTAGGTGGAACCAACAAAAACGTTTTATATCTGTCTTTGCTGGCGTGGCGGGCTTTTTGCTTCGCATTCGTAAAGAATTCGGTAGTGGACATAATAATAGTGTCTCCATGAATGCGAACGCGACTCATATGCAAATGCGACATTGAGTTGAATGCAAATGCGAAATCGAGTTTGCAGAATGCGAATACATACTCGCATGAGAGGAAGTCTGATCGAGACATGACTCGATCAAGTAATTTTGTCCAGTGCATCACCTTAATGCAAGTGTCTCGTTTTATTCACACTTAAAACAATGGGTGGGAGGAGATGTACCATTGGATGTATGCCTGAGGTATGGCATGGGCTACCTCTGAACTTGCTTGCAATTTTTTAGCATCGCATCATTCCAGTATGCCTAAACATCGAAAAGTAACCGATAATGATCTTAATTCTCGCAAAATCTTTTTTTATACAATTCTTGTCATGATACAAATGTATCAGTAAAGCAAAAAAAAATAAAAGCACGCATTACGATCAGAATTCTAAGTAAACGTCGCTGGCTTCAATTTCACTATCAATGCGCATTTAGAATATGTGGATTTATGGTACTTTAAAACTTAGGATTATCTATATTACAAAGCAGTTTGTGAGCTGCATTTCATTGTCTCTTGAGCTCCATCGTACATTTAATATATAAAAAGGCATCTTTTTGTTAGCTTTATCTTTGGCTTTCTTTTCAAAGACCAGATTCTGGAGTTTCTTCTTTCTGATCGATTTGCATTCATTGCAGTTTGAGTCATACTTCTTCACGACACTGTTGCTTTGATGAGCTTCGCATAACTTGGCTCTTTTGGCCAATGCCGGAATGCCAGTTGCAATTTGTTGTGTGGTGGCATTTATTTGAGCTTTTTCCTCCTTTCCACTTCTTTTTCTTTTCCTAGAGTCTTGTAGGGAAACTTTAGATACGGTTTTCATCGTTTGGCTGGTCGCTGGAATGACACTGCTTGGCATTCGTTCCTTGTTAACGTTTGCCCCTCTTTCATTGTGCTGTTTCGTAACCACAGACCTTGTTGTTCTACAAGTACTGAATTTTGGCCTCGCTGAATGTGAGATAATGGCTGGAACAGTTCTTGTGGTCGAAGTAGCAGCAGTGTTAAATCGCTTATTATTTGCTTGATCAGTCATCCTTAATTTACTGGCATAACAACGGATAAAGCCAATGCCAAATGTCACATCTTGTGACATTCGTTTTGTTGTTCCAAAGTATCCTGTGTCTACTGCAACCTTTTATGCATCTCTGGCTTTATCCTTCACCAAACCCTGTCTTTTTGGAATTGGAATTAATGATGTAGTCTCCTCTGTCTTTGCAGCAGCATTTCCTTGCAATTTATGGCTCGCTAATTTAGTTGGCTTTGGAGGAGCTGGCTTTCTAAACGTAAATGTTGCATTGTCATTCTCAGCTTTCCGTTGTTTTCCAAATTGAATTTCAAGATCTTTATCCCTTCTGTATTCTGCAACTGGGATTTTACTTTTTGCTTCGTCTTTCTTTTTTGACAAATAGATTTCCATGATCTTTTTTGTGTTGGTATTGAACTCTTCTGCCACTCTTTTCCTTTGCATTTCGTCTTCTTGATCGGGCGATAACTTAATTCTTTTAGCTTCTGCTCGATGCTGTTGATCAGCAACTCTTTCTTTCCAGGTGCTTTGCCTATGTTCTTTGTAAACCAAAGCAATTGATCTTTTCATCGACTGGGGTGCCTTGTGATTCATTGTCAACCTTTGATAATCTTCCGGCATCTCAGCTTCAGGCTTGACTAATTGGTTAGCTTCTGACTCCTGCATTGCAGCTTCTTTGACTTCTGCATTCTTAATACTTGTCATTTTTGTTGATGACTGGCATTGAGATCTCTTCCTTGACCAGTATTCAGCAAGAGTTATTTTTCTTGCTTTTGTTGAATGCACATTAGCATTGCCAGACGAAGAACACGTATCTTCATTTTTTTCTTTCGTGGAAGATAGCTTTGTTTGCGTACACTTCTTCTTTTCTTGTTTCTTTGGTTTCTTTTCTTTTCGTTTCTTGTTGTTTTTCTGAAGGCATGCAAGGTTGTCTCCTGGTTCGTTCAAGTATTCTTCCTCAAATTTTAGATCTTCCATTCGGAATAGGTGAGATGTTCTGTCGTAGCATGCTTGTGCTTCCTTGTATGTTCTTGTTTTGCAGGAAGCAATTACCTCGGTGAGATCATCTCTTATCTCCAGTAGTTTTTTAGAACATGCTCTCGTATTAAAATACGAGTTTCTATGGAATATTTTGATGTCTTCTGCCAATCTTTCGACATCATCTTGTGACTAAAATAGATAATTTGTATTGCTTTGATACTGAACATACTCCTAGAACACTTTCACATCATTCGCTTTCTTGTTAACAGGCATCAACAATAGTGATGAAACGCCTACCATCAATGTTATTCCATAAAAGAACCTGTCCCAAGTTTTCATGATCCTTTTGACATATGCTGCCAGGTCCAGAATCTTGTTCCGGACACTCATATGATAGCTTGCAATCTATAAATGGGATATAGTTGTACATAAGGTGTACAGGTTGCTAAATGTCTAAACTAGATGATAGATTTGTAATTATAGATTATTTCTATGTTGCATTAAAATTAACTTGAAATTCATCATCTTACCATTGAATAAAGGTCTGCATGGTGCTCTAAGATCTGATTGACATGATCTTTGATCTGTTTAAGAGTGAGAGTTATATCAACCACTTAAACTGAATGCAAAGAGAGTTAAGAGCAAGTATAAAAGTCAACTGGAGCCATGAAAATATGAAATATATGGTACCTTATTGAATGCAAATTTTCGATAAGAAGGCATTTGCATTTTTTGCATGTTACCATGCTGATCACCTCTGATTTCTGTCAGATCGGCCAACTTACTATAGAGGCAATCTAGAAAAACAATGTTCACGTATATGTATATTTCTGTTCAACTGATGCAAGTGTAGAACTAGCTTCTGCAATAAGCACGTTTGCTTGTTAAGTTAAGTGACGTGTTATATAAAGTTACATGTTGTTACCTATATTAAGCAATAAGCTGTTAAACATTCTCCAAATCTTATTGCCATTAGTTCGTTCCAGATAGTAAAGCTAATAATTAAAAGTTAAAATGAATATTAGTGATAATAGCGACTCATAATAACATATGATAATAATCAATTTGTCAAGTTAACTCAACAATGCTATACTTTGGGCCTTGTTGATTACAAGTGATTACAAATGTGTCAAATTCATTTTTTTAGTCTGAGTGTTACGATATCTTGCTAAGCATTTTGGGATAGGCGCCAGACCTAGTGATTGGTCTTGGCAACAATAACTAATTAATAATGGCGCATATTGTTTTTCATTTGTTTATGAATTTAAGTATTATTTACCAATAAATACTTCTACATATTAAAATTCTGCTTTGTGTTTTGTTAGTACGTTTCTGAACAATAAAAAATACAAGTTTTTTCGTTATTTCTGTGCAAGTTTTAAGAAACTTCTCCTTTTTTCAGCAAAAAGCAATCTCTTTTTTTCTTTTCTTAGACTTTAAAGTTACCGAAAAGCGTTAAATTCTTCGTAGCAAAGGTTGAAAGTGGGTCGATATTTTCCAAAAAGTTACGGAGAACAATATACTCCAGTTCTGTGTCATTTATTTCGTACAAATGTTCACGTGCAGAGAAACGTTCTTTAAAATTTGTAACAATTTTGTTGATCAATTGAGTAGTCCTACCTTCTCCTCGGCATAATATTGTGATGGTTTTTCAAGCGAAGCTTTGAATTTAGCAATCGCTTTTCGAATGCTGTATTCCATCTTCAAATTTCGACCTTTGATGTTCAATTTATCCCAAATAAATGGAAAACTTTATTGTTTAGCGATTGAAATTGAATAGCGTCTGTCTTGTGTGCACTTTGGAAATTGCGAAATTGCAACTGAATTTGTTACGGTTGTTGATTTCTAATATCTATAGCAACATTATTATTTATTTGAGGTCATAAACAAATGAAATGCTGGTATGGTTTATGGCCACACTGCGACAACCGCTGCTCAAATTTGCCACACCAATCATGTCTTGCGAGATTTGTTACTCAATTTTTTTACTTACTATATATAATTTTGCTTTCGTTATTTTGGGGAGACAAGCTAAGAGCCAAAGTTTACTATTTTTATATTCTTTATCATCAAGCATTACTATCGATGAATACTCTTATATATTTCTAATATTGTTTTCCATTTTTTATGAAATTGCTTTTTAGCAACAATTACTTCTAGATATCAAAGTTTTGCTTTTTTTGTTAGCAGGTTTCTTAAAAATAAAAATTCAAGTTATTTCGTTATTTCTGTGCGAGTTTTAAGAAACGTTTCCGTGTTTTAGTAAAAAGGAATCTTTTTTTTTCCGATCAGACTTTAAAGTTACCGAAAAGCGTGAAATTCTTCGCAGCAAAGGTTGAAAACGGGTCGATATTTTCCAAAAAGTTACGGAGAACAATATACTCCAGTTCTGTGTCATTTATTTCGTACAAATATTCATGTGCAGAGAAACGTTCTTTAAAATTTGTAACAATTTTGTTGATCATTTGAGTAGTCCTACCTTCTCCTCGGCATAATATTGTGATGGTTTTGCAAGCGAAGCTTTGAATTTAGCAATCGATTTTCGAATGCTGTATTCCATCTTTAAATTTCGACCTTTGATGTTCAATTTATCCCAAATAAATGGAAAACTTTTTTTGTTTAGCGATTGAAATTGAATAGCGTCTGTCTTGTGTGCACTTTGGAAATTGCGAAATTGCGACTGAATTTGTTACGGTTGTTTATTTCTAATATCTATAGCAACATTATTATTTATTTGACGTCATAAACAAATGAAATGCTGGTATGGTTTATGGCCACACTGCGACAACCGCTGCTCAAATTTGCCACACCAATCATGTCTTGCGAGATTTGTTACTCAATTTTTTTACTTACTATATATCATTTTGCTTTCGTTATTTTGGGGAGACAAGCTAAGAGCCAAAGTTTACTATTTTTATATTCTTTATCATCAAGCATTACTATCGATGAATACTCTTATATATTTCTAATATTGTTTTCCATTTTTTATGAAATTGCTTTTTAGCAACAATTACTTCTACATATCAAAGTTTTGCCTTTTTTGTTAGCAGGTTTCTTAACAATAAAAATTCAAGTTATTTCGTTATTTCTGTGCAATTTTTAAGAAACGTTTCCGTGTTTTAGGAAAAAGGAATCTCTTTTTTTCCGATCAGACTATAAAGTTACCGAAAAGCGTGAAATTCTTCGCAGCAAAGGTTGAAAACGGGTCGATATTTTCCAAAAAGTTACGGAGAACAATATACTCCAGTTCTGTGTCATTTATTTCGTACAAATATTCATGTGCAGAGAAACGTTCTTTAAAATTTGTAACAATTTATGTTGATCAATTGAGTAGTCCCTACCTTCTCCTCGGACATAATATTGTGATGGTTTTTCAAGCGAAGCTTGAATTTAGCAATCGATTTTCGAATGCTGTATTCCATCTTCAAATTTCGACCTTTGATGTTCAATTTAATCCCAAATAAATGGAAAACTTTATGTTTAGCGATTGAAATTGAATAGTGTCTCTCTTGTGTGCACTTTTGGAAATTGCGAAATTGCAACTGAATTTGTTTACCGTTGTTTATTTCTAATATCTATAGCAACATTATTATTTATTGACGTCATAAACAAATGAAATGCTGGTATGGTTTATGGCCACACTGCGACAACCGCTGCTCAAATTTGCCACACCAATCATGTCTTGCGAGATTTGTTACTTAATTTTTTTACTTACTATATATAATTTTGCTTTCGTTATTTTGGGGAGACAAGCTAAGAGCCAAAGTTTACTATTTTTATATTCTTTATCATCAAGCATTTACTATCGATGAATACTCTTATATATTTCTAATATTGTTTTCCATTTTTTTTGAAATTGCTTTTTAGCAACAATTACTTCTACATATCAAAGTTTTGCTTTTTTTGTTAGCAGGTTTCTTAAAAATAAAAATTCAAGTTATTTCGTTATTTCTGTGCGAGTTTTAAGAAACGTTTCCGTGTTTTAGTAAAAAGGAATCTTTTTTTTTCCGATCAGACTTTAAAGTTACCGGAAAAGCGTGAAATTCTTCGCAGCAAAGGTTGAAAAACGGGTCGATATTTTCCAAAAAGTTACGGAGAACAATATACTCCAGTTCTGTGTCATTTATTTCGTACAAATATTCATGTGCAGAGAAACGTTCTTTAAATTTGTAACAATTTTGTTGATCATTTGAGTAGTCCTACCTTCTCCTCGGCATAATATTGTGATGGTTTTGCAAGCGAAGCTTTGAATTTAGCAATCGATTTTCGAATGCTGTATTCCATCTTCAAATTTCGACCTTTGATGTTCAATTTATCCCAAATAAATGGAAAACTTTATTGTTTAGCGATTGAAATTGAATAGCGTCTGTCTTGTGTGCACTTTGGAAATTGCGAAATTGCAACTGAATTTGTTACGGTTGTTTATTTCTAATATCTATAGCAACATTATTATTTATTTGACGTCATAAACAAATGAAATGCTGGTATGGTTTATGGCCACACTGCGACAACCGCTGCTCAAATTTGCCACACCAATCATGTCTTGCGAGATTTGTTACTCAATTTTTTTACTTACTATATATCATTTTGCTTTCGTTATTTTGGGGAGACAAGCTAAGAGCCAAAGTTTACTATTTTTATATTCTTTATCATCAAGCATTACTATCGATGAATACTCTTATATATTTCTAATATTGTTTTCCATTTTTATGAAATTGCTTTTTAGCAACAATTACTTCTAGATATCAAAGTTTTGCTTTTTTTGTTAGCAGGTTTCTTAAAAATAAAAATTCAAGTTATTTCGTTATTTCTATGCGATTTTTAAGAAACGTTTCCGTGTTTTAGTAAAAAGGAATCTTTTTTTTTCCGATCAGACTTTAAAGTTACCGAAAAGCGTGAAATTCTTCGCACCAAAGGTTGAAAACGGGTCGATATTTTCCAGAAAGTTACGGAGAACAATATACTCCAGTTCTGTGTCATTTATTTCGTACAAATATTCATGTGCAGAAACGTTCTTTAAAATTTGTAACAATTTTGTTGATCATTTGAGTAGTCCTACTTCTCCTCGGCATAATATTGTGATGGTTTTTCAAGCGAAGCTTTGAATTCAGCGATCGATTTCGAATGCTGTATTCCATCTTCAAATTTCGACCTTTGATGTTCAATTTATCCCAAATAAATGGAAAACTTTATTGTTTAGCGATTGAAATTGAATAGCGTCTGTCTTGTGTGCACTTTGGAAATTGCGAAATTGCAACTGAATTTGTTACGGTTGTTTATTTTTAATATCTATAGCAACATTATTATTTATTTGACGTCATAAACAAATGAAATGCTGGTATGGTTTATGGCCACACTGCGACAACCGCTGCTCAAATTTGCCACACCAATCATGTCTTGCGAGATTTGTTACTTAATTTTTTTCTTACTATATATAATTTTGCTTTCGTTATTTTGGGGAGACAAGCTAAGAGCCAAAGTTTACTATTTTTATATTCTTTATCATCAAGCATTACTATCGATGAATACTCTTATATATTTCTAATATTGTTTTCCATTTTTTATGAAATTGCTTTTTAGCAACAATTACTTCTACATATCAAAGTTTTGCCTTTTTTGTTAGCAGGTTTCTTAACAATAAAAATTCACGTTATTTCGTTATTTCTGTGCAATTTTTAAGAAACGTTTCCGTGTTTTAGGAAAAAGGAATCTCTTTTTTTCCGATCAGACTATAAAGTTACCGAAAAGCGTGAAATTCTTCGCAGCAAAGGTTGAAAACGGGTCGATATTTTCCAAAAAGTTACGGAGAACAATATACTCCAGTTCTGTGTCATTTATTTCGTACAAATATTCATGTGCAGAGAAACGTTCTTTAAAATTTGTAACAATTTTGTTGATCAATTGAGTAGTCCTACCTTCTCCTCGGCATAATATTGTGATGGTTTTTCAAGCGAAGCTTTGAATTTAGCAATCGCTTTTCGAATGCTGTATTCCATCTTCAAATTTCGACCTTTGATGTTCAATTTATCCCAAATAAATGGAAAACTTTATTGTTTAGCGATTGAAATTGAATAGTGTCTCTCCTGTGTGCACTTTGGAAATTGCGAAATTGCAACTGAATTTGTTACGGTTGTTTATTTCTAATATCTATAGCAACATTATTATTTATTTGACGTCATAAACAAATGAAATGCTGGTATGGTTTATGGCCACACTGCGACAACCGCTGCTCAAATTTGCCACACCAATCATGTCTTGCGAGATTTGTTACTCAATTTTTTTACTTACTATATATAATTTTGCTTACGTTATTTTGGGGAGACAAGCTAAGAGCCAAAGTTTACTTTTTTTATATTCTTTATCATCAAGCATTATAATCGATGAGCACTCTAAAATTATTGTTTGCTTTCGTATTCCTAGAATACCTCAATATCTGGAAGGCAGATGGGATGAGAGGAATATTCGTGACAATACCATTAAAATACCATTGGGCGATACCATACCTGAGTTCTTCAGACTTCACACCTGCCATCACGCAATAAATGATTACATAATGGTGATGAACGAAACGTACGTAACGAAATGGCTACCAGAAGATAAAGAAAATAAAATTCTCCAATAAGCTTTTCACACTGTTGGTGCACCAGGTAGGTATTTGAAATATGTTTGTTAGCGTAATCTTATATCAATGTTGCAATTGTATCTATATTAGCTTTGCTTTTTGCAAGGTAGTATACTTCTAGACAAAGTTTTTCAATGAAGCGTTCAGGTATATGAATTGTTTTGAACTAATGGTTTAATTTTAAATCATTTTTGCTCAAGGCATGGTACTTAATGAAGAAACACAGGAAGCACTCGTTGTTCAGGACAAGGGAGAAGTAGGTATTTAAATTTAATATTAGTAAGCATGGCCTAGTTTTCATTCACATAATTTGGTTTTATATCTGCAATGACATTTTACTTATTTAACTGCTACGGCTTTAGCATATATATATTGCAGAAAAATTTGATTGAAAATATGTCATGTCAGATAAAGAAATGGAAGTTTCCTTGTGGCTTTGTTAAACCAAATGAAGATATCGGTAAGTAAGCATGAATCTTTCTTTATTCTTGTTTTTTGCAAGATTGCACGCAAAACCTCTCACTTATATCATGTAAAATATAAATGTCTGATAAAAATTTCTCCCAAGACTTTGCATATCACTTGTTTATCTCTAATATATGTATATATCTTGGCATAAAAGCCGCCCTTTCTATTAGGTTCTCTTCTCTAATAAGCTTATTTTTGAGTTGAGATTTTTAATTAAGCCCACCCTCTCTATTGAGCTTCCCTCCTAGGGCTAAAAAGAGTTTTTTTGGTATGATTGTAGTCATGAAGCTATCTTTGCTTTAGGTGCTACTGTGGTGAGAGAAATTGAGGAAGAAACTGGCATTGAAGCTGGTGAGTCTGTGGGATTAACTTTGATTCCATTTATTATAAATTCTTATTTGTGTTCCAGCTGTAATATCCCTGTGTCCTCCAAGCCTTTCTACTTTTGCTGTGTCTGTCATTAGGAGAAAATGCTGCTTGCTTTGAAAGCAGGGCTATTTATCCATTGTGTAATTTGGTGATGAGAGTGTTGCAATAAGAAATAAACACACAGTTCAGTTCAGTTCAATGCCTGTTTTAATTTCATAGCCAATCAATAGTTACAATTCTAAGTCAATATTGTCATTTACTATTCTGATAAATAACCTCATAAATTGAGTTGCCTTATAAAATATTTGCCATTCATAATAGATGCATTACGTTAAATAAATTAAATTATATCTACTTAAATAAATTTAGAGTAAAATTTAGGAAGCAGTCGTCTGTGAGCTGTCAATTTCAATGTCTCCTGAGTTCCATCATACATTTAATTTAGAAAAAGGCATCTTTTTGTTTGCTTCATCTTTGGCCTTCTTTTCAATGACCAGATTCTGGAGTTTCTTCTTTCTGATCGATTTGCATTCATTGCAGCTGGAGTCGTATCTCTTCACGTCACTGTTGCTTTGATGAGCTTCGCATAATTTGGCTCTTTTGGCCACTGGTGGAATGCGAATTGCAATTTGTTGTGTGGTGGCATTTATTTGAGCTTTTTCTTCATTTCCACTTCTTTTCCTTTTTCTAGAATTCTGTAGGAAGACTTTAGATACTGTTTTCATCGTTTGGCTGGCTGCTGGAATGATACTGCATGGCATTCTTTCCTTGTTAGCGTTTGGCCCTCTTTCATTGTGCTGTTTCGTAACCACAGGCCTTGCTGTTCTACAAGTATTACTGCTGACTTTTGGCCTCGCTGATTGTGAGATAATGACTGGAACAGTTCTTGTGGTCGAAGTAGCAGCAGTGTTAAATCGCTTATTATTTGCTTGATCAGTCATCCTTAATTTACTGGCATAGCAACGGATAAAGCCAATGCCAAATGTCACATCTTGTGACATTCGTTTTGTTGTTCCAAAGTATCCTGTGTCTACTGCAACCTTTTTTGCATCTCTGGCTTTATCCTTCACCAAACCCTGTCTTTTTGGAATTGGAATTAATGATGTAGTCTCCTCTTGTTTTGCAGCAGCATTTCCTTGCAATTTATGGCTCGCTAATTTAGTTGGCTTTGGAGGAGCTGGCTTTCTAAACGTAAATGTTGCATTGTCATTCTCAGCTTTCCGTTGTTTTCCAAATTGAATTTCAAGATCTTTATCCCTTCTGTATTCTGCAACTGGGATTTTGCTTTTTGCTTCGTCTTTCTTTTTTGACAAATAGATTTCCATGATCTTTTTTGTGTTGGTATTGAACTCTTCTGCCACTCTTTTCCTTTGCATTTCTTCTTCTTGATCAGACGATAACTTAATTCTTTTGCTTCTGCTCGATGCTGTTGATAGCAACTCTTTCTTCAAGCTGCTTGCCTATATTCTTTGTAAACCAAAGAATTGATCTTTTCATCGACTGGGTGCCTTGTGATTCATTGTCAACCTTTGATAATCTTCCGGCATCTCAGCTTCAGGCTTAACTAATTGCTTACTTCTGACTCCTGCATTCAGCTTCTTGACTTTTGCATTCTCAATACTTGTCATTTTTTTGATGACTGGCATTGAGATCTTCTTCCTTGACCAGTATTCAGCAAGAGTTATTTTTCTTGTGTGAATGCACATTAGCATTGCCAGACGAAGAACATGTATCTTCTTTGTTTTCTGCGTGAAGATAGCTTTGTTGGCGTACACTCTTCTTTTCTGTTTCTTTGATTTCTTTTCTTTTCGTTTTTGTTTTTTTCTGCAGACATGCAAGGCTGTCTTCTGAATCATTTAAGTATTCTTCCTCAAATTTTAGGCTTTCCATTCTGAATAGGTGAGATGTTCTGTCGTAGCATGCTTGTGCTTCCTTGTATGTTCTTGTTTTGCAGGAAGCAATTACCTCGGTGAGATCATCTCTTATCTCCAGTAGTTTTTTAGAGCATGTCTCGTATTAAAATACGAGTTTCTATGGAATATTTTGATGTCTTCTGCCAGTCTTTCGACATCATCTTGTGACTAAAATAGATAATTTGTATTGCTTTGATACTGAACATACTCCTAGAACTTTCACATCATTCGTTCTTGTTAACATGCATTAAATAGTGAAGAAATGCCTACCATCAATGTTATTCCATAAAAGAACCTGTCCCAAGTTTTCATGATCCTTTTGACATATGCTGCCAGGTCCAGAATCTTGTTCCGGACACTCATATGGTAGCTTGCAATCTATAAATGGGAATAGTTGTACATAAGATGTACAGGTTGTTAAATGTCTAAAGATGACAGATTTGTAATTATAGATTATTTTATTGTGCATTGGAATTAACTTGAATTCATCATCTTACCATTGAATAAAGGTCTGCATGGTGCTCTAAGATCTCATTGACATGATCTTTGATCTGTTTTAGAGTAAGAGTTATATCAAGCACTTAAACTGAATGCAAAGAGATTAAGAGAATATAAAAGTCAACTGGAGCCATGAAAATATGAAATATAATGTACCTTATTGAATGCAAACTTTCGATAAGAGGCATTTGCATTTTTTCATGTTACCATGCTGATCACTCTGATTTCTGTCAGATCGCCAACTACTATAGAGGCAATCTAGAAAAACAATGTTCACGTATATATTTATTTCTGTTCAACTGATGCAAGTGTAGAACTAGCTTCTGCAATAAGCGTTTACTTGTTAAGTTAAGTGACGTGTTATATAAAGTTATATGTTACCTATATTAAGCAATAAGCTGTTAAACATTCTCCAAATCTTATTGCCATTAGTTCGTTCCAGATAGTAAAGCTAATAATTAAAAGTTAAAATGAATATTAGTGATAATAGACTCATAATAACATATGATAATTATCAATTTGTCAAGTTAAATAAATGCTATACTTTGGGCCTTTGATTACAAGTGATTACAAATGTGTCAAATTCATTTTTTAGTCTGAGTGTTACGATATCTTGCTAAGCATTTTGGGATAGGCGCCAGACCTAGTGATTGGTCTTGGCAACAATAACTAATTAATAATGGCGCATATTGTTTTTCATTTGTTTATGAATTTATTATTTACCAATAAATACTTCTACATATTAAAGTTCTGCTTTGTGTTTTGTTAGTACGTTTCTGAACAATAAAAAATACAAGTTTTGTTATTTCTGTGCAAGTTTTAAGAAACTTCTCCTTTTTTTAGCAAAAGCAATCTCTTTTTTTTTTTCTTAGACTTTAAAGTTACCGAAAAGCGTGAAATTCTTCGCAGCAAAGGTTAAATGCGGGTCGGTATTTTCCAAAACGTTACAAGAGCAATATACTCCAGTTTTGTGTCATTTATTTCGTACAAATGTTCATGTGCAGAGAAACGCTCTTTAAATTTTATAAAAATGTTTGTTAATCAATTGAGTAGTCCTACCTTCTCCTCGGCATAATATTGTGATGGTTTTTCAAGCGAAGCTTTGAATTCAGCGATCGATTTTCGAATGCTGTATTCCATCTTCAAATTTCGACTTTTGATGTTCAATTTATCCCAAATAAATGGAAAACTTTATTGTTTAGCGATTGAAATTGAATAGTGTCTCTCTTGTGTGCACTTTGGAAATTGCGAAATTGCAACTGAATTTGTTACGGTTGTTTATTTCTAATATCTATAGCAACATTATTATTTATTTGACGTCATAAACAAATGAAATGCTGGTATGGTTTATGGCCACACTGCGACAACCGCTGCTCAAATTTGCCACACCAATCATGTCTTGCGAGATTTGTTACTGAATTTTGTTAGATATATTATAATTTTGCTTACGTTATTTTGGGGAGACAAGCTAAGAGCCAAAATTTACTTTTCTTACATTCTTTATCATCAAGCATTATAGTCGATGAACACTCTAAAATATTTGCTGACATTCGACAGCAACATGGTGTGGCTTTTAACATGTCCGATCTTTACTTCATATGTTGCCTTCAACCTTTGACATTTGATATCAAGATATGCGAAACTGAGATTGCCAAATGCGCATGGTTACCACTTGATTATCTGCTTCATTGCGAAGACTCAACACCGTTGACAAGGCGTGTCGCTGCGCTGGCTTCATCAGGTTTGAAAAATGGCTTTGAAGATGTTGATATTGTTCCAGAGCGAATGACTAGTTGGACTCCACCTTATGATAAAGCTTTTAGTGTTTTTCATAGACTTTTTTTTCGACATATGTGTTGACGTGTTCACTGACCCATGTAGCTATGCGAAATGGTTACCCCAGAAATGAGACCGATTCTATTACTCGTGCTATGCAATGATGTTGCTTGCACTGCGCTCTACTCGAATCGAAGAAGGGACAAGAAAATTGTTGTAGCTTTTGGCTTTTAAAATTGTTCCGCCTGCTATTATGGAGTATTCTACCTGGAGACCTGCCTTGATGTTTTAGGTATTACATACCCAAGACTTTTATTTTGAAAATTTTCTAGCAATAGCTTGAACATTCGCTGATAGGTAGCGCTATCAATCAACGATTAGGCCCACTTGGCCTTGAAGAGTGGGCGTGAACCAAGAGAGGAGTCACGCAAGTTCGTCACCGAAAAGTCATATCATTTTTAGAAATCATCATATATATTAAATGGATATGGCAACAAGACGGCCGCTGCAGCGATATTCTAGCCATATTTCGTCCATGAATGGCTACAATTTAGAAAGTCACAGGTCTCTAACCTTAACCAGCCGTCTTTCGTTCCTTTTGCATCTAACTAAATGTTCAATTGTTTTGCTCTCGTTACAATAAATCCACTTCCTGTCTTTTCCATAATTGTTTCCTAGATCCCACATTTCCAATCTTTTTCTTAAACATTCAGATGCTTTCTCAATTCCTAACATTTTTAAATAATCTTTTTTTTAAACGAGTCATCCATTTGGTGTCTTAACTTTCTTTTATTCATTCCTTCTGATACTGATCCTGCTTTTATATTTCTTACAATCTTTTCTTTTACCATTTTTTTCCTTTCTGCTTTATATATTACCTTTGTCTTTTGTAAATCTATTTCATATTCTTTTGCCATCTTTTTTAATTTTTCATACCATGTACTTTCTTTTGCATTTTCCTTTTCTACTACCTTCTTAGCCCACCTTCTAACCGCTCATGTACTGCCAATGACAACAAGGATCTTTTCTTTGAATTTGAAAAGGGCCTTGTAACGAGCGACATCAAATCTTGTGTACGAAACGAACTCGTATCGTAGTGGCGAAGGGCGACATCAAATTTGATAATGGAGGTTGGCATATGCGATAACATACCAAACAGTTCTTCAAAACAGTTCAATAAGACTCCAAAAGAATGGAAAAGGCAATTGTCTAAGAATTCAGAGACCGTAAATCGAATGGCTGCTTTTCCTGGGGCTAATGTTAAATTTCCAAGATGCAGGCTGAAGTTGGAAAGAGACGAGGCCAAAAAAATGAAAGAAAGATTAAATCGAAAAACTGATTCGTTTGATCAAACTGATAATTCTGAGTTCAAACGTGAGGAAGAGACTTGGCGCAACGATACTAAGTTGCCTTCGGAGAAAGACAATTGTGAAACGAATGGTAGATATATTATGCTATTATTTTTTATTGCAGTAATCGTATTGTATCTACTTTGGCCTAGGTCAATATACCTAGATTTTTGCAAGACCCTTTCATTTCAGCACGTGTTTCTCAATAATATAATAAGATAAATGAAATAAGTAATTGAAATTTTGCCAGGAAAAAGTAAGGTATTCTATCTATACTGATTGTGGTAGCTGGTGAACTGAATGATAAATCTGATATTTTTTCTCAAGGAGCTGATAAATCAAACAAAGCTAAAGAAGGAAAGAGAAAGAAAAGACGTAAAAAGAAAAATTATTATAAAAGTGTTCTCCAAAGTTTATTCACTGACAGAGACCACAGAATAAGGCAGTCAATACACAAGGATACCAAGTTTGGAAAATACATCCACTTGGAAACCGATCCTAATGGAGGAGCTTCTGTGCTGCATGCTTACATTGATGAGGTTGCAAAGGTTAAGCAAGAATACCTTGACGAGTTTGTCAACGATTTCCTGAAGCTGGTATTCAGGGAGAGAAGAGAGGGTGCCTCAGATATTGTCATGGGCATTGTGCATGGCGCAGCAGCAAAAATGCCAGAACCAATGAGGTATTTGGCAGATAACTATCCCAATCACATGATAATAACAGATGTTCTTGGCAAGAAGTCAGATATTGAGACAATAACAATTAATGAATTCTGCTCAAGGGTTGAAAACACCTTTAATAATGGAACATACAGATCTGGCCCATTGAATCAGTTCAGTTTGGTGGGAACTGTTGATGGTGAATCTGGTGGTCTGTTTTCAGAGGTCCTCGATCAATTGGAGGAGAATCCATTTCTGTACAAAACCCTTCCCTGGGGCCAACTATCCGTGCTCCACATGCTTGATAGAAGATTGAGTAACGATGGTCCAATTTTGTGGGTAAGACCTGGAGAACAAATGGTCCCAACTGGTGAGGGACCCAGAGCATCACCTCAAGTTAAAAGAAGAAGGTAGGGTGATGCACTTTCATTCTGATATCATTCTCATTGATTGTGGTGTAAGATGCTAATGACTTGACTTGGATGTGTGCAGGTAGTTTAACACCTCACATAAGTGCATTGTTTTTTAATCTTCTGAGAGAAGCTTTAGCTATATGGCTTCTGACATGCTCTCTTGCAATGCATTGATTGAATTTTGAAGCCTTTTTATTATTAATCAAGCCATGCCAATTTACAATAGGCAACAAAGGCTCTGGGAAGCTTACGAATTTCGCAAATTTAGCATGGATCTATCACACTCCTCCTTCCCCAGGCAATGCTGCCTCTAGAGACAGTCTTATACAATTTTGGCAAATTTCTTTTTGCACGATGATCAAAAGGGTCTGAATGAAAAAGGAACATTTTTTCAGGGGAAAGAATTGGTTGAATAAAGTTCAGGAAGAAAAGGAACTTTACATGTTGATAGCCATTTTTGTATTTTTACAAGTGCCCCAGGAGCTTTTGTCCACCTTTTTAGATAGTTAATTTTTGGTCTCTTGTGTAGGACTGGTGTAAATGAGCTTCAGAATCTTCAATACCTTCCTCGAACTTCTGAGCCACGAGAATCTCTGGCAGAGGACAGGACCAAATGTCATGCAGATCATGTGGGCCATGGACTTGATAGGCAAACAACTGCTGCCGTTGGAGTTTTAAAAGCTATTCACATCGGATCAAGGTGAGATATATCTAGGTCTTTTGTATTTTATTGGACATTTGTGACTGTGCTTCTGGATGAAAGTATAATCTTAACATACAGTGCAGGTCCAATTACGTACTAGCTGTTAGTGGGTTAGTATCTTTTAAGACAAAACTGATAATCATGGCATGGTTTATTATGTCATGGGTAGGAGGGATTATAAGTGCGACATTTTGAGAGATACTTTCATCATTGGACAGAGTGAAAGTTATGAAACTAGATTATGTGTCTTCAGGGCCTGTTCCAGAAAATTTTCTTCGGGGGGTGTAAGCTCTTATGTACCGAGCAATTTAAAAAAAAACCTTACCACAAAACCATATAAACTTTCGTAACATAATTTTACCGACCAAAAATCGAAATTTACCGAGTAAATTGCTAAAACTCAATTCTTGGGGGGTGTCAAACCCCCCACACCCCCCCATGGAACCGGCCCTGTGTGTCTTTTTTGAGCAAATGTCTCAGGAGATCTGATGATGACTGCCACTGAACTGACAACCTCAAACACTTTCACAAAGACATTAGAGAAATTAGAAAAAATATTGGTTAGCAGTGCCAAATTACTGAGCATTCATTACACTGATAAACCGTTGTTATTATTTTCTCTTGAATTTAGGTCGTCACATTTTCGAGAAGTTAAGGATGTGATCTGTTTCCATCCTGAAGATTTTCTGACCATTGTTGAAAAAATGCAACTTGATTTGTATGAACCACCTGTGTCTCAGGTAATTTTCATTTTTATTCTTTTGTACTTCTATTTTTATGTTTCCTCTCATGGAAGAATATATATTGGTACCTGGTTAATTATTCATGACAATCAGTTCATCAAATCAATTAATTAGTTTTTCTGCATGACATTAATTGTAATATGCAGTGATGTGATATTGATTGATGTATTGTTGTGATTATTCAAGTATTAATTGATAAACATGAACGTGTCTTGAAAGCTTTGTGGGTGTGAATTTGCCCTCCAAGTGATGTAATGCATCAATTGTGTTTTAGTTTATTTTTTATCTTTCACTGGTTTCCACCAGTCAGCTACAACAAAACATTTTGGCACAGTTTTTTCTTCTCGAGAAACTGCCAATCCCTTTTGCTTTGTTTTGCAAGTTTCTTTTCTTATGAATAGTAATATCAAATTATCAGTGTTGATGTTTGGATGCAATCTTTAATGATGCTATGATGACGATAAGATAACGTTTTCTTCATATGCAATGCCTAACTGATGCTCTTTCGTTTGCAGTGTGTTCAATGGATTGACGAAGGAAAACTGAACCAGTTGAGGCGAGAAGGCGTGCGTTACTCAAGGATCACACTCCGTGACGACGATATTTACTTCATACCGAGAAACGTGTGTCACCAGTTTAAGACCATATCCGCCTGCACTAGCATTGCCTGGCACATCCGACTCAAACAGTACTACCCTGACCAGACTAAAGAAGAAGAATCATCATCTTCTTCATCGTCTTCATCAACGTCATCAGCGTCATCTTCAGACGGCAACTCAACAAATGATGATGATGATGACGATGAATCATCGTTTTCGATTGATGAAGAATAATTATCCAGCATACCGCAGGACGAAACTTATTTATCAGGTGAATGAATATTATTATTATCATTATTTATGTAAGTATTTTCAAATATGCATCAGAGGGCTTGGTTTCGGAACGTTTTTACAGGTTGCCCGTATGTTTTTAAGATTTTCACCTCCATCGCTCTGTGGAGCTTTGCAGTGAAGCTCACTGTGAAAGCTACTCGCTGTCAGGGCCTGTCAGGGTGTAGCGTAAAGGGATGATATTCTTGCAGCTGTCGGGTGTTCAGGACCCTTTAATAATCAACCAATAATGTCAATGTTGAATTCATTGACTTGGAAACAAACGACCTAATTGTGTCGACTTTTACAAAGTGGTAACACTTCAATTTGAGCATTTTATCTAAAGTCTTAGAGGCTCGTAGTCACGATTTGGCTTCCATGTACTATTGTATCTCGGCATTTTCCACGAAAAACACTTGGGTTTATATGAAGTTTTTCCGAAAAGCCCAAATAATCCCCACCAGATTATTCTTGAGATCTAGACTCGCAGACACATGCTGAAAGATCTATATGCATTTTGTCAGTGAAACACAATTGAGTAAATTGCATTTGCAACCTGTGTATAATTTATTTTAAGCAATCTTAACTGCGTTACGACCAGGCCAAGGAATATTATTTTTGGAGAAGGTGCACTGTACCCACACAATAGTATAACTGTAGAGACACTATATAAGTAGATATAGTAATAATTTATGTCTATGCTGTTTCGTTGCTGAGGGGCGTTAGCTACTTGTTGTTGAAGAGGACAGCTTCTTTGCTTTTAAGTAATTTCTATGATTTATCAGATTCATTTGATTAGATTTTTAAGCATGTACATATATGCTATGTTTATGATACGAGTAATGTCCCAAGCAGTGTATATGGACTTTATGTCCATGTTGTTTTGTGGTAACGTAATAATAATGTGCTTTTAGTTTCTGTGGATCAAAGAAGGATGAAGAGGGGGATGTGTTTTGAATCAAGCAGCATACATTTCGGATGAAGAAAGAAAAACGCTCACTTTTGATAAAAAAGTATGCAATATTTTGGAGAAGAGGGAAGGAATGCTTAATAATGAAGGAAAGTTTTGCAAATAAGAGACGATCTGTGCTCAGAAAGGTTTATTGCATCATGTTAAAAATGCTTATTGCAAAAACTACGTACATTAATCTACGGATCTTAATTATTCCCCCGCTTTATATGATAACCATCCTGAAACAGCCATTCACTGCACCAGTCATCTTCACTATTGCATGCAATTGTTGATAATTATTGTGCATGCTTCAGCTTTTTGGCATACACGACCCAATTACCCTGCGCAAAAGTTTCATCGATAACTTGCAGTTTGTCCACGTGATTCTCTATCAGATTTGGTATTTCATCTTTTTGAAAGACGTGATAATACCTGTGTAAGTTATAATTGGTTTTGCCCTCCCCCACATCATCATAATCATCGTCATCTTTTTCGTCCTCATTTGGCGTTGCTGCAACATGACACTGTCTATAATCATGATTATGATGATGATGATAATACTCCTCTTTTTGTTGTTGTTGTTGTTGTTGCTGTTGGAGTGATGGGATGTCGTTACTACTCCGTGTCCTGCGAATAACCTGTGTCCTGAACAAGTGTCCCAGTTTGCTCAAGACTGCTCTGTCTTCCACCCAAAGCCACAGCGATCGCTTCCTGTGAACAACATAGTGCTGTATCGTGTCAGTCACGTTGCTGGCGGCGTGTAATTTGGATTTCAGTGATTCCAGTTCTTCACAGAACAAACTGTGAACTTTGTTTATCTTGGTTGTCAGGCGACTTGCATGGTGACACAGGAAGTCAAGCGTTCTGTTGGCTGCGGTACCATGGTTGGCACTCTTCAAATTTTCATCTATGATTATATGACAGTGATATTTCAACAAAGCATCCAGAAAGGAGATGCTTTTACTAGTGGACATTGACTATTCGTACATGCTGCTAAATAGATGTAGCTTTCAATTGATCTGTGGACCAGAGAGACATTTTCATATGCTGAGTGCTTTTTACTGGTAAATTAATGGCTTACCTTTACTGTTGTGATGGGTTGTTGTCAGTTCTGCTGGTACCAACACATCTCGACAATTGAACTATTTGAAGGAATGGAAACATATCGATTAACAGCGTTCACTGGCAACAATAAATGCAGAGACTATACCCACACTGGTTTGTTGACTACTGGAACATGATGGATACACGAATAGCAACAGGTGAAACAATAAAGCATTTGTAACATACTATTATTTCAAGCCATGGTAAGGACAATTTTATGATGATGATGATGATGGTGGTAAAGCTAACAGTGACGATGCTAATTATGACGATTATAATAGAGAGAAAAGAATCCCAGCAATGTCCATGATGATAAAAATATCACTGATACAAATTATAACTGTTTCTTTATATCATGGAGATTTATTTCAAACGAAATACTGCCTTCTTTCTCCTAGACTCACTACATTGCGTCCCTGTGCCTCGCTAGTTTTCACTCGCTCGTTTGAAGGACTTATGGACTTTCAGGTCAAAAACTGTCCGAAAATCTCCTCTCCCGACAAATTTTTGTCGGCTCAATCAGATTGCAGCATTTGGCTTTTAAACAATGGCTATTGTTCTTTTTGACCAATCACATTCAACCACAACTTAGGCCATGTAAGATAAGGTTTAACTCGATATTTTACGGACCAAGCTGGACTATGAGAAGTGGCGTGGCGTCAATTTTTAATTTAATGGCGGGAAAATGCCGAAGCTGTGAGAAAATTTAAAATGGATATAAATTCAATAAATTTTCGTGCTTTTCCGAGAAATATTTACAAAAAAGTCCTCACCAATTCTTTGTTTTTGTATATGGGTCTTGCACAAGTTAAGATAAAAACTGCTTTTCGTTTGAGAATTACATTTCATCAGGACTTGTTGTATTCATGATTATGAAAAACAACACGCGTGTATTCACCACCAATTAAAAAAACAAAAAACATTTCATGTATTATTACATATAAAACTACATACTAATAATCTCATTATCAAGAAAAATTGTTCTATAGTCAAAATTAAAAATTGTTTTCTCTAAATAATTCAAAGTAAATATTGAGTATATCAAAGTTTCTTTTTTCAATTCAACATAACCAAAAGTAAAGTTAGAAAATATGGTTCATTGAAGCGTGTTAATTTACTGTTAAATACTAGTTCTTCGTCCTTCAGCTGACCATGCATCCGAGATTTAATCTATGAATGTAACAATGAAAATAATTACTTTTCATTGTTCATAAAATAACCCAAAAAATGAATTTGTCGGTTCGTCAAAGGCCTAGACATGTTTTTCAAATCAAACATGAAATCAAGTTAAGCAACCGCTTGTAATTTGCAAAATCCAACAAGAACTAGATTGGAAACTAAAAATGAAACTTACCTGTTTCTATACTTCCAAATAAAAAACCTTGGAATTGCATCCATTTGCATCTTTCGTTTCAAATAAAATGAAAACTTGTTCAGCTCAGAGGCGGCAACACAAAATATTGAAATTTTTGAGTCCTCCCGGCATTTTCCAAATTTTAATCTTCTAGCATTACATGAGAGCGAGGCTTTAATTTTTTGGACAGTTTTTGAACAGTAAGTCAATAAGTCCCTTGTGTTGAGCGAATTGCGAGCGAGGCACAGGGACGCAATGTAATGAGTCTATCTTTCTCCTACCTTTCTGTATTTATTCTCGAGTGCCCACCCAGTGATCAGCAGTCTGCCCCCCGGTCTGAGCATGCGTGACAATTCGTTCAATGCTTTTACTCGTCTTGCTTCCGTGGCAAGGTGGTGGATCACAGATATGCAGATGATGCCGTCGAATTTCGCATCGTCAAACGGCATACATGTTATGTCGCAGGTGGCGATTTCGTTACCACGGGAACAAGCGATGTCCGAAAGTGAGGAGCTCCTGTCGCAGCCAATCATGAAACTTTGTGAAATTTGTCTGAGATACTTGCCTTTGCCGCACCCTGGGGGTGAAAAAGGGTTTCCTGATCAGAGTGAAGTCTTGTTGGGATTACATACACCGTAATAATTCGATTAACGCCCGCCCCCATTTAAGTCAGATCCAGTAAAAAGCCCAATTTGTTGGTTGCAAACCCATGAAAGAGTTGTCCCGTGAATATTATGGCTCGTGGCTTGCTGGTGATGGTCATCAACTGATACCACAAGGTAACATGCGTCTCCCGTCAAGAATAGTCATGATATGATAGGATGGGTTTTTCTAACGCAATACAAGTTTTTGGGTATCAGATGTTCCTTGCCGTTGTGAAAAGCGTGATGGAAAAGATTATTGTTAAACAAAAAAAGAAAATCAGATCAGAAAACGAGGACATTATAACCGGTGTGAATAAACACATGTGCTGCCTTGTAAGCGCAGGTGTTTTATAAAAAATGTTGTGATTAAGACATTTCTGAAAGAAACAGCGTAAAGAATTCACAGGTTACACTTCATTAGCAGCTTTCTGTTCGTTTCAAGATGTAATCTGTGATAGCAACCGCCAAGGTCATTTTGAAAATTGAAACTAAAATAAAAAACTTCTCGCTGCCAATTTTTATCTGCGGAGAAGTTGGGTGTCCAAAGCCCGCCAGCATGCACAAGGGCATTCAGTACTGCACAGCCGGGAATTCAGAATTTCAATATTATCGGCAGTAGTTGACCACACTTGTGAATTCCCACGTTTCCAAAAACCACACTCCAGAATTCAAAGACCGGGCTGATGCAAAACAAAACAAGAACCCAACCTATGACAGCTCTAATCAAAGATTGAATATATGTTCCTTTTTTCTGGCCTGGCCCGGGTTTTCTTCAGTTTGGAAATGACTTCTGTATGATTGATTTTACCAGATGTCCTTTCACTACGTTTCCAAATTTCTTCGACTACTTAGATTACCTGCTATTCTATAAAACAAGTAATCCTTTCGGGGCCTTTCATGCATGCCCTCTTGTATTATTATAGTAACATAATCTGACAATTCTGGTCTTGATCCTGTTACAGTGAGGGTTCTTACGAGACAGAAGGAATGAAAGAACATTTTACAACAACCTGCTGCCCACCTACCTTCCCGTACCTACCTACGTCAAGTAGAATTGAGCCAACGGGAAATTCCTGGACGAATTCATCAACAAACGACCAATGGTTTGGCGCGAATTGTTCAATATGATGTTGAGCGAGTTGTTCATAGGCCGTGTGCACGTATTCATTCTCAAAATCAAGCGCCGATATCATAACAGAGCGATGCAAGATGGACAAGAAATGTCACAAGCAATCTCCACTGCTTCGTCGTGAGTTGACAATGCAATTTGTTATTCAACGGCCCTTGACTTGCTCTATCTAGCTGCAGTCCACTCGCTGATCAAATGGTTAGATTTTATCATTACAAATTCACCAATGCCCTTATCTACACACGTATGTTCAACGTCCTAAACCGGCAACTGTTTTGGCGAAGCAAATTTGCGGTGTATTTGTTCGCATGCATAAATTGACGTGATTCTTTGTGTTGTTGTCCGTGAGTCGTTTCATTGTCGTTGTGAGCCTGCACATTCAGTACGACAAAAGCAACCATGCTGTGGAAGATGCTGAAGACATCTGTTATGTTCTTTTGTTATTGCCAGCGAGGACAATCTTCGCGATCTTCAACTCCGTTCTACATTCAATTTCTCAAAGCCCAATCCTCGTTGTGTTTTGATTGCGATAAATTATCTTGCATGGGCACATTGATAATAGATGCCTTGCGTCTTTTCAGTCGCCAAACAAATCATACATGTCGTGTTGGCGATACGAGTGGGAGCAAGTGATAATATTCGAGGGCCGGATTTTCGCTATCAAATTTATCAGCCTCCGCTTGCTTATGTAATATTATGATTGCGTAAGTAAATTGTATCATGTCTGTGTTAATATATTAGAAGTAGAATCATGTTCGTGTTAGTTATATTGTTTTCCTGTGATGTACTTGTGACCGTGTCGTTTGTCTATATTATATCTGTTGTGCTGTCATTATTGATTGATGTGTCGTATTATGATTGTTTTAAGTTAGGTAAAATTATAATAGTATTTTAGTTGAATGATTGATCTCGAGCAAGCAACATCTTGTGTTCTCTTGACTATACCTGCTTTACCCAGCCACGCTACAAATTGGTGACAGGAGCACAGGTATGGCTTCAAGCATTTTACCAACTCCTTTTACTTCTGGGGATTTTGGTGTCTGGATTCGTCAGTTTCAGCGATGTGCTGCCGCTAACAAATGGAATACCGAAGCGCAACTCCTAAAGCTTCCAGCCTTTCTTGATGGTCCGGCCGCCACATATTATGAAACCCTCTCAGATGGGATAAAACATCTCTGGACAGCTTGTCGCCAGCCTGCACAAGTGTTTTTGCCCTCCAACTGACCGTGAGCGGTATTATCGAGAGTTTGAAGACCATCGCCTTCGCCCCGCAGAAGATCCCACACTCTTCCTTTGGCGTTTGAAAGAATCACTTCGGAACGCTGAACCGGATTTATCTGGACCGGCTTTTGATGCCTTACTACGCCGGCAGTTCTTTAAAGGCTTGCCAGAAGAACTACAATTGAAGTTATTGGAATCTGATCCTACGCCAACCTTGGCCACAATGACGTCATTCGCTCAGCGGTTTCGTTTCACTCCAACGGTTTGCCCACCAGCTCTGCCACTGCATGTGCCGCTGTTGCCACTCGCCCTTGGCCATGGCGGATCAACCTCTGTCACAACAACAACAACCACAACAGCAACAACAACAACAATTACCGCTGGATATGTTGCTGGGCCTACTCAACAAGCTCGCGAAGGCCAAGCTAGCCTAATCGCTGCAATTTCGGCATCAGCTGCTCGTCAACCATCTTCTGTCATGCCTCCTCGTCGTCCTGGTTCTTCTGTTCGCTGTTTCTTCTGTGGTGCACCTGGTCATATCGTCCGAATTGCGACAAACGTCAGAGAGCGCAGAAATGTTACCCTTTGCAATGGCTGGGGCCATCATCCACAGAACTGTGCCATAACTTTGACTCATCTCAGCCAAAAATCTGATATATTTCAACAATCCGATCGTAAGTTTTCTTTAACTTTCAGGGGATGCTCACTATTAGGTTTGGAGTGATGAGCCATCCCACTACTTTTGCTTTTGGAACTACTTTGTTGCTCCACGTGCCTAGTTCTTGCCAACCCTTGTTTCTTGTAATTTTACTGGTGTAGCAGTTGTCAGCTCTTGTTGACACAGGGTCAATGCAATCTATTTTGAGTTTTGATGCTTTCCAACGCATTTTTCAGAGCTGTACACAGCAAAACATTGTCCACCGTTCTTGAAGTAGTTCCAACACTTGTTTATCTATTACTGGACAACCGTTGCAACCTGCTGGTGCGGGCGGTCCTTCCAGTTCTCATTTCCTGGTTGTGATTTTGAATTCAAGTTTAAAATTTCTTGTATGTAATAATATGCTACAACCCTTCCAATGCATTCTGGGATGGGATTTTATTGTTGCCTTTCAACTGCATTTGGCTTATTCTGGGGATTCCTATTTCTTAAATGGGCCACATGGCAGTACTCCCTTGATACCTTGGGCCCACCTTCTGGTTCAACTCCCTCTAATTGTTCGAATCCTGTCCAGTTCTCCTCAGGTGGGTTCGCCTTCTGGCTTTGCCCAGTCGTCCAGCCAAGGGCCAGTCACCCTCACTCTTGTTGATAGTTTTCCATCCCTGGTCGTAGTGAGTGTATTTTACAAGCTAAGTTACCTCGAGGGTATTCTGAACAGTTAGGTATGGTATGTAGTTTAGATGATTCTCCCCTTATTATTGCATCAACTTTGAATCAATCAAGCCATAGTAAAGTCTTTGTACGTGTTTTGAACTCCTCGGAGTCCCCAGTCGAATTACATTCTCGTCAGAAGGTTGCCAAATTTCTTCCAGTTGTTGAATCTCCTCCAGCTAGACTGAGATCATCTGTTGATAATGTTTGTGCTAGTGTTTGCCAGCCAAGCATGGACCCTTGCACATTGCAAGAATTAGAGACAGCTGTTAGCTCTAGTTTATCTAGCCATGATCGTAATCATCTGTTGCAGACTTTGCTTGAATATCCCGATGTGTTTAACAATGGCTTAGGCCACACTACCGTGACTTCTCATAAGATAAACACAGGTGATTCCCCTCCGATCCGCCAACACCCTCGACGCCTCCCCTATCACTACAGAGGTGAGGTTGACAAGCAAGTTCAGGACATGCTTACTCAAGGTGTTATCAAGCCCAGCACAAGCCCCTGGTCTTCTCCTATTGTCCTTGTGAAGAAAAGGATGGGTCTTATCGATTTTGTATTGATTATCGGAAATTAAATTTAGTAACTAAGCATGACGCTATTCCTTTGCCTCGAATTGATGACTTGCTGGACGCCTTAAATGGGTATAACATCTTTAGTACCTTGGATCTTCGCAGTGGGTATTGGCAAGTCAGTGTAGACCCAGAAGATAGGGAGAAAACAGCTTTCATGACACCTACTGGTCTATATGAATTTTTACGCATGCCATATGGTCTATCCACTGCCCGGCTACCTTTTCACGGGCCATAAGTGTTGTCCTGTCTGGTCTCGCCTACGAAACTTGCTTGTGCTATTTTGATGACGTAATTGTTTTTTCCAAAGATATCAACCAGCATTGTGATCGTTTGAAATCTGTTTTGCAACGTTTTCGAGAGCAAAATCTCCGTGTTAAATCTTCCAAATGTTCATTTGGCTCGCACGAGGTTGCTTATTTAGGGCATACTATTTCTAAAGACGGCATCCATACTGACCCCAAAAAGGTTAAGGCAATTCAAGACATCCCAGCCCCTTCTACCCTGGAGGAGCTACGATCCTTTCTGGGACTTGCAGGCTACTACAGGCGGTTTATACCGGAATTTGCCACCATTGCCTCTCCCCTAATGGCCCTCACTAAAAAAGCTACTCGATTTCTATGGACAGATATCACCCAAAAAGCATTTGAATACCTCAAAACCTGCCTCTGCTCAGCACCTATTTTAGCCTACCCTTGCTTGAACAAAACCTTTATCCTACAAACTGACGCCTCAGATGTTGGGCTTGGTGCTGTCTTAACCCAGCTTGATGAATCAGGCCATGAAAGGGTAATATCATATGCCAGTCGAACTCTCACAAGCCGAGAACAAAATTACACAGCAATGGAGAAAGAAGCATTGGCTGTTGTGTTTGCAACTGACCATTTTCGTGTATATCTTTTGGGCCGTCAGTTTCAACTCATTACTGATAATAGAGCTTTGAAGTGGCTACATTCTATCCAAGCTAAAGGTAGAATCGCCAGATGGATTATGACCCTCCAAGAATTTGATTTCGTTGTTTCACACCGCCCCGGGGCCTCAAACCAAAATGCAGACGCTCTCTCCGCTTAAATCATAGATGTCCCCCTTCTCCCTCTGAGCCACCCAACCATTCCACGAACACCCCTGTCAACTGCTTTGTTGGTCTTATCCCAGACACAGATTTGTACACAGCTCAACACCAAGACCCAATATTTTGAAGGTCATTGAAATGAAAGAACAGGGCTTTCCTCGGCCTCCATCATTTGTGTGGTCGAAACATCAACACTTGTCGTCATATTGGTCGTGTTGGGACCAACTTTTTGTGGATCGTGGCTTATTAATGAAATCAATAGACCCTGATAGCTCTTTTCCCAATAATGTTGTTGTTGTGCCCCAAAACTTGGTAAATGGTGTCCTCCATAGTCTACACAGTGGCCCTTCTGGTGGTCACATGGGTATTACTCGCACTATCTACAGGGCTAAAGAGCGGTTCTTTTGGCCTCAAATGCATGCATCAATTAAATCATTTATTCAAAGCTGTCCTGAATGTAGCCAAATTAAGCAGAATCCACACAACACCAAGGCCCCTTTACAACCAATTCAGATTAGCGAGCCATTTGTTTTTTGGGCTATGGACTATATGGGGCCTATTAAGGAAACATCACGCGGAAACAAACACATACTTGTGCTCATGGACCACTTCACCAAATGGTGTGAAGCATTCCCTACTCCGATCAGAAAGCGTCGACTGTAGCTAATATTCTTGTGTCTCATGTTTTTTCTCGTTTTGGCCCACCTACAGTTCTCCATTCCGACCAGGGTCGCAATTTTGATAGCATACTCATGCATGAAATATATGGTTTGATGGGCATCAAAAAGACCCGTACCACTGCCTACCATCCTCAATGTGATGGACTTGTAGAGAGACAAAATCGTACCCTTCAAAGTATCATCTCTAGCTTTGTTTCAGAACATAATGTTGATTGGGATGATTGGCTAGCCCAAGCAGTCTTTGCATATAACACAAGTGTTCACGAGTCAACAGGTATTTCTCCCTATGAGATGGTATTTGGACGCCCAGCTCGAATGCCTATCGAAGTTGAGCTGGGTGTTCCCCTACGAAATCCTACCAGCCAGTCAAATTATAGCCAGTCATTGAGGAAAGCTCTTAGCCACTCGAATCAACTTGCACAGCGTAATTTAGTCCATGCTAGAGCTAAGCAAGCTTCCCAGTACGACAACAAGAGTAAGAGAAACTGGCAGCCCTTTGAGTCGGGACAGACGGTCTGGCTTTGGCGCCCCAAGCATTGGAAATTTGGTAAACGATGGACTGGCCCTTACAGAATACAGTCAAGAGATGGGGTTAATTACCGGTTAACATCGTCCATGGGAAAATCTCTTGTTGCGCATCATAATCTCTTGAAGCCCTGTGTCTTACCCTTAAGTCCAGGTATCCCAGTCCACCCAGGGCCAGAAACCCCAGGCATTACCCTTTCTGAAACTGTAGAGGCGGAGGTCGATCCAGCAGCTGGGAACCAAAGGGATATTGGAGGTGGTGCTGCCAGGCCCAACCGACCCCCTTTTCTCCGACAGGTCGTTAATCCCCCCATTCGCTTTGGAAATGTTGTGGCACATTAATGCATGCATACTTTTTCCGTTTTTCAACTTGTAAGGGAGGGGAAGATGTAATATTATGATTGCGTAAGTAAATTGTATCATGTCTGTGTTAATATATTAGAAGTAGAATCATGTTCGTGTTAGTTATATTGTTTTCCTGTGATGTACTTGTGACCGTGTCGTTTGTCTATATTATATCTGTTGTGCTGTCATTATTGATTGATGTGTCGTATTATGATTGTTTTAAGTTAGGTAAAATTATAATAGTATTTTAGTTGAATGATTGATCTCGAGCAAGCAACATCTTGTGTTCTCTTGACTATACCTGCTTTACCCAGCCACGCTACACTTACAGCCAAAACAGGCATCGATCAAAATGAATGACTCAAACTAATCAGAAGGTCCTAATTAGTAGGATTCGACCCCTTGTGAGTGACATTTCGATCTATTTGTAAATTTAATTTTTCTAACCCTAGCTTTATAGGTAATGTATTTCACTTGGGGCAAGAGCTCGGCTGGGGCCAACTTTAGAAATATTTATGCTAGAAGGATGGGAGTGGTCTCAAACTGAACAGAAGGTCCTAAGAATTATGCAGACATGACTGTAAATTGTATTCCACTAGTAATTTGCTCTTCAATTAGACATCAACTTGTAAAATAAAAGCTAATAAGTCATCAAAATTAGGGGGTAATATCAGCATTGCTGAAACCAAGATAAAATGAATTAAAGTGTATAGAAAAATTGTCAGCGAAACAACCTCACTAATATTTTATGGTAGCCATTCGTCTCATGAGCTATCACTTGATATAAAATCGGAGACCTCCCATTTGCTCTCCTTGCTTTCACTTAACTAAGAATCATTTTCGTTAGGGCCTTTTTATGATTGGTCACAAACAGATTCGCTTGTCGGTCGATGCTTGTTGTTTATCTTGTTGTGCTTTCAAACCATTTCTCTTTCCCTTTGATTTTCGCTTTACTCCTGGTAGTCTTTTCTCTCTTGCTTTCTTACATTGTGTTTGCAGATCTGCAATGTCAAATTCCTCGTTCGCTTCTGAAACAGGCTCCTTTTTCTTTCGCTGCACATTTCTCACAGGAGAAAATTGACTCCCGCAAACAAGACTGGCGGCTGTACTTTTGAATTTTTAATTTTCCAAACCCAAATTCTTAAAATCTAGTTGATCGATCATAAAATTGCTTTTCGCTATCAAATTTATCAGCCTCCGCTTGCTTACAGCCAAAACAGGCATCGATCAAAATGAATGACTCAAACTAATCAGAAGGTCCTATAGGCAGGGAATTTCTCTCATTCATCGACCGCACTGCCTAACCTCTGTTTTCTCAGCTGATTATGAAATTATATGGTATTAGCAATAAAATAAGCCCTTACAACATTTTAGAAAACGACCAGAAGTCACGTGACCGATGACGTAAAAAGCGCTATTTTTGCTAATAGAATTCGCTGTAACTTTCTTAATATGTATCCGATTTTTGTTTTAAAAACGGATTCAGACTCGCCTGAACGAGAGCTTTCGATTGGTATATACAAATCTGCGGTTGCAGAATTTTTAGCTATTGTCTTTGATGACGTCATCATCCAATATGGCCATCAAGTAGTTAAACGATTTATGGATTGTAGCAGTTTCACGTTAGTTTCACATTTGCATTCAACCACACCAACTATGCCCGCTATTGTCCATAGCAGCACGTTCTTCTCAGAGTTTGGCAGGACGAAAATTGTGCGACATTCCAAGACCTGAAAGAGATAGGGTTTGGAGGCAGTATAACTGGAGACAGATTTTCCGCAATACATGGCGATCTACATAAAGAGTTATTCAACCGCGGGGCTAAAGGAACTGCGGGGCCATACAGATCTGGCTTTAGTGCTAACATCAATGCAGTTAATACTTGGATTGCAACTTCTCATATTCCCAGCAGATTAAGAATCGCTCTGAAGCAGCAACTGTTCTTGAAAACATCAACAGTTCATTAAGGAAAACACCCCCAAGCGGAAAAAACTTCACCAAAAGAACGTTGACAGTCTAAAGAGAACTCTTAGAAGCTACGGTACCAATCCATTCTCTGATTCCCATGCAAAATGAATTTCAACTGGTCAAGAACTGGACCCGAAAATTGTCAATGATCTTCTTAAAGCGTCGAACATAGGAGAAGAAAAGGTGCTAAGCTTCATTGATGATCGTCTAGTTACTGGAACGGTGGACTTTTTCACACCGATCAAGAAAACCAAAGTGGGAACTGGTTTAGAAAAAGTCAAGCGGACACCTGCTGCAATAACTGTCATCAAGGAAGACAGACAAGCCTTTGGACTTCTTGCTTCAAAGGCACAAAGCCTGGAAGAGGCATTTGCTCACCCTATCACGTCTGTTCCCCTCTCCATCGCTACAGCAGACTCTACTTTGCGTCAATCTGACAAAGCAATTTTGCAACGCATTTTATTCGACGAGTCACAATGCATGAAAGATGCACCCACAAAGTCTGCACTTTGGATAGTAGATGGCATGGCAGCAGTTTGCTCTCTCAAGCCAAAGCAAACATACAGAGCTTGGATTAAGAGTTTAATCAAATTTGTCATTCGACCCCTTGTGAGTGAAATTTCGATCTACCGTAAATCCTCGAATAAGCCCCCACGTTCGAATAAGCGCCCCCCTCGATTAAGCCCCCACCTAAAAAAATCATTTTTGCAAATAAGCCCCCCCTCGAATAAGCCCCCATGGGGTCTTATTCGAGGGAAGCATAAGTGCAGAATAATATCTTAATTCGAAAAAGCCCCCACAGGACAATAGCTATACAGTATCACTTCCTTTGACTCAGACAAAAAAACAAAAAGAAACGCGATTATCCTGACAATAAACAAATTATTGTTAGATTTTCACATAGTACTTTGTGAAAAAAGTTTAGCTGATTGAGAAAAATATGTCGTCTTTTTTCTGTAAACCTTTGAGAAAAAAGCAAAACTTTGAATTAAGCCCCCCCCCTCGAATAAGCCCCCACCCAAAAATTCATTTTTGCAAATAAGCCCCCGGGGGCTTATTCGAGGATTTACGGTATTTATAAATTTAATTTTTCTAACCCTAGCTTTATAGGTAATGTATTTCACTTGGGGCAAGAGCTCGGCTGGGGCCAACTTTAGAAATTTTGCAACAACAACAACGAAATTAATCCTTTTGCTCACCAAAACTCTCAGCTTTTTCCATAATGCCTGTATTACGTCATCTCCATCGTTGTTTTCTGGACCTCTGTCGCATTCTGGCTACCAATCTAGAACTACAGTCTAGAACTAGAGTCGGCACAAAGTCTATTTATTAATCACTAAGAATCGCTTTATTCCATATTAAAAATTACAGCTTTTCTTGATTTATCCAAACTGTATCATGCTTAGTTTATCAGTTTGTGTGACGTATTTACAATGAATATTTTAGAGATATGTAAAGTTACATTATTCCAAAGATATATTACATAATTTTCTTTATCTAAAAATTATTGCATATTTTTTATTTATACTGCTTAGAGTTGTAGATTTATATATCTGTTGTGTTAATTTTTAATTACTTTTTTTATTAAACCCATGTTTTGACAAACAACGAGCAAACAACGCCATTAACATTTGATAATTTTTTCATTGCTGACCAGTAGTGAGTAATAATTTTGCGGTAGTGTAAATATTTTCATAAATGAGTGAAGTTTTGATAAAATGTATTATTTTCCTAAAAGTCTTTAAAGTACATTTCTCTAACATGTGTAACACGGTTTTGGTATCAGCGCTCTTGGTCCAACTGCAGTCCGACCTGTTTTGGCCCAACATCATGATGTGTGCACCACGGAAACTAGTGAAAACACCACTGAGCTGAGCACTGACCACAATAATATCGATCCGCGGCCCTTGCATTGCACAGCCTGCACTAAAGATCAAGAACTTTCCACAAGAAGAGTTGTGGAAGATTATTATTAAAGTGAAATTGCTTGGGTAGAGCTATATTTATATCATAAAGCTGGTTATTTTATTGTAATTTGGAGATTACTACATTCTTGCCTTGGATGTCATCTGTGAGGGATTTTGCTTGTAAAGGAAGGCAATAATAAAGGCATCTGCTGGGCACCAAAATCAAGACAGACGAAAATAGGTCTGGAATCTAGACTCACATTGGAGAATTCTAGACTCACATTGGGAAAGTCGCTGCAAAAGACGGTATTATCATTGATTTCTACAAATTCGAAGTCTCTGCCCTGAAACTACAACTATATGAGGATGCTTTCAGCAAAAAACCTCATCTCTATCTTGCTTATACTTCGAAATCAAACGGGAAATATTTTGTCACTTGCTCCTCGACATGGCCGCCTGGCCAGGCGGGCCTACCGTAAACATGGTAAAAATTTCAAAGTCTTTCATTTTTAAGAAATTCGAAGTCTCTGCCCTGAAAGTACAACTATGTTAGGATGTTTTCAGCAAAAAACCGTATCTCTATCTTGCTTGTACTTCGCAATCAAACGGGAAATATTTTGTCACTTGCTCTTCGACATGGCCGCCTGGCCAGGCTGGCCTACCGTAAACATGGCAAAAATTTCAAAGTCTTTCATTTTTAAGAAATTCGAAGTCTCTGCCCTGAAACTACAACTATAGGGGGATGTTTTCAACAAAAAACCGCATCTCTTTCTTGCTTGTACTTCGAAATCAAACGGGAAATGTTTTGCCACTGCCTTTCCAACTTTTCGAAGTGGCTGTTGACGTTACTAAAACACGGAACAAACAGAACAGAGGAAAAATATGTCTAAAGTCCGCTTGAGCGGGAACTTTCGATAAAAACAATTGAAAAATTGTTACTTTTGCTAATACTTATCAAATTTTTTATCCTTAACAATCATTTTTCAAATACGGTTATTCGTTAAAGTAAATGAACGGATCGGATACATAGCCACAGCCTCCAACATAGATGGCAATTCAACTCAATTGAAGATTCATCGATGGCAGATATAAATTTTACCTGACACGATGCCTACTGGGTGCATTTGAGAAAGATTCCCGCAATAAGAATTGACAAAGACATAAACGGCAAGCAAAGAGAATATGACTGTCTTTTACAATATTCCAAAATTAACTAAATTAAACTTCCAGGTAGAAGCTACTTATATTAAAGGTAAATTGGAATCAACAATTAGGACGTACACGCAAGGCAGTATAATTCATATAAATTCCGAAATCCATTAGAAAATACCAAAAAGTGACATAATAATGCAATGATGCTTAATTCCTGGGGTACAAAAGCAAAAAATGTAATTAATTACGCAAGACGAACTGAAGTCGAAATTGAACTTAAACTAAGCGTGTTACCATCTGAATGTCATGACAAAACATTTCCTGTTTGATTTCCAATGTTTATCCAGAAAAAAATGTACGTCTGTGTTCTGCTTGTTCCGTGTTTTAGTAACGTGGACATCCACTTCGACAAGTTGAAAAGGCAGCCTTTACGAAGATCAAGTGACAAAATATTTCCCGTTTGATTTCGAAGTGCAAGCAAGATAGAGATACGGCTTCTTGCTGAAAACATCCTTACTTTCAGGGCAGAGACTTCGAATTTCTTTGCTGGGCCTAAATTTAATCTGCAGTGCAGGAAGTGAGTTAAAGGATGGCCTTGAAGCCGCTCGAGTTTTCTGATTGCTATCTTGATAGTCCATATTTCAGAGATTCTGTTTATGAACATGAAAAGGAACTCGAAAGCACAGATGAAAGAATCAAAGGACTCATTAAGGAGTGTAAAAATCTGCTCAGAGCTTTTGACAGTAAGTCCCACAAACTAGACCTGAAATTAAAATCATCTTGCATTATCTTAAGAAGAATTTCAACTCCCCTTTGTTATGGAAACGGCTTGTGTAAACATATTTTTTGACTTTTCAGCAGGAGTGGGGAGTAGTAGCTTAATTTGACAATAGTCTAAAAACCATATGTCAACAACACTGACTGAGCTTAGTTTGTTATATATATAGATAGTGTTTTGCAAAAAGCACATCCATGATACCTGTTTGTTAACTTTTGTCTTGGCAGCAGACAAGCAATGTATACCAAAATGACCTCTTAATTAATAATGAATGTTGGAAGTTCAAATGGAATTTTGTACATAGTTTTGTTTTAACATCTGTCAGTTTGCATTTATCAATAATTATTGTCCCTTAAAGGTCTTTCAAAAGCTCAGAGGAGTTTCTGCAATGTTTTGAAGGATTTCAAGTTAAACAACATTGGAGAAATTGATAGAACAGATAAAGATGAGATTGAAATCGGTAAATGTGGTATTTGCTGTGACACGTTTGAGCAAATGAATGATTGTTTTGTGAATGCACTTTTGTTGTCTTTATTTTCATTTGACAGTTGAAATTGCAAAGCCAGTCAAGCTAGTTTCACCACATCGTGCAATGTGTAAACACAGTTTGAATCATGATTTTGTTTGTTTATAGCTGATGCCTTTGAAGACTTTGCTGAACTAATAGAAAAAGCTGAGGAAGAGAGGGAACGGATGGTAAGAAAAGCTTATTATTTTTCTAAGCTTATTAATCAACATCATCTTATTATAGGGTGTATCACAGCACTTTTTGTTTTCCAGCCTTTATTATTGTCATTATTATTTTATCCTTTCTGGCTATGTACAACAACCTTATAATTATGTAGATATATAGAAAGATAGATAGATAGATTGATAGATAGATGTAATATGTGTAGGTTTATTATTTCTAATTGGCTTCTCAAACCTAGCTTAATCATGCTCACACCCAGTTGATTAAGCCACTTGAAAAATTCCAAAAAGAGCAGATTGGTGCTGCTAAGGTAAATCAAATAATTTTCATTGTTTAACTATGCTATTCCAGGTACAATACCTTTTAGTTCAATAAAATACTCCAATATATCTTATTATCACATGTCAATTCAGATTTTGTTTCATCTCTCTCTATCTCATTGACAGAATTTCTGGGGGTAAAGGTTTATACCAACTGGACCCACATTGATAACAGCTATCATAGTTGAAGTGGCTATCCATTATAAATATTCGTACTTACTTACTTACTTTTTAGGATGGAAAAAGAAAGTATGATGAAGAAACAAAGAAATTCTGCTCCAATTTAGAGAAATATTTACAGTTGAAAAACAAAACTAAAGATGAATTGCTTGAAGAGGCAAAGGACTTATCTCTGATTCTAAGTACTTTATCAAAAATATTTTACATAAAGCCCCAGTTAATTTGAATGCCTTTGATTGTTTTTCCTTAGGCTGAC
Organism: Sanderia malayensis; assembly: GCA_013076295.1. Classification (NCBI taxonomy): domain Eukaryota; kingdom Metazoa; phylum Cnidaria; class Scyphozoa; order Semaeostomeae; family Pelagiidae; genus Sanderia; species Sanderia malayensis. The sequence goes on along the minus strand of RQOL01000616.1, from coordinate 6,328,010 downwards.
AAACAGGCTGAAGATGACTTCAAGAAATTTCAAAAGCTTGCTTTCGTTTATGTGTCAAAGTTGCAGGAAGTAAACGGGACAAAAAAGTTTGAATTAATTGAAATTGTAAGTAGGTAACTAGAAGCTCTGAAGCTAAACAATTAAATTCACGAAGCTGGTGAATACATTCTATTTATGAAGATATTAACACATGAAACATTTGTTTAGCTGTTAGGATACATCTATGGCCAGAAGTCATTTTATCACAATGGTGAGCAGACACTGTTTCACTTTGTATAATCTTGTTATTGCAATTAAAAAGGAAACTTGTACATAACACATGTTTTACTTGCACTTTTGTATAGCTATGCTTAAGTGATGTGATATGAGCCTGGATGATGTTTTTCTTTTTTAACATTCAGGTCACGAGTGTTACACAGATGCCAAGTACTATCTCGACAGATTGTCCCTGAAGTTACAAAACGTGAGTTTGGCTCACCTTTAAGACGTCACTAAGTAAGGTTTGAGCCATCTCATTAAGTCTGTCAATCAATAAACGCAGCAATCTTCGGCTAAGCTTGTGCAACATACTTATGTCTCTACGATATTATGCGGATAATGTGTCATTGTTTGAGCAATATAATAATATCACATCTGCGGTATAGTCGATAAGAATAGTAGCGAGACCTGTAGATTGATTAGGACTTGAACCATAAGCGGAGGGCATAGCCCTACTTTTAAGACTTCTCGTAGCTTTAGAGTGATCTTTCAGCTCGACATCTGGTAAGCATTTTTGCTTGTTTTGCTTTCGGCGTCAGTTCGATTTCCCGGCCTTTCACTGAGATTGAGTCCAGCTGAAATTAAACCAGGATCTGTTGTACTCCGAGGGTTTGCAACAGAGATTTGATTGTCGGGGTGGGAGGGGGTTTCTCTAATACGAGCTGTTTTTTTCGGCAGTAACGCCAATAGATCGGGGAGAATGCATGCTGAACGTTGGATGTAATCTCTCTCGCATGCGCACTCGTCCAATGCAGTTGTATAATAATAACTAAGCCATTTTCGTAATCATAACCTAAAGATACTGCCTAATTTATTTTCTCTCACAATGATGGCATTAGTCTACCTTAAATTAAAATATCTTCATCGCAATTAGAAGAACTGAAACAGTATATGCGCGAAATACTTCCTATTAAATTGTGTAATCCAACTGATTTGATTAGTCAACTCTTTCACCGTAACAGGAATAGGTTCTTTGTTTGTTGTTTGCGAGTCAAAGATTTTGAGCCGACGTTTTAGATTATTAATGCCTTGGTTTATCACACGAAATATTTTCTGCTTGCCGTATGCCGTAATCTGAATGTTTTCACTGAATATTCGATCACGAATATTGCTTCGTTTCGCTTGATTCTATGTGTTTTGCCGTTGTTGATTGGCAGCGACGGCGTGGGTTCTGTTTGTTTGTCGGAAAGATTTTCTCCTTAAGACTTCTCATCTTGTTTTTGCTGCAGATCAGAGAACGGTATAAGATCACGCAAGAGGAAACAGAAGATCTGAAAAAGAGAGTCGAGAAGGTATAAATATCAACGTTTATCGTGTGTTTATATCAATGTATGCTGCTTTGTTGTTGAGTATTCAGTACCAGAGTTTGAACAGACCTCGACACTGTCACTTGTTGTTTCATATTCCAGCAAGGGGAAACTGGAGAGTTGCAGAAGACCACTTATGCCACCAGGCAAGGCTACCTTTTTATGCAAGAGAAGAAACACGGTATGTTTATGCTATTGAAATTCAGCAACTATGAATCCACGCAGGGGGTTATTTTTACAGGTATCATCTGTCGATAAGAAGGTTCATCGATTTTATTAGGCTACGCAGTGTTATTGCCAACTTCAAGCTTTGTTTTTGCACAATTAGCAAATAAAGATGTGCATTAGTTGATCTTCGTTCCAGGTGGATTGGTATTTTCGTGGACGAAACATTATTGCATGTATCAGAAGGAGAATAAGATACTTACAATGATACCTTATTCACAAACAATGGGCAAAATGGTATTGTGTACCTTCGATATTCGTCTCTCCCTCCTAACTTTTCATTTTCACTTTGGTGTCGGTGTCTTCCCTGATGTTATTTTACCATTTTATTGTTACTGATGAACTCTCTTGTTTCAGAGTTCGGATACAAACACGTTCATTGTATCATCTTGCACACGGTTAGCTTTTTCTTGAATTATTTCATTGAAGTTGCTTTTGGTAGTGTTAAAGTGCTTATGCAACGAAATTTGACATATTGATTTTTTTATTTTAAATGAAAGCCAAAGATGTACTGATTAGTTTGATGCAATTTTGACGTGCATCTGACAAGTATAAGTTACTTTAATTTCACCTTGAATCAGGCCACCTTTTGCGAAAAATATCGCAACGCTGTGACGTCACAGTGATGACCCAAATTATTTTGCGCAATGGAAGTCAATGGGTTTTTTCGAACGTCGTCTGGTTTTTTTTAATAGCTCCACTCAGGGTGGGGATATTTGAGCTCCGGCTGCACCAACATAAGGGCGAATCTTTTAGCCGTCGTACTGAAAAAAATTGGTGTCGTTTTTTTTAACGTTAGAGACACAATTATGTAAGTTTGAAAATGGGTACCTCCAAAAAATGTGACGTCATCCCGCGTCGCCATTGTTGCTTCGAGTTGCTGTGGAACGACACGTAGCCCTGGTTTGGCTTATCCCAGGTCTTATTTTTTGTAATAACTTATTTTAGCTCAAAATTGCAGACATTGAATTATTTTTAGAAACTTCGGAAATTAAAATTCCTTCGATATCACCCCAAAAGCTAAATCTTCTGACATTTGTTTTGGTCGGCTCGGGCCTTTGGTTTACGAGCTTGTTTACTGCATCTATTGCAGGAATAGCGTTTGGTTTTAGCTTTAATCTCATCTTTAATTCTTTCCCAATATCTCTCTTTACTTCAAAGCAAAAATGAGCGCTATAATGAATAAAATCCTGCTATCCTAGTCGGTGGGTGCGAATGATGTCTGTCTCCTGAATTCCTTAAGAAGACCTTGTTCTGTTTGATTGGTTTTGAAATACTATCAGCAACATTATGAAACGATACTTTTTCGCAACACTGAGTAATCGTACAATTGTCTCCGTTATGTATCTCTACGACACGTAAATAGCTTTATGATTTATTTGCTCCCGAGACGAGATTCCCGTCATGTGTGTGCTCGCTCACAGCTTGCCATGTCGAATTTCAATAGAAGGAAGCCTGCTAGCTTGACGTTGCAGACGCGACGTTTGATGACATCACAGTGATGTTCAGTTTTCGCACGAAAAAGGTCAAAATTGCCTACTTTGAAGGTTAATAGCGAAAAAAGTATACATAATTTGCAAATTTTATTTGCGCCACGTTAATCAGTGCATTGAAAGCTATAGATTTTTGAAATAAAAACACTATGTAAAAATTCGTTGCATAAGCACTAAGAAGATTTCTTTTGTAATTACTCCTATTAATCAACTGGGTTAAAGCTTTTTTATGGAATGATTTTCAATCTTGTTCTTAGCAAGCCCACTGAACCCCTGGAAAGAAGATTCTGTTTTCAAATAACTGGAAGCGATAGGTAATTAGAAGTTACATCTGTGAGTGCGGACATGTCAGAGTATCAATATTTAAATAAAAATTTTGGAAATTGTCATTTGGATATATGGTCTTCATTCTTAAATTCCTATGCAAATTTAGCTTTCCTCCTGGTTTATTTATTGGATATCAAATTTTATTTTTTAACTGGTTCTTACTCGAGTTGAACCTTATTTAACTTGAAAATGTTAGTACTATCAAAATAAACCATCAATGTATCTTGTGTATCATCCCATCTGATCTCTTCCAGGAAAGACATCATGACCTTACAAGCATTATCTGATGAAGATCACCGATGTTGGCTGGAGGTTATGGATGGACACGAACCAGTAAGCTATCCGTTTGAGATTGCTTTACTGTTGATGACTGTAGTACGTCGATGCTACAGTAAACACTCGCATATAAGACTTCTCATCTTGTTTTTGCTGCAGGTCAGAAAACGGTATGAGATCACGCAAGAGGAAACAGAAGATCTGAAAAAGAGAGTCGAGAAGGTATAAATATCAACGTTTATCGTGTGTTTATATCAATGTATGCTGCTTTGTTATTGAGTATTCAGCACCAGGGTTTGAACAGACCTCAACACGCTATCATTTGTTGTTTCATGTTCCAGCAAGGAGAAACTGGAGAGTTGCAGAAGACCACTTATGCCAGGCAAGGCTACCTTTTTATGCAAGAGAAGAAACACGGTATGTTTATGCTATTGAAATTCAGCAACTATAAATCCACGCAGGTGGGTTATTTTTACAGGTATCATCTGTCGATAAGAAGGTTCATCGATTTTATTAGGCTGGGCAGTGTTATTGCCGACTTCGAGCTTTGTTTTTGCGCAATTAGCAAATAAAGATGTGCATTAGTTGATCTTCATTCCAGGTAGATTGGTATTTCCGTGGACGAAACATTATTGCATGTATCAGAAGGAGAATAAGATGCTTACAATGATACCTTATTCACAAACAATGGGCAAAATGGTATTGTGTACCTTCGATATTCGTCTTTCCCTCCTAACTTTTCATTTTCACTTTGGTGTCGGTGTCTTCCGTGATGTTATTTTACCATTTTATTGTTACTGGTGAACTCTCTTGTTTCAGAGTTCGGATTCAAACACGTTCATTGTATCATCTTGCACACGGTTAGCTTTTTCTTGAATTATTTCATTGAAGTTGCTTTTGGGTTAAGAAGATAGTGTTAAGAAGATTTCTTTTGTAACTATACTCCTATTAATCAACGGGGTTAAAATTTTTTTATGGAATGATTTTCAATCTTGTTCTTAGCAAGCCCACTGAACCCCTGGAAAGAAGATTCTGTTTTCAAATAACTGGAAGCGATAGGTAATTAGAAGTTACATCTGTGAGTGCGGACATGTCAGAGTATCAATATTTAAATAAAAATTTTGGAAATTGTCATTTGGATATATGGTCTTCATTCTTAAATTCCTATGCAAATTTAGCTTTCCTCCTGGTTTATTTATTGGATATCAAATTTTATTTTTTAACTGGTTCTTACTCGAGTTGAACCTTATTTAACTTGAGAATCTTAGTACTATTAAAATAAATCATCAATGTATCTTAAGTATCATTCTATCTGATCTCTTCCAGGAAAGACATCATGACCTTAGAAGCATTATCCGACGAAGATCGCCGATGTTGGCTGGAGGTTATGGATGGAAACGAACCAGTAAGTTATCCGTTTGAAATTGCTTTACTGTTGATGACTGTAGTACGTCGATGCTACAGTAAACACCTGCATATAAGAACCAGTGGGTTAAGAACCTTCCAGGCTGAAATCCCTTCGCAAAGCAATAGAAAAGACAATAGACTATTGTATTTGAACAATAGGCTGGATGCAGAATTCACAGGTTCTTATACGCGGGTGTTTACTGTATTGCATTGTGCTCTAAATGCTCGAGAAGGTAATATTATTCTTTTTTATTTCAGATTTACATGGCGTCCGCTGATCTGTTGAAAGATGGTAATCACAGCAATGAATATGATTATGATTATTCTTATGATTGTTTCATCGATTATTTTTTGCTATAAAAATAATTGTTGTGTTGTGTGTAGATGCAATTACGCAGATGATACCACAATATTCTCGTGCGGCTACGAAATATATAATATTCTGGAAAAATTAGAGGGGGATGCCAATCTCTTATCGGAATGGTTCGTAGATAACTATATGAAAATGAATGATGACAAATGTCATCTTCTTATGTTTGGCACCAAAGAGAACACATCGGTCACGATTGGGCGCTCCCCTCTGATAGAAAGCCAGAATGAAAAACTACTCGGTATCACTGTAGACAAGAAACTTAGCTTTCAAACCCACATAGATAATGTCTGTAAAAAGGCAAGCCAAAAATTGCATGCTCTTGCTAGGGTATCCAAATACATGAATGAACAGCAACTACGAACAACGATGACCTCATTCGTAACGTCACAATTTAGCTACTGTTCACTTGTTTGGATATGTAATGATAGAAAAAGTAATAACAAAATCAATAAAATACACGAAAGGGGCCTTCGTCTAATGACTAGAGATACCACAGCAAGTTTTGAGGCACTCCTTGAAAATACTAAATCAGTGTCAGTTCATCAGAAAAGTCTACAGCTGCTCATGATAGAAATTTTTAAATCTCTAAATGGTCTAAATCCTAGTTTCGTGAAAGATATTTTTTTTGAAAGAGAGTTGCCACACAACCTGCGAACAATCAAAGGTATTATCTTACCACAAGCCAAAACAACTTCTTTTGGCACAGAAAACATAAGATTTATTGGACAAAAATTATGGCAAAAACACTTTCTAATGATGTGAAGGAGTCCCCAACACTGTCAAGTTTCAAAGCAAAGATAAAAGAAATACAATTTGAGTGCAGCTGTAGATTATGTAGAAAATATATAAGTAATGTAGGATTTATTTAAATTAATATTGTAAACTTAGGCTTTTAAATCTTTTAATTAACTTTCATTTCTTGTAATTTGATAGTTGGCCTAAATTAGCATCTAGCTAGAGAAATATAGCCAACTGAAAATAAATCATTTATTATTATTATTATTATTATTATCATTATTATTATTGTTATAGAGGAAATACGGTATTTGAAATGAAGCATTATTTGACGTCAATGATTTCGATTCCTCTTTATTCTTTTCAGCTCCGATTCTCAGTCAAACTGAGGCTCCAGTGAATCAGAAGTCGCCCTATTCTCCCAAACAAGGACAAAGTATGTGTTGTCATCGGTTCAAAGATAACATTGTGTTCTACGTTGTGACTTTTATGTTTTCATTGATTGATACGAACTGTTTTCCCTTTATTGCAGATCCAAAGATGTCCAAGCCTGACCCGCCTCCGAAGAAGTCTGACCCGCCTCCGGAGAAGTGAGTACATTTCAGTTATAGCTCATTGAAGTTATGGCTTTATGTTACCATCGACTTAAAATCTGTTATCATCTAATTCCAGGAAAGTTCGTGCCATTTATAATTGTGTTGGAGAAAACAGCTCTGAGCTATCTTTTTCCGTCGGTGCCATCATAACAAATGGTAAGTTAATGTTATCTCAAGAAATTGGGCTGTTAGCCTACCGGCCCGGATTGCTTGAGTAGAGAAAGGCATTTACGGTCGGTGATTCCGATTCCGAAAACCATTCCGGCCGGTACACCAGGCAGACTTTAACTGGACGGTTAAACTGCGAAATAATGATGAAATAACTCAAAAAACAATAGAGGGGAACAGGGAGGGAGGGAGAAATTGTGCTATGAGCTCCAGCGAACAATGACTGGACAGGCTACTTAACGCACTACTATAAGCCTTAGGGTGTAGTCTAATAATACTCTCTGCGCATGTGCGCCGTTCGTCAAACAAGACGCACGAGACTGATTAGTGACAGTTCTAATGGGCCCCTAGGTCTCACCGGTATGTTGATGAGCTGTGTATGGCAGCTTGTATCCGATTTGGCAAGTAGATACAGTATATTGGCAGCCACGCAATAAGGCAATTATTTTTCGAACATTAACCCTGCTTAATTTTTGGATTAATCAGCATTAAATTTGTAAAGAATGTTAAAAACGCATGCGTATTCTACGTGCCTCCCACGCGCATAATGATTCATGAATCGTACAGAAGCAATCAGACGACATGCGTGTGTTAGCCTTAAACTAATGAGTAAGGAAAATAACGATCTGGGTGACGCCAGATCCAGCGCTATGTTCGCTAAATATTTTTGAAGGATGGCAGGCTGCCCTAAGCTGGGCCCGCCTACTTTTGCGGGCCCTCTGGGTTGTTAGCGGCCTCCCCCTAAAATCAGTAAAATGAAATTTTCACTTCACCTTGCAGTGGAAAAGTCCACCGAGGAAGGTTGGTTAACAGGGACATTGGACAATGGAAGAACTGGTTTACTGCCAGAGAACTATGTGGTACCAATAGAACAACCATATTGAGTATTTTTATGCATTTCTATGTATTCATTGTATCTTGCATAGTTGCATTATTCGTTGATGCAAAGTCTCCAAGAGAAATGGAAATTTCTCTTCTGATTGTTTAATCATTGCACTATCCAGGCTGGTTTTCCATGCAAAGATATTTGTGATTGATTGAATTTTCATTACAATGATTTGGGGAGGGGGGGACTGTAATAGTTTTAGTTTTATGTGTGATTTAACTTCAAATTGGTTTGGGAATTTCTCAACTGGGTAATATGAGTAAAAGAAGTTTAATTTTATTATGACAGCTACTGTAAGCTGTTTTTTCCAGTTTTTATTCAAAAAATGTACCATGTATTATCAAAAGCAATACACGTTTTTTTTTATAAGAAACCGGTTTATAAGAAACCTAGATCTAGACGCCCTAAAATTTAAGAAACTTTTAGAACTACAGGGAAATATCTAAGAAACATTAGAAATTTCGGAAACACGTTTTTCCTTTACGCATTAAACATTATGTTTTATGTGCCAAGCATAACATTGTCGACTCCACATGACGATTTTTCGCATTGACGATTTTTCTTTGTTTATTTTGCTACATCCACGCTTTTTCTTCGTTTTCACTGCAACTTTTTTCATTAAATTAAGAAGCTTTAAGAAACTTTTAGAACTAAAATGTGGCTCAAAATTAAGAAACTTCTACTATACTAGGCCTTGAGCCAGGTTTCTTATAAAAAAAACGTGTAATTTAAAACTTTAATGTGATAAAATGCTATGCGACAATAATGTTTCAATGTCGATTTCAGAATAGCGTAAATTATATTATTAAGTTACTTTGTCACATTAAATTTTTTATCCCTACTATTGTTATGTTAACTTCAGTACTTGTTTAGTTATATAGCTAAGAATAATGCTATAAAAATTAGTCTCGACAATTATTATTATTATTGATATTTTTTATGTTTAATGCATTCATATAACTGTTAGAATCTGTATCTATGTGCAATTTTGTTTATTAACGCCGAGGTTGTAAACTGATGCTTGTTTTATTGTTTTGCCAAGAAAAATAGCAAGAAATAAAACCTTTTTCTTCTCATTTAATTACACATAAAAATGTTGATTTCATCAACTCTAAGTCTAATTCTTAAAGACTGAAATAATATTTAATTTACAGCTTAGTTTAACACAAGCGAAAACTTAAAATACGTTCACGTGTAATTTCAAGAATCATTGAATATGTACATTCATATGGATAATATTTATTTGAATCTGCACGGAAATAGCAACAATAATTGAATCTACGATGAATACTTTAATCGGAGAAACTTTAACGGGAAGAAACTTTCGCGATTTTCGCGTTTTTGGCCAAAATTCGCGAAAGTTTATTGCGCGAAATTTTCTAAAATATGAAATTCGCGAAAGTTTATTCTTGATAAAAATTTCAAAATTAGAAATTCGCGAAATTTATGAAAAAGTTTCACTTTGAATAAAAACTACTTCAAAGTTTCTGTTTAAAGTTTCTGTTCAGACTTGGAATTCGCGAAAGTTTATTCTCGCAAAATATCCAATTTTGCCTAAAACGCGAAAGTTAATAGAAATTTCGCGTTTTTTTCGCCTCGCGAAAGTTTCTCCGATTAAAGTAAAACCTATTAATTAGCTTGCAAGAATTTATCTCACATAATACCACATGCTTCGCATGCCCCCAAAGAAAGAAAAATCTAAACTTACTGCCCCCTAGGGGGTTTAAACTATGCTGTGACTGGTTTCAAATTTAATGATAACGTTCAGTCAAGCTAAAAAGGTCAAATTTCGGTCAGGGAGTTTTTTGACATTTCAGTTTTTTGGTGAAAGTTATCGGTTTTTATCCAGTATGAAAGAGTTGTTTTAAAGCGAAATGCGACAGAGAGATAGTAAAAGAAGAACTGGACCTGATGAAAGTGAACTTCACTTCTTCGTGACGACTTTCACAGACTGGATTTAAAGGTATGTGCAAAGTATTTTTGAATTTAGGCCCGTGGTTGTTTTTGCGGCTTAGTTCGCATGCTTAACTCGCATGCGATTTGATACATTTAATTAAGAGTTTTGGGCTGTCAAAACGCACTTTGGCCGTTTTCGCTGTTTTTGCCCATGCTTGTTCAAACAACCTCAAAAGACAGAATCAAACATGCAAACAATCTCGAGAATTGTTTTATATTTTTGTGGAAGTTTTCGTTAGCTCTCACCAAAATTGATTGAAAAGTCAAGTGGAAAGTAAAGATTTCTACCAGAGGCGTTTTTAACTAGATTTGGACTGAGTGTTTGCATGGTTTTCGATACAAAACTTTAGTCATGTTTGTTTTGAAAGTGAGAAAAGGAGATTCAAAAGTAAAATAATTGGTTTGGTTGTATCTTTATAGTACCGTCAAACTAAAAGTTATTTTTAAGAGAAATCAGACAACTGGGCAATCTAAGTTCCACAAGTAAACAACATTTTGAAAAGCTCCTTGACGTAGTTTTTGAGTTTTGTATTGAATGCAAATAAAACAATTGCATTTAATGTTGCATTTAATAATATCAATAAAATGCAACTGTATGATATCAACAGTGGCGTAGATAGAAATATTTAGCGGGGGGGCAAAGACCAAAATTTCCCGACAAAAAGGTGTGTCTTTTGGGCGTGTCCACAAGGGCAAGCCCGAATTTAGGTAATTGTTCGATAAGACGTTTCTGAATATACACAGAGTTTAAACATGAAAGATGACAGTTAGTTGAGAAAAACACGAATCGGGAAATGAAATGTTTTGGTGATTATCATTTTCGAAAGGTTACAACAGAACAAAAACCAAAATAGAACATCGAAAACAAATTGATGAATAGTTTAATTGAAAAGTTTTCTTGTTTTTGCTTCAAGAAAGGGTTCTTGCATTTTTCCTAATGGCAAATTTGCCACTCTTTCGCGATTGATGGAGATCCACGCCAAGTTTGAAAGACGCTCTTCATTCATGGTATTTCGGAGATACGTCGTGACTCTCAGCAGCTGAAAGCTCGTTCGTCGTGAGCTGACGATACTGGAAGAGTCAAGGCTATTTCTAGCAATTTGAAAATGTTTTCAAACTGTCCTTTAAGATCATTTTCGAAAACTTTCCGACAAAATCTTAAATTTTCCGACAAAATGGCTCGGAAGCTCTGGTGGGGGGGCGGTCGCCCCCCCCATGCCCCCCCTGTATCTACGCCACTGGATATCAACTTCATTTTTGTGCTCACATTCATCCCTTGTTTCGTAATTATTGTGGTAGCGACAATTGCCGGACAATAGCACGTAATTAAGATGCTCAAAATAAACAAAATGGCCTTCGATAGTTCTCTACTCGCGCTTCCTCTGTTGGGTGCAGTTATATCACTTTTACGTTGACTACTTGCGCTCCTACTTGGCAGTTCAATGGATATTTCAGATATTTTCTGATTCCGTTTCATCTCTTTGACTCTACTTTCAATTGTCCGGTACGCTTGTATGTATAAAACACAGACTGTTAACAGGGAAAGCATAGCAATTATATTGAAGCACAAGGTCGGAATGAAAACCTCACCGTACATTCGCGTAAATATGTAGAAGAGAGTCAGGATAATTGTCATTAAGATAATAACTATTAAGATATTTGCTCTTCTCTCGGTCACTATCGAATGGTACTTTAAAAGGAACTTCATGTGCAGGTATCTGTCGATGCTAATGGACAGAATGAGGAACACATTAAACTGGAGATATGCATTTATGATAGCCGAATGAATGTTTATCATGACGGGTTCTTGGCCTACATTTGTATGAGTGAAAATCTCTTGAAAGACGACCATTATCTAGGCCTGAAAACTGTCGTGGGGTGGTTTTCTGTCTTTGAACTTCCACCGCCAGACGTGGGGTACGGCACTCAGCATGTCGGTAGAGTCTTGGTGCTGCTAAGGTCAGTGACTTCTTTAAGACTTTCAACAGAGATAGACACAGGTTTGCCTTCTATCTTTTAATGGTGGGTTGCCGTACCCACTCTACCAACAACTTAGTTGCTGGGCGGCAGTACCCACTGTACCAACGTTAAGTTGGTGGGCTGCCGTACCCACTCTACGACAATTTTAATTAAAACTCGAGCTACATATATTTCCTTTATCTTATGAATAATTTAAAGTGTTCATCTTCATCTTCTGTCGTAATGGGATAACCGATGGCCATGTCCCAGGTTGCTTTTAGGGTACCATTCTGTTTCTCTTCATGGATGGCCATATCTTCATTGGTTTTAACCCCTTTTGCCCATGACGGTATAATATTCAGTGAGTAAACTCATTACTTCACTTTTTACAAATTTTGTTTACGCAGCCTCGCTATGGTGGCATTTCTCATCACCAGCGGAAATTTATCTCTTTATAATATAATATTCTTTAATTTATATAATCTCGTTAGAGCCCTTTACGACACTTATTTTAAAGTGCAATAATATGTCTTCGCATATTTTTATAAAGGGTCTCATAACAAAACATTGCATCTGAAAAGCTTATGATGAATATGAATCTGTGAGAGACAGAATTAATTGAATTTGTCTTCTTTAATTACAACATCAAGAGACAATTGGTTAGCACGTTTGCAGCACAGATCGTACATATCGTACACAGCACATACTTCAAAGTATTTCAGAACAGAGAAGTCCATTAATACATCGTTTCCTTCGTTTGGAGACATTTTCTTTCAGTTAGCTGTATATTAATGGTTGGGTGGGTTACCTTGCATACGCAACTTGCCGGCCTTTTTAAAAACGATGCTTTTTGCCTGTCATGGAATGTTATTGGGAATGTTTTAGGAGTTTCACTTTGTTTCAGCCACTACTTTTCTTTCCCATGGCTTTCTATTTTCTTGTTCGTGTTCGTGTCTTCTTCTAACTGTTCATGTACGAGCCATCAAATGCTTGCTTGCTCTACCTGTTCCAACGCTTTACACTTCAAATGCTTTACCGTCAATACGTTAGCCACTTTAAGTTATACTCTTTCTTGGAAAGGCGGAGCTGTCATTAAAATCAAACAAAATTGAGTATATAGAAACCATCATGAGCTAGAGCTACAGACATGTTTTAATGCTTAAATTAGGTCTAGCAACACAAACCAACATCATTGAATGTTTTTCTTCTGTTTTGATGATATAAAATAGTTAATACCTTGATCTCGTCACTAAGGCAATGGTCTTAGGGCTCTACCAGTACGGTAGTAGGTAGTAATATTTAATAATATCAAAAGGAAACATTCTAGCCAGGCTGATAAAGTTATAAGCTATTGACATACTCTTCTTGTACGATCTAGGAAGCGGCTCAACCGTTTTCAAAGAGAAGTAATCTTCAAATGACGCCCAAGCACAACAAAGATGAAAAAGCCATGAAGTACAGAAGTGAGTGTTGATGTTCTGATTTAATGAATTTCCTTTCTTTACCAGTACCACAAGTCAATACACAAGCTCTTTTATGCTTCAGAGTCCACCCACTACTTCACAGTTTCAATTTTATAATTACAGTCGACTCTCGCCATCTCGAAAGCACGGGAAATGAAAATTTGTTTGACATACCGGGAGTTCGAGACATCCGAACTAAATTCACCCAAATTGAGAACGAGGGGAAATGGGAATCTGTTCGAGACAGCGAGTTGCTCGAAATAACCGAGTTCGAGATAGCGAGATTCGACTGTATAGAAAATCGTTATCGTACTTACAGCCAATGTTGAGTCTTGTTTTGTTTGTTCAAAAATCCGTGTAATTACAAGGAACCTGCATGTAAGAACCAATGGGTACAGAACGTCAAGCTGATATATTTGTTTAAAACAATAAAAGAAACAATGGCCTATTGTTTTTGAACGATAGGCCATTGTTTTTGTGGATGGAAAAATTTGCAGGCCCTTATGTACGGGATTTTACTTTGGTCATGTGATGTTCAGAATTGAGTTTCACATAAGAGAGAATATCATATCAAGTATAACGTCACGTGAGGATCATCAACCCTAAGTTGTTATAAGTATAAATTATCATTGTCATTATTACTGTTTCATGCATAGGGAATCTTTGCAGGGCGAATCAAACTGTAAATTTATTGTTTTATACAGCCAGTCAACATTGAAATCTAATTTTTGGTTTTCGTACTTCATTTCAAAAACACTAGCAGTATTGATATTTAGACAAGTTACAAAATTTAGAAAGCTTCCTAGAAAAATCTAATTCTAAATGAAATTTATGCCACGTAAAGAAGTATATATGGATGCTTTACATTTGCTTGCTTTACATTTACAGTTTTTATAGAAGAGGCGCGAGACAAAATATTTTTGGAACCTATGAGGAACAGGAAACTAAACTATCATTTTTTAAAATTTCAACGTAAGTGGCGGATACATAAAGTAGCTAATTTACTTGTTGCAGCCAGCCCTCAGGACCAACTTTTCAACCATATGTGCTAGAGAGCTGCAAACTGTCTCAAAATGATAAGAAGTCCCTAATTAGTAGATTTCGAATATTTGTTTCTCTGATTTCGGTCTCTTTCAAAATATCATTTTTGAAATTTCAACGTTCATGGAGAATACATAAAGTAGCTAAATTACTTGTTGCATCGCCAAGCGTCTAGTTCCTGGACTGTGGATCACATTTATCAATCACATTTTGAAATTTTTTTCGATATTCTTGTTCACAATAGGTTCCTGCACAGAATAAAGTTTATCCGGTTTCTCCAGCATAAAAACTTAGAGCGGTAGCCCTGAATCTAGCGACCTTTACCTTACCTTAGAAAAAAACTACAGTGAGATGACGACCAAGGGTCTAGTTCCTGAACTGTGCGACAGATTTTCTAAAATTGTTGCAATTTTTTTCGATATTCTTGTTCACCATAGGCTCCTGCACAGAATAAAGTTTATCCGGTCTCTCTAGCATTAAAACTTGGAGCTGCAGCCCTGAATCTAGCGACCTTTACCTTACCTTTGGAAATATTTTCGCTACACGGCTGGGAATAGCTTTATGTATGATAGGTAACCCTAGCTTTATGTATGATTGGCAATGTATTTCACTTGGGGCAAGAGCTCGCCTGTGGCCAAATTTAGAAATATTTATGCTAGAAGGTTGGGAGTGGTCTCAAACTGATCAGAAGGTCCTATCTAGTAGGATTCGAACGCTTGTGAATGACTTCTCGATCTATTTCCAAATTTGATTTTGTTAACCCTAGCTTTATGTATTATAGGTAATGTATTTCAGTTGGGGTAAGAGCTCGCCAGGGGCCAACTTTTGAAATATTTATGCGATAAGGCTGGGAATGGTCTCAAACTGACCAGAAGGTCCTAATTAGTAGGATTCGACCCCTTGTGAGTGACATTTCGATCTATTTTCAAATTTGATTTTTTTAACCCTAGCTTTGTGTATGATAGTATGATAGGGGCGGTACAGTGGGGTCGGGGGTTAAAAACAAAAAAGTATTCAAAGACATGATCAATTTGTATAGATGCCAACCTGTACATGAACAAAACAAAAAATTATGGCAACATACCCTCTCTCATAGTTCTTCACGCATTCCTCATTTGTCTGGTCAATTTGCAGGAAAGCAATGGCACACAAAACAAACGACGACCAGCTATAATGTGACGTCATCCTTGTTACGTCATCCACGTCGGCACCCAACACTTCCATTTGTATGGAAAAGTGAAGCTCAAAGACATTGGATATCTTTTCGCCAAAAGCTCTTTCCATTTACACGGCACGTGCGCTTTTGTTCCGTTGAAATCGACAGATTTCCGCGGCTCGATCCAGTCCTCTGGAAACGACTCTAATTTATGATGCATTCTGACGGCAAAAGAATCTTTGGTCGATGCAGGATAGTACTTGTATAAATACGTTACATTTTTATCATTTTCAATAACATAGAATCGTTTCCAGCGCATGATATCTACTTGCATGTTTCCATAGCGTGCTATCATCATATTTGCTCCAATGCCCCTTCTGGCCAAGTCGTCTATCCAACTGGTTGCGTCATACTTATCGCCTGGGTGGATTATTGACACGTCCCCATCTCCGTCCCATGGTATCACTCCACCGTAGCGTATCGCACCAAGTAATGTACCTGTTAATGAATGTAACCTGTTGTTATGATTATTATGATGATGGTAAAAGCCTGATGCCCCGTAGTGGACAAAAAGGGTGTTTAGAATGCACTCAAGGTTTTAAAATCAGTATTCACCCCTTTAGAAATTGTATTCGCTATTTTAAAACGGTATTCGGGATTAGTGCAACCCACCTTTATGCACTCCCACCTTTTCAGTGTTATGCATCCCACTTTTAGCTGCCGTCAATCAATAGGAAGGAATTTTGCGCACGCAAGTGCTAGGCCCACTGATAAAAAGGGGCATAACTTTTGAATGCGGGGGTCTGAAAAAGAAAAAGAACGAATATTATCGCAAATATTATTGCAGATTCGCAGCAAGATGGTTTGACAAGACGTCTCACGATAATAAAATACCTGTGATATGAATACGACGAAGTATTATAAAACAAATCTTGTCAACAACGACATACCGTAATCAAGCCAGTATGTTATTTTATGAGCTTGAAACTCTTGAATTAGGCCTTTCAGTAAATATATGAGATCATTTTTGTCATCGGTGCTCAAATAGCAGTCTTTATTGTACGCCCCAGACCAAGAAGGAAGCAAGTAGAAATGTAACAAGGCCAAAACCAGAGCCAACAAAATAACAAAATAGAAGACAGCTTTCCAAGTGCAGATACGATTTCGCTTGAGCCTCCACGAGCTGAAACCTGCCATATCGGTTTTGGTGATAGTTGTTAGAATTAAAAGCGCCTAAATGATGTGGCCAACATCATGCAACTTTTGAAAGAAAATATAATAAATTTTATTTATCACATTGCTGGAATGCCTCAACCCAAACCATGCACTTCTTCCTGTTGTGCAACTGCAAAAGAAAACTTTTCAACCAATCAGAACAGGAGCCAACATTGTTTCCCCCATGTTGTTGTTTTCGTGATGTTTTCCTGGACGGAGCAAGCCGAGTCGTCATGGTCACCATCACTCATTAGAACTCATTTCTCAATTAAGAAAGATACTTACCGTAAATCCTCGATTAAGCCCCCTTGGGAGATTATTCCCTGGATGAGCATATTCTGCTGCTAATTTTTGCTTATCCAGAATAGCTCCCCCGAATAAGCCCCCCACGAATGAGCCCCAGCCTTAAATATTTTTTGCCATAAAATATATCTTAGTTGTTGCAATTGCGTAGTTGCTTGAAAAAAACAACTGTAAAAATTTATCAATATTTCTCCGTAAACAGATTTCTTCATATTTGCACGCAGACCAAAAACACAACGACAGCTTTAACCCCCCAACCTAACTATGTACCCCCTGGATTGTACCAATTTGGTGGTATTACCGAAAAATTCCCCCCTCTGTGGGTGCGAAATTAATAAGGTCAACAGTGTACTTATTTTACCATAAATGATTTGCATTCTTATAAAAAAAAGACCAGTTGATCGTTAATCGATCAAGCCCTGCCACAAGTCAGAGTTGATTTCTGTTTTTATTTACAAAATGAGAAAATTGCCAATGTAAGCAACGACAGAGCTAGCAGCAACAAACAGATTACACAAACTATTTTGAAGAAAGATAAGGATATACGAAAAACAAAGATAAGATAGCGAACAATGTATGGCATTTTTAGACTACCGCAATTGGGGTTTGTGGGTGCTGGAAGAATCGTAGAAGTATTAACAAAGGGTTTTGTGGCGGCTGGGGTGTTACAGATCAATAAAATATGGGCCAGTGCACCGTTGGATCAAGAGCTTCAGTGGATTAAACAGCTTGGCTGTAATGTTACGTTAAAAAATAGCGAAATTTTCGATCGGAGTAAATTGGTGATTTTAGCTGTGAAGCCACAGATATTGCCAAAAGTCCTCGACGAGATCGCACCGGCAGTTACGAAAGATCACGTGTTATTATCAGTTGCAGCTGGGGTCACGTTGTCAAGTATTGAAAAGAGGCTGCCCGCGGATGCGAGGGTCGTTCGAATCATGACGAACACTCCCGTGATGTACAGAGAAGGAGTAACTGCATTCAGCATGGGCAGCAACGCGAGACAAGAGGACCATGAGGCCATATACAAGCTGATGTCATCGGTGGGGTATTGCGTAGAAATCAAGGAAGACTTGATGGACACTGTAACCGGATTCGCAGGCGGTGGTCCAGCCTACTTGTACATGGTTATCGAAGCATTGGCAGATGGTGCTGTACGTGGTGGTATAAGCAGACGCGATGCAGTGAGAATGGCATCGCAGATGACACTAGGTGCAGCACGTATGGTGCAAGAAACAGGCATGCATACAGGAGAGTTGAAAGATGCCGTGTGCTCCCCCGGGGGCACCACAATTGTCGGGGTGCAAGCTCTCGAAGAGGGTGGATTAAGGTCAACCCTTATGAGTGCAGTCAATATGGCTACAGATAGGGCTAAACAACTTGGGTCTAATCTAAACGGACATTCTAAAAAATAATAAGATGCTATTATGCAGTAGTGGCTACTGTTTCATTGTAATTTATTTGATTATTTGTACTTTTATAACATGCACATTCACATTGACGACATATAATTCATGCAGTGTTCTTCAATTTCATTTCATTCCCTGTGTTCCGCAGTACCCAGTTGTTTGTACCATAACATGATATCACAACTGGTGTTTGTACGACTTACAGTTGGTTAATGGCCTTTCCTTTCCACTCCAACGCTGATACGCCCATTCTCCATTCCATCGCATCATATCAAGTCAATCCACCCCTGTTCTGCTTCGAGTTTGGTATTGTGTTGTTGTCCATTGTAAAATTCAAAGAAGAATTTGATTTTAGTGTAACCAGTGTTTATGTAAATGTAATTTTTCGCATTTACTTGAGCAGTAAATTAAAATGTGTCAAAATGGTTTCAGCAGCTGCTATGTTATCTGAATTGTTGTTCAGGTTCAGCAGTCAATAAATCCCAGTGCGAGCATGCATTGTAATTCATGGTTTCATGAATTTGACTGTTTTTACAATGGTCACGTGTCTGAATCCCTCAGAATAAGAGAATGGTAAAATGGCTTCTCTGTTTGAAATTTGATTGGTTTATGTTTGGCGCGTAATTTGGCAATAATTTTTGTTTTAATTTGGCGCGGTGATACGATACCATCATAACGTTCACCACGCCATTCCTGCATCACTTGGAAGAAATTTTTCAACAAGGTGTACGAACTAAGTTGTATTGCAATTTTCAGCAGTGTTTGTGACTCACGAACAACGCATCAAAATGACGAGGAGTATCTATGTTGTTAAACGAGGTAGGTATTAATAAAGTTTCATTTCGAGTTTTATCTGAATAAATATTTTTTGACGCCCAGCCCATTTCAAAGATTTGTCTAGGCCATTTTTTTACAGAGTTAGACCAAACGTAGTTACGTAGTTTCATGAAGGATAACTTGTTCAATGATCTTCATTTCAATGAAGTATTTTTTGAATTAAGACAAGAAATCAAGATTTTCAGAATGTCATTTCTCTCTCGCTTTCCAAACTCTTGTCTGGAAATGGCGGCCTCCCTTATGTAAAATGCACATTAATATCTTGAAACATTTATCGTAGGCGGAGAAAGGACTGAAAATGTTATGATTGATAAAATCACGTCCAGAGTCAGCAAGCTTTGCTACGGACTGAGTGACTATGTTGATCCGGTGAGTAACGTAACAGCAAATCGTTAAAGTTTATGTATCTGATTTTATTGCTTAGCTGCATTACAACATAGAAGTACTTGCGCGCCAAATTATTTTGGCGCTATATTTATCAATGCTTGCATCCGGAAGTTTTTCACGATAAGCGATGATGACAATATGATTTCTCAAGAAAATCTTTTATTATATTTATTATATCCTTGTGCTTTCCTTACTTTACTAAGATTTTTATTGAAAATGATATTTAATTTATATAAATGGTAAAATGGTAATTCGATATCTATATAAACTCAAAATGAATAACTATGCTCTTCTCCTTGTCTCCCAAACGTTTCACACCAACTATCTGTAGAAAATTTTGCCTTCTGATTGACTTTGCCTCCTTTCCCTTGAAGGTTGCAATAACACTGAAGACAATCAGTGGCATATACCCCGGGGTAACAACTGTTGAACTGGACACCCTTGCTGCAGAAACTGCAGCTGCCATGACAACCAAGCATCCTGATTATGCAATTTTGGCTGCCAGAATTGCAGTATCGAATCTTCACAAGGAAACCAAGAAACTTTTCAGTGGTGAGTCTTCATCAGAAAGTTTTGCTCCGTTTTTCAAAAAGTTAACAAATCTCAGTACTGGGTTTTTGATGTCTAGGAAAATTGAAAAGTTGTGCTGCTGAAAATTTCAAAACAAAATTATTCTGCAGAAGCAAATTGTTTGGCTTTGTGACTATTTTGTAAGCAAGGAATTTGCTGAAAAAGCTTTTGTACTCAAATTAAGAAATACCTAGACAAGTTTGACTGCTGGAGTTGAATAACTTTAAATGACAATTTTCTAAAAAAACTGTAATATCAACGACATTGGTTTCTGAACCAAAATGTATTGCCTGTGTGCAGTAAATTATCTTTTATTTGGCTTCTGAATGATTTGTTGATTTGATTTTTGCTCTATTTGTAGTGAGTATTTTCTTTTCTTTGCATTCTTTAGAGACTATCAAAGACTTGTACTTCCATATTAACCCAGAAACTGGAAAAAGTGCTCCCATGGTTTCAGAAGAAATCTTCAACATTGTTCAAATGCATTCTGATGTAAGTAGTTTGATAATGTAATAATTGCAAGCCAAGGAATGTTTGCTATATAATAGTAATCATAGAGTTGTGAACCAGTCTCACAGAGACTGTGCTTTCATCCAAGCTTTGTCTTTACTTTGTGAAGATAGGTTACAAGGAAGATGAAATCAATTTGGCTGTTAGGTTATTTTGGTTGGCGATACATCTTTGTTACAACAAATCTGTCAACTAGTTTAATAAATTGTGTAATTACTAAATGCAGATACAAAACACCTCAACAACTAAGGTGAAAGCTAGTTTGTGTTTTGATTATGTATGATAACAAATAAGGTTACAGTGCTTGCAGATTTAGAATGTGATTGGCTACTTAATTAAGTGCCTATGTATGATTGCTGAGCAAATTACTGTAGTATTATGAATTTAATTCAGTCTTGCTTGCATTATTAAATTATAGTCATGGTTCTTTTGGCTGTAAGTTTATAAACATGATAGAATATAATTGTTTTCAGCTGCATTCCTCAGAATAAATAGGATCAACTCTAGTCAACTATAAACTCTATTTATTTCCTTTACAGAGATTGAATTCAGCTATTGTTTATGACAGAGATTTTCAGTATCAATATTTTGGCTTCAAGGTAATAATATCAACATATTAATTATGATTATGAAGGCATCATGCTTCCCCAAGATCAGAGGCATAGCAGTGTACTAAAAGGGGTGTTTAGGGGGCACCACATTAAAAAGGGCTCAAGATGGACCATTTTTATCCATAATAGGGGCATATTTCATGTTTTTGCGAAAACCAGGCCATTGCTCAAGATTAGTTATGGAACCTTAATATCCCCATGCAGAGTAATAGTTTTATCACCTTAAAATTTGGTGTTTTTTTTTCTCAGACTCTTGAAAGATCATACTTGCTGAAAATCAAAAACAAACCTGCCGAGCGTCCTCAGCAGATGTTAATGAGAGTTGCCGTGGGAATCCACAAAGAAGACATTGATGGAGCTATTGAGACGTACAATTTGATGTCTCTGAGGTGGTTCACTCACGCCTCTCCTACTCTATTCAACTCGGGCACCCCTAGACCACAGCTCTCAAGCTGCTTCCTTGTTGCAATGGCAGCTGACAGCATTGAAGGGATTTTCGACACTGTCAAGAACTGTGCTGTCATTTCAAAGTGGGCTGGTGGCATTGGTGTACATGTTCATTGCATCAGAGCAACTGGCAGCTACATCTCAGGGGTGAGTTATTCATTCGTTTCTTCCTGCACACTTATAGTGATGGTGTCATGGGTAGAGCATTCTTTTTTAACAATTGGTCCTTCTGTAGTTATAAAGTCAAAAACCATTTAGGGGAAAACTATTGTTATGTAGTAAAAGGCTGTGGTTTTCTTACTGTCTTACTGCTTTACTGCTTTACTATCTGTAGGAACTTAACATATTCTTTACAACCGGCCAACACCGCATTTCATGCCAAATTCTTCATCGGTTATCAACTTTTATAGTGATGTTATTGTTTGTGCTGTAAATAACAGTTTCATTCGCTAATCAAACTTAAGAAATTGTTTGAAATGTCAGTTAGCTGGATGTAGCAAGAAAAAAAGTCAATTGTGATATCGATATGTAAAACATTATTTTATTCCAGACGAACGGAAAGTCGAATGGTCTTGTCCCAATGCTGCGAGTATTCAACAACTGTGCCAGATACGTTGACCAAGGTGGCAACAAAAGACCCGGTGCATTCGCTATTTACCTCGAGCCTTGGCATGCGGACGTCTTCAATTTCTTGGACTTGAAAAAGAACACTGGAAAAGAGGAGCAACGTGCGCGCGATCTCTTCTACGCACTTTGGATACCTGATCTGTTCATGAAGCGAGTCGAACAGAATGCTGAATGGTGTCTCATGTGTCCGCATGAGTGTCCCGGACTGTCCGACACTTGGGGAGACGAGTTCGAAGCTCTTTACACGAAGTAGGTGCCTATTTGTTTTGGTCCACCGAGCCCTATCCTCACTTCGGCGTATTTTTCAGTACTTTTACTGGGAAATTCTCTGGCTACGTTTACCGGGAAAACTCTCGTATATTATGCAGTTACGTTTGATTGTTTTTCCTGATTCTGACTTACTTTTATATATGCTTGAGATTTCACTCTGAATTACTAGAAACTTCGATAATTGGAATAAATTTCCCATTTCCCTTGTGTTGTCAAGAGTTTCCGAAGGAAGGTATTCTTTGTTGTGTTGTATAAGTTTTATCGTATAGTTGTTTGTTTTTTATTAAATAGGTATGAAAAAGAGGGACGATACAAGCAGAAAATCAATGCACAGAAGCTTTGGTTTGCCATTCTAGAATCTCAAACTGAAACCGGCACTCCTTACATGCTGTACAAGGATTCTTGCAACAGAAAGAGCAACCAGCAGGTGACAACATAAACTTTTATCAATGTTCTTTATACTTTAATTACTAAGATGGACCATATCACAAAACAGTGGTATAATTCGGATACGAGGAGAGAGGAGTCAAATTCTCTCTTGCTATAACCGGAGCTTAGCAGAGGATGACGTTTCCTAGGAAGAAGTTTAACCAACGTGATACTTTGCTCGTCCGACGGTTCGCAATATTGATTTACCACTGTTTGGATGATTGCAATTATCGATGTTTTTCTAAAGGTTTTCTTTTAAGCAGAACCTTCCTATATGTGTTCGTGAGTGCACGTAATAGAGACTTTACCTGCACCCGAACTACAACATCCGCCAAGATGGACTATTTCATAGAATTTGAAATATTTTTTGTCTTAACAAATTCTTTCTATCTACGCAGAATTTGGGCACTATTAAATGCAGCAATTTGTGCACGGAAATCATCGAATATACAGCACCAGATGAGGTACGACACAGCCTAGCAACGTTATTTTACTCTCGTTTTGTATAATGAATATAGGTCTTCCTTCTTTTACGGTTGGTTATGATCATTTAGAGATAATCGCTTTATAATCCGTCTAAATCGTGGCTTTGTTTGATAATCTGCTAATTGCCGTGTGCAATTATATTGTCATTTAGGTTGCAGTGTGCAATTTGGCATCGATCGCTTTGAACATGTTTGTCAAGATCGAGAGCCAAAATGGCTCGAAAGATGACCTCAAAAGATCGTTTGATTTCCAGAAGTTGAGAGAAGTCACCAAGGTACATGCCAGTTGAGAGCAGTTAGTAATCAGTGGTTTTGTGGTGGAAACTACCCGGGTTGGAACCGCGTGGTCTAAAAAATTAGCGATAATTATTAATTGATTTGGGACCCTTTTTGTTACCTTGTGCTCGTCTCTTATCGACCCCGTTGTATTTTCAACAATTGTCCGTCACATTACCGAGGCGTAAAGAAAACAGTTGAATCATGATGTAACGATGTTTTAAGAGAACAAGAACGGGCATGACCAATCCAGGAGTTAGATGAACCAATGGGAATATTGCTAGCTACGATTCAGTCCTACAATATACTAGGTTTTCGACTCGCTATATCGGGAAGAAGTCAATTATATTGCGGGTCGATTGCATCAATATTCCACTATTAAACGCGTGAAATTTGTTGGTATTTTTTAAACATTGTTCTTGTGTTGATTAATTGCGATCATATCGCAATGGAAGGCGTATACGTGACTCGTTTGAATATTTCTCCTTTGTAGGTCGTAACGAGGAATTTGAACAAAGTAATCGACGTTAATTACTATCCAATCCCCGAGGTATGTAGCTTGTTTTCCGAGTGCTCTTAAATTGATAAGGTTTGATGGTAATTATTTTCGGCGATTACCGATTGTATTTGTATTTTCACAGGCGAGAAATTCCAATATGAGGCACAGGCCAATTGGTATTGGAGTACAGGTATGCTTGACCTTTTCATTTGTCCTTTCACCTTTATGTTTACGTCCTTTGACCTCGATTTGATGTCATTCATTGATTCATCCATTAATTCATTAATTCATTGAGTTGTATCGTACTCTATTGCCACTGTTTGTGAAGACAATGCATTTAATTGTAAGTTGAGTGCGCTGTTTTTTTTGCAGGGTCTGGCTGACTGCTTTATTTTGATGAGGTACGAATTTGATAGCGAACAAGCCTGTCTTCTCAACAAGCAGATATTCGAAACAATTTATTATGCTGCTCTCGAGGTGAGCTGCTAAAATGCTAATGCCATTACTACTACTGCTACTTCTACTATTACTACTACTACTATTACTACTACTACTAGTACCACTACTACTACTACTAATATTACCATTACTACTTCTACTAGCTACTACTAGTGCTACTACTATTACTACTTCTATTATTAAACTAGCTACTATGACTACACTGCTATTACTACTACTACTATTGCAACTTCTACTACTACTACCATCACCACCACCACCCCCTACTACTACTATTACCACTAACACTACTACTACTTCTACTATTACTACTGTTACTACTTCTACTGCATTTCTAATACCACTACTGCTACTGCTAGTATTTGTTTTATTCTCCTACTGCTACTACCTACATATTGCAAAACTGATCTGAATTTGCCATTTCCAGGCATCAGCGGAACTTGCTGGAAGAGACGGACCTTATCAGACGTACGAGGGATCGCCCGCAAGTCGAGGAATCTTGCAATACGACATGTGGAACGTGACGCCTACGGATCTTCTTGCGAAGCCGGGAGAAGTTACAGAAACACAACTTGACTGGCCCGCTCTCAAGCAGCTCATAGCAAAGTAAGTAGATAACCATTGTCTTTAGACAGTGATCTATTGTCACAAGAGAGTAACCTTACTGTTGTAATTATCTATGGACGCATAGAGATCAATGTTCAAGAGACAGGGAGATGTTATTTTCAAAAATTACGATTTTCAAGAGATCTATAGGGATTTGGAAAGTTCTTTGAAAAGATCCTTAGAGGATTGGGTAATCAGAGAAAAGGCCCTTAAAGGGGAGATCTTTAGATCTTACCACCAAGTCGACAGAGATATATGACCTAAAAGATTAATAACCCTATCTTTATAGCAAGCATTTATTCCATGCAACCAATCTTGTTTTAGCAGCATTTTTTGAGCATTTTAATTTTATTTTCTGCAGAAATGGGTTGAGAAACAGCCTCTTACTCGCACCAATGCCAACAGCTTCGACCGCACAGATATTGGGCAACAACGAGTCGTTTGAGCCTTACACGAGCAATATCTACAGTCGTAGAGTTCTCTCTGGCGAATTCCAGGTAATTGTTCAGGCTTGTAACAAGCCACAAGTATAGCTCGGATGTCCATTTCTATATCGCCCCTGTACAGCCGACAGATGATAAATGTGGTAATTATTTCTAATTACGAGCCACGTTAATCAGGCGACTATAATGGCGCGCATTATTACCAAATGTCATTGCTTAAATGCGCTATTAGCTGTGTGCGTCACGACTGCAGTTTGGGAGGAACCTGCAATATATTTTTTGTCTTCTAAAGTGACTTGCTTCTGCCCGCTCTTTGGCACTACAGTAAAAACTTGCAGGCTTTGCTTGCAGTTGATTACTCGTAGGCTGGATGCAAACATACAAGTTTTGTATCTAACTTATTGTTCAAACCCAATATGCTATTGTTTCTTCTATTGTTTTGAGCAGAAATGTCATCCTTGAGGTTCTTAATCCACGGGTTTTTATATGCCGGTTTTTACTGTAGCATAGACAAATTCGAACCTCTGTGATGCAGACGTCTCTAGACAATTGGCACAGTAATACCTCTGTGCCAATTGTATATCTGTAGAATGCATTACATTGCAGATATACAATTCTAGAAACATGTTTATATGCAATGCAATGTTTCAGGGTAGTATCAGCGGTCGCATGCGTGTTCGCTATACAGAGGTTTTTCTCTTCCACGGTCTTAAGTATCTCGAGTACTATATCCATAGTGTTAGGTATCTCGAGTACTTTTTATTAGTTGTCCCTATCGTTTTACGTTCTGCTGACAAGCTAAGCTGTTTGCTATTTTGTGGTCTGTTCCTTGATGTCGAGTTTCGCTTCTTTCTTGCAGGTTGTGAACAAACATCTGCTTCGCGATCTGTCAGATCTCGGCCTTTGGAATGATGATATGAGAAACCAACTGATTGCGCACAGAGGATCTGTTCAGGTAAATTACTTTTTTTAGTTTGTCTTCCGGCTAGTTTTGTTCTGGACAATGTTTCCTTGTAACCATTGTTATTAAAAGTATTTCCATGGTCACCTTTGCATACCAATTAACTCGCTAAATCTAGCATCACAACATCGAACTTGCATAGTCAAACGAATACTTGTGTCCTTCAATGTCGTATACATTGAACAATGGCAGATATTGATATTGATGATACTTTGATGGTGATATTAAAGTTAAAAATAACAAATATATTTATGGATATATTATTTAATAATAGAAAATATAACTCATTGAACAATGGCTCTTTTTTAAATTTTAACCCTCGCGGATATTGATTAGGGATCTTTTTTTTTTTTAGAACATTAGCAAAATCCCAGATCACATCAAAAGACTGTACAGAACAGCATGGGAAATTTCACAGAAAACTCTGATCAACATGGCGGCTGATCGGGGAGCATTCATTGATCAAAGTCAATCTTTTAATGTTTTCATCGGTGAACCAAACTTTGGCAAGTTGACGAGCATGCATTTCTACGGCTGGAAGAAGGTATGTTTATAAGTTCATCCTGTTCATTTAGTTGTTTTTTGTTTTATGCCATGGATGTGACGCTCGGATCGGTGCACTATGCCTGAGAATGAAGCGTCGTTGTCAGTTTAATTGCTTCTTCGAGGGATGGACAAAATGTTTGTGTTGTTCGCTCTATGAAAAGTACATTGCAATGAGTAAGGTTAAAAATCACGAGATTTGGTATCTGGTTACTAATTAAAGTTCTTTTGTAAAAGAGTTTTTCATACGTCGGATTTTGATTTCGCAGCTCTTCACAGAGCCTATGTCCTCGCACAATGCGTTTTGGACATATAGCTTTCACAAAAATGTTTGAAATATTTACGGCTAACGTGGTTAGTGAACAATGCTGCTATTGTTGCATTTGGGTTTCCTTGCGTACAGTCTTGCTTACGTGCCAAACTTGCTGTTTTTGTAGGGACTGAAAACTGGAATGTATTACCTGAGAACGAGGCCTGCAGCTAGCGCAATCCAGTTCACAGTCGATAAACAAAGCTTAAAAGGGAATGTGTCCCAGAGTACCGAAAATGAAAACATGGATGCCATGGTTTGCTCACTGACAAACCCAGAGAACTGCACTAGTTGCGGATCATAAGAAGTCTCTATTAGAACTTCTCACTACCAGGCTAATTTCGTAGAACTGTTTATATTATTGGTATGATTAATGCTAGAACCCGAAGTGTACAAAGATGTAGACAATTGTGTGTACAATTACTCGTAGTTGCATGTCGTAGTGCTTTGTTTAAACTCTTCTTATTTTTTTACACGTTTCCTCCAATCAAAGTCGCGCTAGAAATTTGAATAATGTCCGGGACGTTCAATCATAAGGATTAAGGTAACGATAACCTGGACACGTATGTTAGTTTGGTTAATTACAAGTTTGATGCCTCGCTGTCGTGTCGTCGAGTCCCGTGCAAAAGTACTTATTTGTCAATGGAATTTTTTTGAAATTTTACTTTTGGACGGGGGCAACATAGTTGGCAGATGGTCGTCGTCTTGAATTTCTAGTGTTTTTCTCAATGATGTTGTCATGTGTTATGTGGGCACGTATAGGAGGGACCTGGGGCGTGGTAGTGTATCATGAAGTTGTATTGTCTGTGTAACAATGGCAATCAATCAGGCCTTTGTGACGTCATCCGACTTAGATTGTTCATTTGTCACTCTAAATAACATGAAGAATTTGCAAACAGTTTATTGTAGAGATATTAGATTTTGTTTGTTGTCTTCTTGCGAATGTCTGATAAAATTAATCTGAAATTATAATTATGCCTATTTAACAAGTGCGGTTAACCTTGGCATGACCGAAGCTCTTCACGGAATGGAGAGAGGGGATAATATCGTGGTTTTCAATCGGAAGGTTCATCAAATCTCTGATAAATAGTGCTTTTGTTGACGATGCATCTTAGAACCAGAACCCTTCTTTTCTTCATCAAATGCCCTCCGGATTTATCACATCAAATAAGTTTGACCTTCAACTTTTTTGTAGATGATTTACATCAACGAAATAATGACCCACACGCTTCTGTACTATTGTTTTCACTCTACAGTGACAATTTGAAAGTTTTAGTAGTAACAGCCCTGGGCATTTAATAAGGGGGCGATTATTTCACGCCTCTTAATTTTA
This sequence comes from Sanderia malayensis, assembly GCA_013076295.1. Classification (NCBI taxonomy): domain Eukaryota; kingdom Metazoa; phylum Cnidaria; class Scyphozoa; order Semaeostomeae; family Pelagiidae; genus Sanderia; species Sanderia malayensis. Next base: position 6,298,854 of record RQOL01000616.1, on the reverse strand, counting down.
AGGTGGGCGTTTATTTGAGGGAGGCGGTTAAAAGAAGGTGGGTGCTCATTGGAAGAAATGTGGTATTTATTTCCAGTAAGAGAAAAGGGTTGTTTTGAGCAGTCGACGCCTGGTTGGCTGATTCCCCAATGACGTCAGATGGCAGGCGATTGGGTGAGAGCAAAATGCGCTGCATTCCTTGGTGAGATAGAAGGGCATTTGAAAATAGTGCAGCCCAGACGCATGATTAATGACATAGGAAGCCTGATAACCATACAGGAAGAAAATTCACTCGAGTTAGGTGTTACCCCATTATCCCTTTCCTCCATGCCACTTCAATCTGTTTAGAAATGACGAGAGATGAATGATATATAGATAACATAGCTCACAATATGATGGCACTTCATTCAAAGATTTGGTGCTAATGTTGCATGACCATGCAATTGAAAACAAAATGATAAATGACTGCCCCGGAGGTATGGTTCGAATGCATACACTCTGATTTGGGCGACGACACAACCTAATGCATCGAATGTTGCATGCCTAATGGCAGGCATCGCTGTGGCCCTGGCTTGGATTATGATTGTATGCGATGCCTTTATTGAGAAGCATTTTTCAGTTGAAATTCGCATAGAAAACGTAAATCGATCTCTGAATGGAGAGAATAAGGTGGAATTCTTGGCGAGTTCCATGCCGTGTTTTGAACCATAAAAGATCTGATGCATTGTTCGGGTCAACTACTTTGCAGATAAAGCCTGAATAGTTAATATTGAGTTGTGAATTGAATGGGAGAACATACATTCCTAGTCAAGCATGACCATAATCAAAGAAAAAATCCAGTATACAACTGTTGTTTTGTGTTTATGAGACTAGGTGAGCAACATCCGAGGTATAAAATTAGTGTTCGCGACATTGCCAGTGTAAGATTACACTGTCGATATCAAACGCCTTGTTATTGACAAACTCGATATCAGTAAGTTTCGCAATAAAACAACATTCTGATTAGCATTTCTCTACATAATCTGAGACATTTTAGATTGAGAGTCAATCATAGCAGAATGCATCGGTGTTGGCATTTGGCAGTTTGAAAATTACAAAAATCCACCATAAAGGATATTTGCTCGCAACGGAAATCGTATTGTAAAGAACAACGGAGTAGAAAGCATTTTACAAAGTTTTCGTCATAATATCGTCGACATCTGTGAGTTCATGCATATGCTTCTGTAGGTTTGTTTTCCATGTTTACTTAACTACTTAATTTTATTTGAATAGAGAGCTGTAACAGATAGAATCTTTGAAGAGATGGTATTTTGACGGGACTACTGTTCAAGAATGCCAAATGTCGTCCCAAAACGTTCTTGTTCGTATGAAAGAAAGTAAGAATTATTATGGAAAAGGTCTTCGCTTCGCTATATATTGACTAAAAGGCTTTAGCGTTAGGCTTTGACGTATTGCTTGATTTTAGCATTCATGTGTTTGGTCATGATAGTACTTTTAGATAAGAATCCTTTGTTTGCATGTGTATAACTAGGAAATAATCTACTGTTGATACTGGGAGATTGTGTTTGAGGAAATTTCATGCATTTCATAACTCGTTTTGCGATTTTCGTTAGGAAGACACATGTCTGAAACAGAATCGAGCGAATTCGAGCCTTACGATTGCTTCGATGACTTCGAAGCTGATTTGGAAAGATTTACAAGATCACAACCAGCCGAAACAACAGAAAACTACGATCACCAAGGCATGAAATATGAAACAACTTCACAATCAACATCATTATCTCGTCGAAACATGGGCTTTATGAGGGGAGAAGAGGCAGATAATAGGGGTAAAATTGCGATTCAAATCAAGCCGAAACGATCAACAAACGGGTCTGGATTTCAAGATCGTTCTGAAGCGAAAACACTGCCAAGAAGAGGGCCAAGTATCGAAGAACGTTTAGCGAAATTCACTTCGGCAACCTCATCAGAGGCTCAAGTTTCATCAACAACATTGAAACCAACGCGCAGCAGAAAGCTATCGAATCCCGAACGAGGAGAATTCACATCCACATCACAAACTGCCGATCATCTGTTCACGAAGCATCGGTTTCGTGCTGCAGCCGACACATTCAAAGATCTGCAAGGTAAAGACGAAAATGCAAACACAATTGCTAGAAAAAATAGCTTGGATTCGGAAATACTTAGTGCAGCTTCGCAAAGTCGGCTTGTTACACACAAAAGCCACGAAATAAAACCAATTGACCACACAAAAGACGAAATGAGCAGAAGAAGTAGAAACTCGGATAGGACAGGCGAAACCTCCGTCGTCATTTGTTCACCGTCGCGTAGGCCAGTGATGCAGCAACAAGACGAACAAGAGAAACTTTCTCACCGTCGCAAAGCTGGGCAAGCAAAAATACCATCACCGACTGTCATTGACTATCCAGAGCCCCAGCAGGCTCTCAGCAGGTTAGGGGTGTCAGACAGAAAAAACACAGCAAAACAAACCCAACAATGGAGCGGACAAGAGGCCGAACAAGGCAGTCATTTACAAAGGAATTCTAACTCACTGATTAGAGAACAACAAGGCAGTAAAACACTACCTCACCATCACATTACCAAACCATCGGGTTTAAAGACATTCTCAACGTCTGCAGTTAATTCAAACAAAATCACCAGTGTCCAATCATCGAAAAACCGTTCATTGTCAAACAGTTGTAATTCCAGCAAGTTACAACAGTTTTCAGCAGCGATCTCTTCATCTCAAAGGGAGCAAACACAACAAGGCCCGAGAGGTGGAAATTTTTACTTGACAAAATTAAACTCGTCCCTGAAATCGACTGATCAGAATCAAAGTCACATACTTTCTCCACCATCTTCGGCACCGTTGTTAAGAAAAGCTGAGGCCGGTTCGTGGATATCACCATCGAGTCAAAAGTCACCTACCCGCAGTACTTTAAGATCGGAATCTTCTTCTCCCAATGTTGTTTCCCCACGACTAGAAAAGAACAATAATATTGTCTGGATTACAGATTCAGCAACTGGCAGCAGTGACGAAGACCGGATTGTAGAAACAGATAGCAGTACTACCACATCATGTAGTGTTATCGACGAAAGAAGAAGACGAAGATTAGTTAAAAGGACAAAAAAGCGTAGCCAAGCGAATAGGAAATCACAGCTCAGCCAGTTTATAGGCCGCGAAGTTTCTGCCATTGAAAGCCAGACCTCTGACGACGGAGCGAGCAGGGCCTCGCCGTCTGTTAATGAAAACATCGAGGATGTAATATCTCCAGATGAAGATATCGAAGAATTAAGTCCAAAGGAAAGTTATAAAAGAGCCAAGCAAATATTCGAGAAAGAAAAGCCAGTTCTCGACTCTAAGCCGCTGTTGAAAACAGTACCGAAGGTGCAGAAAACCGGATATGAAATTGCTACAGTTGATAAAATTATCAAACCAGTCCTGACTGATACAAAAACTCGAGAATCTACTCCTGCTAGATCCCAAAGCATGTCGGCTCTCCACACTAGCTATATTTCAATGTCTGCCATGGATTTAGAGACGACGAATTTGTCCGATGGCCTAAAGCGTGGAAAGAAGAACCGCAACGCTTTCAGTGCCGTTGCGAAGGTGTCGAAAATCACCATACCGTCTTTACAAATGAGAAATTTTTCTCCGCCTGGGAAATACCGACACAACAGTGACACGGAGTCCTATGCTGGCCCGTCGAAAATACTTTCTGATCCGTTCAATTTAGGCCGGAGAGGGTACCGTGATAACAACCTGGCTTTTTCTGATGGCGAGCATGAATTGACTGCAAGGTTAGAGAAAAATGAAGAACAAGATGGTGACAGCTCATTTGACCCGAGCAGACGATGTTATACATTACCCAGAAATCTTGGCAAAAAGAAAATGAAACAGAACCCATTTCAGCTGAACTTGAAAGGAAAGATGAAAGGCAAAGACTATCTTGACATACAGTCGAACAGCCAAAGTAATATTGAAGATGCAAATCTAAAAGTGATGTCATTTTTGTCAATGAAGGATTCAGTAACAAATAGAATTCAAAGTAAGTCAACAGGGTGCATTGGAATAGAAGGCAATAAAATACAGAAAGATATTATCGCAGATGATATGTCAAGTGCGGATCTGCAAAGTGGTACTGAATCTTCCAGTACATTAACAGATATTAACGTAAAGACAGAAATGGACTTTTTATTCCCGGTTCCTCAGCATAAAGTCGATTTAAATGACAGTAATGAAATCATATCAGAGAATGATGTGTTAGTTGAGGAAGTAGCTATTGCTAATCATATCACTGAGTTGCAGTCATCTGATGCATATTTTCCAGATGTAATTGCTCCTCCGGACAGTTTTAGAGATCAACCTGCAGAAAATAACATCACAGCCAATGCAGAGGTAGAAAAAGAGATTCTGGAAAGAGAGATAAACGAATTAAGCGAAGAGCTGATTTCCACTTCTAGTCCACTTGGTGATGAGTCTTTTAAAAGTCACAAGATTGCAAATGATACCAGTGCTGAATTGGAGAGGGTAAGAGGTAGGCAAATTTTAAATAGCCAGCAGGATGAAGATCACGATAGAGGTGAAAGTCCAAGGCGAAGACCTTCGTACTTGAAGGCACAGTTTTCTTCGGAAACTCTGTTCTGGCCAGAGGCAGGAAGTCAAGGTGTACTTTCTGATGAAAGCAGTAATCTTGCAAGCAATTTGAAAATGCCAGCAACAATTATGGAGGATCAGGCTGCAGTGCTTTCACCAAGTGAAGAAAAAGATTCGCTAACAGGGCAAAAAAAGAAAAGGGCCAGACCTCGTATTCCTTCAAGCTTAGAGCCGATCAAATCCAGTGCTGGAGACCTTATTATGCCAAGTAAGGCTGAAACAGATAAGAAATCCAAAGGTATTTATATATTACATATGTTTTTTAGTCACTTTCAATATTTCTGTCTGTGATTGTCTCATTCAAACAGTGACAAACTATCAATCTAATGTCTTGCTAAACACACACAATGGACAGATATTTTGGGTATCGTTGCTAAGTTTTCCTTTTGTCTCAGGCATTATTTAATTTATGAAAAAAGAATATTAAAGTTTTACCCAAAACCACAGCTATGGCAAACTCAGTGAAGGGTGTTTTTGGAAACTGTGACCCTGTGCGGAGGTTAAATTCAAATTAATCAACAGGCTTTGGAAACGGCCAAGTTTATTGCAATGGAATGAATTCAAAATGTGTCTTATCCTAATATAATAATGTTATTTATAGAATACAAATCTTTTGTTTACAATTGAAATTTCTCCAGTCTCTGAATCTGGTTCCACGTTGATTGATTATTAAAATAGTTGGCTTCCAATACAATTATATTTTTACAGTAGGTCATATGTTGATATAAACAAAAAATTGGAAACAGAATGTCTAGTTCTATGGATATAAAGTTACATCACATGCACACTAGATCCACACCGATACACGATATTTGTTTGACGTCATTGTCACATAACTTTACGCTCTGGTATCCCGTATTAAAGAAATGATACATATCGCATTAGGTTTCAGTCTAATGCTATAAACATTTACGCATGGCTTGGTACGGAAAACCCTTGAATTTTGGGATTTTTACAAAATTGATATCAGCTTATCCGCTCAGAGAAAGCTAGTTAAGATGCTGAGTATATAGGGGATTGTGTTGATTGCAACTTGCCTAATTATTTACCCAGCCAGCCTGTGCTGTTAAGTAGACCAGCAAGGTGCTTGTCTGCTACCACAGTTGTTGCATTCTCTTTTTGAATTTGAATGCCCGAAATTTGACCACACGCAAAAAGGGCCTTTAGACTCTGATTCTGACTTCATTTGAGGGCTATCACTGTGTAATGTGACGTCAGTGCATCTGGTATCAGCAATGGCTGATTTTGATTTGCTTCCTGTATGCTGCATTTATTTTTGACATTTAGCCTGTAGTTTGAATCTCGAATCGTATCTGGTACAGATTTATCATTGGTATCATTGGACGGTTGATGCAACGGTGCATCAACCGTCGCTGCAGCGCTTCGGCTGAATATAACGCAACAAAATAGATGAATATTCAGGGTTGCAACTGCATTGCCGTTTCATTTCTTAATTTCCAGATAAACCTTCGCTCAAAGACGCCAAAAATGACCGAGTCGGTAGCTTTCAACAAATCATTAAATCGGAAAGCGAATCACCGTCGCCAGCATCGCCAGCATCACCCAGTTTACTCGAGCATAAAAAGCCAGAAGTCGTCAAGCGAAGGCCGAGGGCACTGCTTGCAGCTCCGCCCATGTTGGAGGAGATTCCCGAGGAGAAGAGTCACGGCTCTGGTGGTGAAACAAGCATTTCAAGGACCGATAACACCGCCGCCGCCATTGCAGCTAAGGCGAAAAGGGGGAGGAAGCAAGGTGCTGTTTTGCAGGTAAAATTCTCAATGTATATATATATATATGTAGCATGTATGAATAATGTTTTCAATGGCATTTTCCTGCCATAACATGCGCGATCCGTTATAAATGTCTGCGCGCCCCTGTAGCTACCTCCTTTCAACGCAAAACCTCGACACGTTTCCTTTCGAGTTGCTTGTTTCGTGGAAAGGTTGAATTTTAAGATTGTCCTCGTCCATAAATGCTAATTACTGATGGTATTATTTAATTTTTCCAAAAGTCTCCCCTTTTGGCCGACGAGCAGTTGGAGCCATTGGACGGACAAGAGAGCCCGAGAACGGAGAAATCGGACAAGAGCGAATCGGGATATTTTACCCGGTCTCAATCGTCAACTCCGAGCCAATTAATGAGCAGCCTCGACGAGATCATGCCATCCGACAGTCCAACATCGTTTGGCGGTATCGAGTTTGCCGCTGAACAGAACAACGACCCACTGAAACACGACCGACTACTGGACATATTCACTCAGAACGCACCAGATGCGATCAAATCTCACAGCGAACCGACTTCGGTCGCTGCCGCCGCCGTACAGCCCGGACTCGGCCGGGAAGCAAGCAGTGAGGCACTGGCGCCAGCGAAATGGACGAGCAGCAGTGATCCGAACTTGCCTGCGAGTGTGAAGCCTGAAGCGAAACAGCCAAAGCCGCAAAATGCCGTACAACAGCAACAACAACAAAAAGGGAAAGAGAACAAGGATACAAAGGATCAACGCAAGGGAAGTTCCGGGTCGAATGAGAGCGTGCGAAGTCCCATGGGATCACCGTTCGAACAGCAGCAGCAACAACAACAACATCAGAGGAACGATTCTCAAAAGTCGCTGTCATCAACTTCGTCCGTTCCGGATAGTCCCATTCCCAGACCACATGTCGCACCCGATAGTCCTGTCGGAATTATAACTCCAAAAGCCAAGCAAAAGCCGGTAAGTCATGAATTTCTGAGCATGCGCATTTCTATTCATGTCTGCCTTTTATCGCTTTCTCACCCTCACTAATACTCTACGTTGCCGTGCCTTGTCTTGTCATGTATTGTGTTGTCTTGTCGTCACCGTGTCGTGTTCAGTTGTGTTGTAAGCTTAGAACAAGGCATACTTCAGACGAAACTCTCGCAATGTTTCACATTACCCGCTCCTTGACACTGGTAGAGTGAAATTTAAGCAGCCTTGAAATGAACTATGACGCAACTTCATGGTTTATTAAGTGATATGAGGTTTTTAACATATCTAATTTCAGTATTTCTGAAGCTTGATATGAATTGACACATTTCATACCTCAGATATTAAGTATGAGTGACACGACTCACATGTAATCGCAATTACTGCTGTTTGGTTTAGAGTTTTGTCAAGTGACTTATCCTGCTTTATACATCGGTTTCTGCAATGGAATTCCTAAAAATTTCACCATACTTGAAAAAGGAATGTACCGAGTGACGCAAGAGAAGGCTAATTGAAATAAGCAGAGCTTCAGATGTAGTAATGGAATGCAGAAATAGCATGGATACACAGCAGACTTTGTTGTTTGTCAAAGTTGTTTTTCGTGGGTCGCAGGGTAGTGACAGAGCAAGTTTTGTTATCAGAAGAAAATGGGGATGGTTTAATAACCGTGTAGCCAGAAGGAATAGAGAATACAATACTCTAACACTTGAAAGTCTTTCAGTGTCATCTGTGGGAGGGTGTTGCAAAGTTTGCAAAGAAATCCTTAAATTCCCTGCAGTAATCTCCACTTACTTCAATACAATAATGTGCTTTGCGTTTTTTGCAACAGCTCTACCTTCTACCGTTACACGCGCCCTTGTCTAACACGTAGCATCGTTCACATATTAAATGTCGATACCTTTACAATAGAGAGATGGCCCATTAGAATCAACAGTCGTGATGTGGTTGACATGTTGTCGTGGAATAGGTTTTTGACTCACGGCGCATGCGTCGTGTAGTCTATATGGCCAAGTTTCTCGAAATAACAATGGTTCGATTGTCCGGACAAAAATTCTTGTACCATCAGGTATTGCGAAATTTGAAATTCTAAAATTTTCCCATACAAATCTCTCATAAAAAGTCGCGCGCAAAATTTTATTCTTATGCAAATTAGGAGATCATGCAGCTGAAAACAATTGCAAGCTGTCATTATTCTCAGTTGCTGCTGGTTTGATTACCGTATTTCCTCGATTAAACGCCCCGGGGCGTTTATTAATCTCGGCACTTTTTTGGGGGGGGCGCCTAATCGAGGGGGGCCATTATTCGAGGGGGGGGGGCGTTTATTAGAAAGTACAAGATCACAGGCTCTGTCATTGGGTCCAGAAAAAGAAAAAATGGTTTAGTTGAGCCTTACTTTATCGAGCAACAACGTAGAAAATGAAAGTCGCTATGGTTTTGCACAAAGGGGGGGCGTTTAATCGAGGGGGGCGTTTATTGCAATAATTGGTTGCATAAGGGGGCGTTTATTCGAGGGGGGCTTTTAATCGAGGGGGGGCGTTTAATCGAGGAAATACGGTATTAATTTTTATTCGTGCGTGGCCAGAATCAAGAAGACCCAAAAAACGCTATTTTTATTTTGATAAAGAACACAGGAATTGCTTTCTTGTCGTGGGGATAAATTGATCAAAATTAATGCCTGCAAGTTGAAGAGAAAAGCTGTGCGGAAGTATAGTAAAAAAAAAAAGAGAGAAAAAAGAGTAGGCCCCAAAAACTATTGTATCATCATTTGCACCATCATTATGTTTTATTGTTTTTAGCAGGGGATATTAAAAGTAATCCCTGTCCAGAAAATCCTGACTTCAGATTTTAAATTGTTGATGATTACGTGCATTTAATTTAGTTTTCTTTTCAATCTCGGGTTTTCTAAATTTATCCATCTGTTTTGGGGTATTGTTTTGTTTTCATGAAGTCACATCAACAAAGATTTGTTTTTGGTTTTCAAACCGAGTGTACTTTTCAAAACATATCGTTTTAATCAAATGCTAGATGCTTGAATGTATAGGCCGTGAGTCCCCTGAAGGGTCACTTTCATCTTATTTAGCATTGATCATTATTGAGTTAAACGAGAAGGATGAAAACACTGCGGTGGAATCTTGGTGTAACGAACCCTGTCCCTCCCGCCCGTAATGCAATTCTCACGGTTTTGCGAGCTGAATATGTTTTGTTCCTTGACTTGATTCACAATACAATTTTCTTCTCAACTCGACCAACTTGTGATATAGCGAATTTTATTTTGGCTTAGATCAAGTTTTGCAATATTTCGACTGCACAGTAATCAGGCATTTGGTTTCTTGCTATTAGCCTGAATCTCTCCACAAACTCCATTTAATGACAAACGATAAGTGGTGCATTGTGCGAGAGCTGCATATTTCAGATGGCTTATCCTTATCCGAATTGATCAATTCTGCCCAGTCATCCTTGTAATCCAGATTAACTTTGTTCGATAGTTGAATTATGGTTTATTCTATCTCTCGTATCGTTTCTTGTCATGATTCAAAAGAACTCAGCATGCCATACGATGCGGCTTATATCATACGACGTAATACACATGAATGCTACATAGCGTCCTATGTGGTATGGCATGAATTTTCGGCTTTATTTACTCTTTACTCCGTACTTGAATTGATGTTCGCACTGACTCCTTAATTCTAGGCCTAATTCAGCATCTATATGGCCCAAAGCAGTTGCCAGACCTAAATAGAGCACTGGCCCACCCACCTGTTTTAATAGCTACTATTATTGCACAGCTTCTATATCAAACGCTTTTTAGAATATGCTAATTAGCATGGATAAGCTCTTGCTCAGAAATTCAGTAAGCAAGATCATATGTTTGTCTTCAAGATTCACACAAAGAATATAAAGCAACATCTCAGTTCAAAGCAAAATAACATCAGTGTGCAGTACTCGTCTTGTAAACAGTCAACAGTCAGCGTCACAGTCAGTTAGTGTAGATAAGTAGGCTGATGTTGTTATTCAGAACGGTTGGCTTGTTTTGAAAAGGAGGCTGTCTCGTATTCGTTGTTGGAGTTCAGCCCATGTTAGAGTATAGATGTAATTTTCCTAACAATATTGTGCAATGGTGCCTGTCGTTTAAGTGTGTAAACAGAGTTGGAGTTAGCATGCATGTTGACGTTATTTACTGCACATTGGCGAGTGTTTATTCCTCGAAGACACGAAATGGTTTGAAAGTGTCTCCTAATATGTTTATGCGGCATATGCTTCACATCTTTGCATGCTGTGTACAGTGTATACCAACAGTCTACCATGTGTGCAATTTATTATGCAAAGGACGGCAGAAGTAGTAGCGCATTCATTAATTTCGCAAGACGCCGAATTGTGCGTATCGCGCATTGTTCAGAAGAACATCGGCGAGCCCGAAATTCCGTCACCTTTTGCACGGTAATCCGAACTCTCCTCAATCCCCAATGACACCACGACTTGTACAGAGATATACGTGACAATGTAGTTTCACGCTCTTGCAACCATCCTGCGGCCTACTGTATACATGTTAGATTACTTTACAATGTGCCGACAGGGTAATCGACATTGTTTCATGTCCGATTTCAGACGAATTCGGGAATGTAATGATGATTAGGGAATGCTCTTAATTATCAGTACCCACTTTTTGAACAACGTCTTAGTGTTCAGACTGGTTTGTGATTAGAATGCAGTCGTTTCTGGTATGGATTTTGCTTGCAATATGACTTCATATTGATCTGGTTTACCCCAAGCAATGATGTTTACTTTTTCGCCGATTTTGTTTTCACGAGTTTTACAACGAAACAACGACAGACAACCAACGACAACAAACAACAACAACATGGTCATGATGTCATAAACATGACAATAACAGATATGATCCAACGCGTCTTTGTTTACGAATTTGTGTAGTCGAACGTTAATAAACTTAAGTTTGGATTGGATCAGCGCTGTACATTGTTTGCGAGAGATAATGTCCAAAGCTCACAGGAAGCTTGGAACAAGACGATTTAGTTTTGATAAACAGAGACTGGCTCTTCACAGAACATCGAAAGTCTGCCTGGGTCATGGAAGTATCCAGGTATAATGCATACGCAGGCAATTATGCGCCCTAATCTAATTGATTTGCATTACTGATTGCCTACTACACAGCAGGGTTTTTTCTGCAATCAATGGCTGAATGTGTTCGCTTGAAATTTAGCTAATATACCGCATAATGTTTTGGATAAAGAGGCCCAGGGCTTTTATTAATTGGCAGGTCTCATGCATGCTATTCAATGGAGATGCTTTTTTGAAACGACGGGGTCTCTTATTTGAAATATGGCTAAATATGGTGACATGGCTAAATGTATGGCTTGCCAACTGCTTTATATCTTATTACAATACTGTAAGGTGCAGTCAGGCACAGTAAAGTAGTGCAGTGCAATGCAGTACAGTATATTACAGTACAGTGCAGTATATACTAGCATATCATCATAGTACAGTATCGTATCGTGCATAGTACATAACATGTACATAACATACAGTATGAGAATTTATTTGGATTGTTGGCTCAATTATTGCTAAGGATATGAAAGAGGAGGTTTTGAGTAAATTAATGTAAGATGACTGTAATTACTGATGTTGTCTTTGGCTCGTTAGTAGTTTAGCAATTGGTCAATTAGTTCTAATAGGATAATTATTCTTCTCACAGTATTTCACCGTTTAACGGTAATTGCCTGTCGATTACGGCGGTGGTTTGGCGATGACTTTGGCTTTGACGAAGAAGAGATATCAGTTATCAGTTATCTGCATATTACTCTCAGACCTGGTTTGCCTGTACGCTGATGTACCGTAATCGAGTTTTGGGTTTTTAACTTCGTTTTGAATGAGAACGAGGCTGCAACTTTTAACCTTGTTTTTGGCCTGTTTTCAACTGAGGATCAGTTGCATTCCACATTAATGACTTCATGTTAGAAAGTATTCAAGTTTTGTTCTGTGTGCGATAACTTTCGTCAACTTTACTCTTGAGTTTAGTTTATAAAAGTGGTCGCATAGTGGACCATAAATATTGGTCCCAGAACAGTAAGATTTTTTAAATGGTTTGGTTTTGCCTCTTGATTCTTCTTAAATTTTTGTTGTTTTCTGCTTCACTATTTTTATCAGTCACATTCCTTTGGTTCCGGATACTGCTGGTGCACTTGTTTATTTTCAAACTAAAATATTCCACCAGTTTATACGTTTGTTCAGAGAGCAATATTTTTCAGTCAAAACCAATCGGCCTGATCAAGACGCGGTTGTTGCGATCTATAATTGATTGTATTGTCTCTACTACGACTTCTCATTAATGCAAAACTATTTCAACCATTCACTGAAAATTGTACGCACCATAGTCCTCGTTTAATCAATCATTAACGCTCGTACACCGGCAACAGTCCGCAGCATAGTCATCGTCTAATCAATCTATCTTAATCCTGATTGTTATCTGCGGTGTTTCATTTCTATGTGTTTATTTATGTGTGTGTTTGTGTGTGTTCCGATCATATTAAGCCCTTTGTGTGTGTGTGTTGTTAATTTAACTGGCTTAATGTTAAATACCTTCGTAATCTTGTGGAAGCGTTTTATTTTGGACCTTAATGGATATTGGTTAATCTTGTCACATCTTACGAATGTGTCTTGAATTAGATTAGCTTGTTTTCCTTGCCACAGTACATTCATTCAATTTCCAGAGTTAACTTTCTTGGCTATGCATAGTGGCTCCTACGAATGCGAGCCAGCCTTCCCAAATTTCTGAATTACATGACTTGTTTGTATATGCAGTATAGTCTCAATATAGTTGGCTACAAGCAATGACTGCCTAGCATGACGAAATGAATATCTAGGAACTGGTTCATGATACAATTTGTCCCAGATTTAACCTGAGTTTGTGTTTACTTTATCAAAGCTTGCTCTTTATCTTTGTGATTCGATTGTATATAGCTAAAAGTCTCCATCGTCTTGTCTCAACCTCAATTTCGATTCAGTGATTAATGCTGAATCATTCACATCTGCTCTTATCATGTAGTTTTACCTGATGCGTAAAATTACTGAGATCAATTTTTTTTCTTTTTTCAGGATATGCGAAGGCATGTCCTTCAGAATCTATTGGACACAGAAAAGTCATACGTACAAAATATGACTTTCCTAGTGACGGTGAGTGAAATCATTTCTCCCTGCTTTGACCTATTTGATGCTTCATAAACCATGTCGGTCGGCATGTTTCCAGGAGGTAGTCACGCAGCTGTGGTGTGAAAGTCTGCATTAGGGCCACACTGAAAGCCTTTTTGAATCTCAGTCTAGTCAGTGCCTCCCATCTTTATCGCGAGTAGAGCGCTTTCTTAGCCACCAACGCATTATGATTTTCTTAGCCATCTAATGTAATCACGATGATTTGATCAATTCGGTCATTATTTCTTTCGATAATTTGTTAGTTGATTTGCCATTATTTCATAACCACGTAATAGTAATTAGGGTAAATACCATTTCCTGCGCTAAATCGATTTATGCGTGATATAATGGAGTGGATAAAGAATTAAATCTCACTAACATCCGAGGCTCAACAGGAGCAGTAGAAGCCTTTCAAATCATTTCAAATCAATGAGTGACCAGAAATGATCTTAAGGCATGACCAATAGTAACATTGAGAGGGTGTTTACTATTAACTTCAATGAACCAAAAGTGACCCTTAAGGGGTAGAGGGCGGGAGAGTGATGTTGAATGTTTGGCATCTCATTCATTGGGTTCTTAGTTGCACCCCGAATGCTTTATGTTTTATGCTAAGCATAACGTTGATGAGCATGTTTCATCTGAACTCTGTTTTGATTGTTCATTTTTTTTCAGGTATACTATAAGCCGCTGAAAAAAGCTGAGAATGCCAGCATTATAGAAACGTCCCAGGTCGATGAGATCTTTTTTCAAATTCCCGAAATCCTCGTCAACCACGAGTTCTTCTTGGAGCAGCTGATTAACCGAGCTAATTGCTGGACTGACAAGCAGATTGTTGGCGACATATTTGTGTCTTCGGTATGTATATGTGAGCCTTCTGGTCCGGCTTTTCCATCGAGAAATTGTCGCCAGTCCTGTTAATATATCGGAGTAAAAGTAGTCGTAGTTGGATATATAAGTAGCTATTATAGTAAGGTGAACAAGGCAATTTGTACCAAAATATTTCCCTTCAGCACTTTCTCATTCGTAATAAACGCTGCCTTATAAGGTTTTAATTTTGTTTTCTAGTTCACGAAATGTCTTTTAATGGATGCGTATAGCTCGTTCATTAATCATTATTTACAAGCAAGAGCTACAGTTCGATCGTCATCACTTAGGCCGGCATTTGGAAAGTTTCTCGAGGTATGATGACATTATATAATTCTCTCTGTATCATTTTTCTGTGTACACATCGCTGCACACTCTGTGAGTCTCCTCGTCACTTCAAGTGGTGAACTGAGATCGTTATTAGCCAAGCAAAAAGCTCAAACATGCTTGAGAAGAGTCTAGGCTCTGTTTTCTTTCTTGGCATTCTTATGTCTGTGATTTCTATCTCTCCTCCCTTTCCATTCAGACGAATAATGCGCGTTGTGGATGAATTCAGTTTCGAGCCTTTGAAACTCTCGTGCTATTGTTTCATTCTTTATTTCATTCATTATTTCTGTTCTTTTTTCAGCAATGTTGCAAAGAACACAGGGAGAAATTGACGTTACAAGATCTGATGATTCAACCTGTGCAGCGAATTCCACGATATGTTCTTATTCTCAAGGCGAGTGGTGACGAATTCTAAATCCATGTATTTTATGTAGGATTAGATTAACAACACAGCAGCCGGCTAACACTAAGGAGATGACGTTCTTGTGCTTACCGTTTGAAAAGGTCTCCATCTGCATGAGCTTTATAATCTTTGAACGTAAAACTCAACACGTCAAGTTTTAATCACCTTTAATCTATCTGATTGTTGCTTTGACCCGTAAGTTTGACCTTCGAGGACAACTTGCGCTTTTGAGTCTGATCTTTGAATTCAACTCTTAAATGCGACCTTTGAACGTGATCTATTAGCATAACTACTGAATATGACTAACTATAGACTAACTACTACCTTTGACCTTTGAACGAGTCAAAGATTGAAACTGACTGATTAGCTATCGATACATTTTTAGGATATGTTAAAGCACACAAGCCCAGAACATCCGGACTATGGTCTGCTGCAACTTGCACTGGAAGAGATCAAGACATTGGCAGAAAGAATGAACAAAGGAGAGATGGAGGCTGATCAAGCTGAGAAAGAGGCTGAAAAGCTGCGTGACATCGAGGCTACAATTGAAGGAATTACAGATGTAAGTTCAAGTTGCTTCACTTTTTGTTTATGAGAAGTCAAATAGGGGTTGAGTCGTCTTCACAGAGAAACAGTAATAGCATTTTAAACATAGCATCTTTTTGTGGTTTTGAAGCCATTTTCTTTCTTCAAAGCTTGTGACATCAACACGCAAGTTTATCAGACAAGATCTGGTGGCTGAAATCGTGAGTATTTAAAGATTAGATAACATCGGGGCCAATTTTATTTCTCGTTACGAATGGTTCTGGCACTTTCCCGATAGAGCTAATGTCAGTTTACAGACGGTGCCTGTTAACAGAAGCTCCACAGTATTCGATAACTTGTCTTAATTTTATCAAAGTCACACAGCTTGCTTTTAATGCTTTTCACATTTTTGTCTTCAACAGAAAGGTGTAATCACGAAGAAGGATCGGTGTATCTTTCTGTTTTCTGACCTACTTGTTTGTGCTACCGTAAGAAGGAAAAACAATGCACTGCGAAGGGGATCACTCGTATTGTAAGTCATTACTCAGACACGTCTCTATGTCATTCGTTAATCCAATGGGATCTCTATATAACGAACTCTTTTCTGCAACAAACGATCAAATATAACGAGCTTTCCTGTGCGAAGTAAACACTTGGTCTGAGGAAATGTTTCATAATTATTAGTACTACTATTTACCAACGGCTTAACGAAATCCTGTCACGAGATATAGGATAACATAGTGCTTCCTTTTTCTTTTGAGGCTTTTTAATTCGCATTGTAGACCAATATATAAGATATAATTTGGAATCGTTTATCATAATAGATCACACAAGTTTTATTGATTTTTTTAGATTCTCCGGGCAGTCAGCAACTGAATTTAACAGGTACAAACTACTTTGGAAACTGCCACTCGACACAACAGAGCTTGTGAAAGGTACGTTTTGGTTTGTGCTGTTTTGAATATATTCACATGAGTCTTGATCGGGCTGTCTTGAGCACATCCTGCAGCATAACACAACACAAAGGACGTCCTTCAACTCCCTTCGTATTTATGTTGCTAAATACAAGGAGAGTTGAAGATTGAAGATATGCACACGTGAATTTGTTTGGATGCCCCTATATCCAATGATTCGAATAAACGCTCGCGGCTCTTGTTATAATCTCCAGTTTCAGGTGGGGCGTTTATTGGAAAAGGGTTTTGGGAGAGGGGGCGTTTATTCCATGCATTGCTAAGACTTTGAATCAATGTTATGTTAATAAATGGTGATAGCATATTGAAGCAATGGGTAACAGAATGTAAATAGTTTGTTTTTGGCTGGGTTTTCAGGTGGCAATTCCTCGACTCCAAAGCGAGTATCTGGAGATAAACAAATTGAGAGAATTGAAGAGGACATTGCTATACTTGGAAAGATCAGCTCTATGACTGGGACATTAGTCACTCCTCACCAGGTTTGTATTTTTTTAACCATGTTTATGGCTTGAAGTCTAAGGCGACTTTTTGCTAGCGCTGTGCTTGAGTAAAATATTCTGGTATAACCCATTGTACGTGGGGTTGAAAGTTGCATGAGTGCCAGCTAATGCAGCGCATGAAGTGCGCCTACCAGGCAAGGCTTCTTCATAACACGGCACGGCGCCAGTACAACGTCTGAAGCAAGCCTAAAATACCATTCTTTATAAGAATATGCTCTCCTAAAGAACAGTATCAATAAAACGATAAAGCGATAAAGCGATTATACGATTTTAATGAAATCAATGTACAGATGCACACATCTTATTGGAGAATGTTCTTGTCTTAATGAAACCTTGATTAGCACTCTGAGGCATAAATGTGACATTTGTCTTCTTGGTTTGTTAGAACTTGGATATGTCAATAAGAGATGTCATAGCAGATCTGAATCGTCAACTCGCTGAGCAAACTCAAGTTGCACCTGTTCAATCAATGCCGGCAAGTTTAGGAAAAGTTGAATTACAAGCACAAACGGAGTAAGTAATTGGTTATTTGTTACCGTATTTCCTCGATTAAACGCCCTCCCTCGATTAAACGCCCCCTCGAATAAACGCCCCCTTATGCTACCAACATTTGCAATAAACGCCCCCCTCGATTAAACGCCCCCCACCCAATTTTTTTAAGTTGGTGTAGTGTATTGTGGTATCAAAGCCAATTGTTTTCCAATTTTTTTACAATAGTGTTCATATGTTGGCATATTTCTTTTGTGCCCATCAGTTCTTTGTGCAAAACTATGGCGACCTTCATTTTCGACTTTGCTCTATAATAGGCACAACTAAACCATTTCTCTTTTTCTGGATCAAATGACAAAGGCTGTGATCTTGTACTTTCTAATAAACGCCCCCCTCGAATAATGGCCCCCCTCGATTAGGCGCCCCCCTAAAAAGTGTCGGAAATAATAAACGCCCCGGGGCGTTTAATCGAGGAAATACGGTATGCTATACTTTTTACTGCTTCATGTGTACTAAGGATTGCAGCGGAATTTGAATATATAGCTCACGTTCCAGTCCTCACACTATGCATTAGGCTTGAGACTTTTGCTGCCAAGCTAACCTCTCTTTAACAATTCTTATATGATGACTGTAGTGCTATCAAGATAACATAAGAGAGGTTTGTTACAGTTCTTTAATGTTATCTTGGTGTCATGCATGAAAAGCCCTCTTTCTTGATTTTATCAGGGATGGAACAGAGAATTTTGTGTTCGTTTTCTTGTCGACAATTATCAAATCATCTTGGGAAGCATGCTATGAAGATGCGAAACAAAAACTCGGTAAGATATGAGTTATGAAAGAACCTGATAACACAGTGAAAACTAAATTTGACAAGCCGCGAGGAATGTCAAAAATTCTTTCCCAGACTAACAGCCTGTTGTATCCAGAATGAATTGTAGTATTCATCAGTTGAATCATTTTCAAGGAAATGAATTAACTAGATGTGGTTTTAGTTTGGTCGTAGTAGATTGCCAGTAGCATGCTCTTGTATATTTGAGGTACATCTTGAATTTGGCACTTCTTGAATTGGGGACATCTGGGCAGCTGAAACCTTGACGTAATTGTGTTCTTTTCCAGCTTATGCAAGGCATACTTTCCCGCCCGAGTTTCAATATCCCCTTCCTATCGACAAAACAAGAAGTGGAATGCAGGTATGTCGATCCTCTTAGCATCAACTTTCTTTTCCAAGTTAGCTTCGTTTTTAACAAGTTTACTCATCACATATTCGAATAAAACTACTTGGTTTTTTGAGGAGATTTTTATAGATTATTGATGTAGTGTTAAATAGATGAGTAGATGTTACCCCCCCCCCCCTTGAAAAATGTGACTGAGTGTTATTTATCAATGGATTGAGCAGTCACTTCATGGGTGAAGCGATAAGTGTTTGTAGTTGATAAGTCACTGTAACACAAATTGAACTTGAATGTAACACAAGTACTATGAATGTACAGGACACACTCTACCATGATTATATTATACTACTCTATGCTATACTATGCTATACTATACCATACTATACTATACTATAGTATACCATACCATACTATACTATGCTATAGTTGTGTTTACGTTTTCATGTTTTCTGGGTTTTTTCAGTTTACGTGTGCAGCTCCGAGTCGGATGGCGAACATTGGAGATGCAATAACGGACCAAAGTAGAGGAGATGTTTGGGTTTGTAATAGTGATGGCTACGTCGGACAGGTCTGTCTGGTATCAATGGTTCCTGAAGCTCAGGTGAGACAATCCTCTTCAAACTTCGCAATAAAGGATGATTGCTTTACGAAAAGACATTTAGTTTTTATATGGAAGATAGTCACAACTGCTATTATACATTCGATATACATCAAATATATAACTGCTATTATACACGTAATATACAATATACATTAGAATATCAGTATAGCTGGCCGTCACTCTGAACTTATTATTGTGAAAATGATTGCAGTCTACTTGTATAATTTTGATAATGTAGAAGACGACCATAAAAAGGACACAGCCATTTACTGTATTCTTCAATAAATGGCTGTATCTTTTTTATTGTCTTCTCTTACATGGTCAAAATTATTCAACATTCTCGTTTTCCTGCCAAATTTATCAACTCTACTTTGTATTACTGAGTGTAATCCTTGTATCGTTAAAATAGATTTTAATCAGCTGTTTTCTTTGTCATTTGCAGTCTCGACCTTGTGTGACTGTTTGTTCGGCTCGCATCCAATGCATATCACCCGTGCCCGGATCAAAACTCATCTCAACGAATAGACCGAAAACAATCGACTCAAGAAAAATGGCCGGAATACACGAGGTATGCATATATTACTATGCTATATGTTGCATGCATCGGGTATGCTACAAACCACTTATCATTGTGCCATTCCTATTACCTTGATGTGCGTTATCTGCCATAGGGTGCAACTCGATCTAAAAAGTCAAAATCAAAGAATCCTGCACATTTGTTAATGAAGTCGAAGAAATCACTGCCAAGTGAATCGGATGAAGACGAGGCTACTGATCGTCGACAAGAGATTATCGCATTCGATAGTCCTGACGAAGAAGATGGCGACATGGGCTCAACGTTTATTGGTATGTTTGTTGCTTCAGAGTACTTTAAACCTTCACCACTTTCTCCCTGCTCTTTAAGTAACACACCCATATCTATTTCCATGTGTACCTTGCGGTATATCAGGTATACCACTATCAGGTAGTCAGTAATGGGTGATATTTTTGTGTCATTTCAATTTATTTTTTTTGTTTAATCAAGGTGGTTCAGTCGTGTTTGGTGGCCGAATGAGCCCGGACGGAAGTAGCTTAGGAACAGTGGAAAGCGTCGAAGCACTAGAGGGAAGTAGCAGTGATAACCAATCATATCCATCGGGCAACGACACAAGCGATGACGAAGGAGCGCAGCCCGGAGATGGTCGAAGAATAAGCTTGCCAATGGGAACTGCAGTTCGCAGGGGCAATCATGGCTACACTTTGAAAGGAAGCTTAGATGATCTGTTGTCAGAAGACAACGAAGAACAACCGACCATGTGGCTCGGAACTGAAGATGGCTGGTGAGTTTCGTTAATATATATTCAGGATTTGCTTTGACATTCGTTAAATGGCAAAGCTCTTGAATGTCAACAAATGTTTTGATTTAGAGGTTATTCCATTCACTACAGGTTCCCTAAATGGCAGGGAAAATGATCTTGTTGAGCTACTGTCACTACGTTTTATAAGGTTTTTTCTTTTGTAATACTCCCAATTAAGTTTACTTGAGTTGGATTAAATGTTTATTTTATTTAGCAAAGCTTTGACTTCAATGCCCAGCAAATGCTTTGAAGTTTTACAGATATTTATCTTTAGCAATAGTCCCTAGGTGGCAAAAATGAGTTGCCTTCTTGACCAAAGTTTTCATTTTGAATAGCAATAAATATCACTTGAGTCTCATTTGACGAAGTTTATTTTTACTGATTTGTCCTTTCCTTGTATTTCTAGCATCCATGTTTACCAGTCAAGTGACGTATCACAGGTGCGCAAGAGTAAAATGAAGATGCAGTTTGGAGCAGTGGTTAATGCTATCCTGTAAGCTACACCGTTTCATCTTCATTGTTTACTACTTTTCCAATCATATTTTCCTGCCATTTCCACGTTTCTTTTGGCTTAATCTGCTTGAATTTGATCATATTTTTTTAATGCTTTTAGGTATCAGGAAAATAAAGTCTTTGTTGCACTTGCAAATGGAGAACTAATTGTTTACAAAAGAGACCCAGGTACATAGCAATTTAGTTTTACAAGTTATGTGTCTCAGCCAGGCAGAATTATGCACATTGACGATGCTATGTAAACCGAAACTAGGTCAACACCAATGTCATGTGCTCGGTCAGCGAGTGCTACTAAAGATTGTCTGTTAAATTAAATAGCTAAGTTTTTATAAGTCCTACAAGAGAAATAAAACTAGGAGAGTTAGCTGCCCTTGAAAATTGCAGCAGGAACCAACATTTTTTGTCTCCGTAGGTAATGGCTGGGAAGTTGCGTATCCAGAGACAATTCGAGTTGGATCCAATGGAGCTTCGATAACATGCATAGCAGCCGCAGCGGGGCGAATTTGGTGTGGATGCCAAAACAACATCATTCTAATCAACTCGTCAACATTGAAGATTGAAGTGAGTTTATTATTTTCAATTGTGTCTTTCAATTTCAACGATTGCATCGCTAAATGGGATGCATTAAAATATAACGTAAAGTTAGGTAGACCAAATGTTTATCAGAGGTTGAATTTGCTTCAACCACGGTAATTGATGGCAATCGTGTGTCTCATTGATGGCAATCGTGTGTCTCATTGATGGTGATCGTGTGTCTCATTGATGGCAGTCGTGTGTCTCGTTGATGGCAATCGTGTGTCTCATTGATGGCAGTTGTGTGTCTCATTGATGGCAGTCGTGTGTCTCATTGATGGCAATCGTGTGTCTCGTTGATGGCAATCGTATGTCTCATTGATGGCAGTCGTGTGTCTCATTGATGGTGATCGTGTGTCTCATTGATGGTAATCGTGTTTCTCTTAAATTTTAGACGACGATTCAAGTAAGTCAGGATTCTCATCGTTCAGTCTACCGAATCGTCAGCTGTGACCTGGGCGTTTGGGTATCGCTTCAGAGTAGTGCTGTTGTTCGGCTGTATCATGCGACGACGTATGAAAATCTGGCCGACATTGACGTGGCTCCAGCTGTCCATAAAATGCTCGCAGGTGAGTTGTGCCGTTGTAATTAGTTAGATAATTAGTTAGGTGATTAATTATATTATTAGAGCTATACTGAGCTTGATGTAGGCGGTAAAGTGAGAATAAATAGTGTTGATTCTTGAATCATTGGTTGGATGGCCGGTGGGCGGAACGAGATTAAGAAAAGCAAGGTGGATTTCATCGTGTTTTATTTCTTGTGCTTGAAGTGATTGCATGCAATGTTTGCTGTAATTGTACCCTCGGTGTAATGGGAATGAAATTGAAGCAACTTTGAGATAATTCGTTAACGCATCCAGTTGAATTGATGCGCACCTTGTTATCTTTGGCGCAAAATTTTACATATGAAAAAGCATGAAAATTGTTCACTTTATATATTCAGGTGCTGATGCAATCATTCGGCAACACAAGGCTGCTTGTTTGCGTGTAACTGCTTTACTGGCTTGCAACGATCTTCTCTGGATCGGAACGAGTGCCGGTGTGATACTCACCAACCCACTGCCAACAATAAAAATAAACACAAAATCATTACGTAATGCGCCCGGACCGACCGGTTCACCACACGGACATACCGGACACGTGCGGTTCTTAACATCCGTCGAGGTGCCCAAGTCGCAGTTTAAAGCGGACAAATTGTTAGCATCGGAATCGTCTGGGTCTAACAATCGATCCTTATCACCTGTGCCACAGAGGACGGGAAAGAACGCTGTGACCGCTACGCACAAGGATGACAATACGAATACGGTCACATTGGTTATAAGCGGCGGTGATGGCTATGAGGATTTTAGGACGAATGCAAATTCAGAATCGGTTGGGCGAGAGGACAGCACGAATCATTTGTTAATATGGCGAGTATAATAATAATCATATATATATATATTATTTTAATATGCTGTCTTTATATGATTAATTGACGGTATAGGCAGGTTTTTTTAACGAAGATCCTGTCTATATAACGCTATTTAAATTAAGAATGAATGGAAAGACGTTGTGTTTCGATGTGAATCTTACGGGAATTCCAAAACGAATGTGCAGTCAGCTCTGAGTGCCAGTAACGAATATTTGACTTGGCGAGTCGTTGTTGCATACGCAGTGTTTTTACCCAGCAACAATTTGCACATATCTCTTTGGTTAGTCAATCAAATTGAAGCGCTACCAAGTACATAGACGCAAAGTCCCAGTAAGTCACAAGCAATGATGCGACAATATTTCCATTAACATATGTCCATACTTTTTGCAAATGTGAATGCACTTACCCGATGAAGACTTAGAGTATTTATTAACAATATCGTTTTTGCAGTCCTTATCGTAATCATTGCATTGTTATTATTATTATTATTAATAACATTTTTATTGTTGACAATTGATGGTAACATGAATTTCCACGCACGCATAGATCTACGATCAGTTTATTTTTCAAACAGCATTATTAAATTATGTGCATAATGTTAAATTGCCCCCTTCCTCCATCCCGTGCCAGCCCCTTCCAGCAATAACTTTAGTTACTGGAAGCCCAATTGGGACTTCGCATTCCCTGAATATTTATAATTTTGTATTTCATTTTCTCAGTCGGAGTACGGAAAGAACTCGATTTGTTTTAATCGGAATTTTTTACTCTTTTGTATAGTGATTAGCTTTATTTTTATACATTAGTTTTTCTATATCATTTAGGAATTTTCTCCATATAATTTGTATTTGGCTTCGTTTTTTAGTATTTTTTAACCCCCTCCCCCCAGCAGTAGATTTGGAGATGGCTGAATTTGTCAAACCCTCTTTAATCGTCATTATACAGCATGCCATAAATTTCCTATAAAAGTAAATTTGAATTTGTATTACTTCAATTAAATAATTTTAATGAGCTCGAATATGGATTATTGTATTTTATTTTTACCGATTTCTACTATTTTCTAGACTTTTACTACGCTCCAGTTCTGTCGGAAATTAGACAATTTTGAATGCCTAACTTTGTAAATACCAACCAATAAAAGGGAGATTTCGATCCCGATCAATTTAAAATGAACCTGTGTAATTAGACCTTCTTTGATATAATTTGTGCATATCATCACTTAGTCTTTCTAAAATTACTTTGGGTATGAAGTAAAAATTGTAACATCTTCATTTGGCGTTTTTGAAGTCCTCTCTTGAAGAAGCCTCGTTTTCGTTCAGTATTGCTGACGTCTGCATTACATCGGCATTTTGCAAGAGTCCTGGATCGTATCGTAATCGTACGATGTTTCAGGTTTGTTTTGACAGCAATGTGAAACATAACAAACAGCAAGCCCTGATGATAGAGATTCTACTTATTCGATTCGAGGTATGTTTGTTTGCTTTCTTTTAAATTAGGCATTCTTCAAGTAATTTATCTGCTAAATTACTGCCATATAACGTTTTGAATATGCTGGAATGGCCTGTCAAAGGTAATTCATTCCACGCACTGCGCAGTGCAGTGCAGGAGCAGGCCTATCAATCATTGTTGCCAAAAATCTGTCCTTGGGACAATTGTAGCACTATAATAAACACGCTAATAACAAGTTTTTGTCGCGTTTTATCAAATATTTTCAAACACTTAAAAAATAAATTTTGCTTGCAAGCCCACCAGTTGTACTTCAGTATGGAAAGTACCCCCCCCCCCCGAGCCCTGAGCCGAGTGTGCTGGTGCAACACAAAATCCCAGTTTTGCAAGTGTGCAATATCACATATATATACTTCAGAGGTGCAATATGAATTTTATACAATAGGCCAGGTTGGCAAGTTTGAATTTTAGGATGGAAACTTTTTACACCAATGTGCACATTTTCCCTCACAGCAAATTATTGTAACACTTGTCTTAGGAGGTGTGAAGTGGCTGATGCCACGCCCTTTCGCTCTGGACACACCCACTTGATCAAGTGAAGTGATAATTTACAAAAAATATCTCGGGTGTGCATTTGCCATATTTTCTATACCGTCAGTTGAGTTATTTGATGTTAAATTCCTCTGCATACAAATACTCAAACTTAGGAGAATTAAATAACTACAAATTAAATTAAAAGACAGATACACACAAAAGAGAAATAAATGCATAACACTGGAGGATGTGTATGAAGGGGGATTTTTGAAGAGGAGCTCTCTCGGTAGCAGAGCTAATGGAGGAGAGAACACCCCCCTCCCCCCTTACCAGATGTTATTTTAAAAACTATGGGTACATTGTACACTGTCAATTAGAAACAGTTTGAGTTTTGAAAGAAAGTCTTGAAGAGCGATAACAATCTTTTAATGTCATCAGCAATTTCATTTCAGTATTTTGCTCTGCAATAGCATACTGATCTGAGGCCATATTAACTGGTAGTTTTTGGCAAGAAAATATAATTTTGCCTGCATTTTTTTAACTACATTGATGAGCAGATGCCATAGGAGTAAAAAATTATGAAAAAAAAGGAGATATTTTGAGAATCTTACAAAATTACATTTGAAGCTAAAGGAAGATGGCATGCCAGTTCTTAGGCCATAGTCATTACTAACACAACTTTTTACATTAAAAAGTCTGCCAATAGAAAATAAAAAAGATTATAACTACTTTGTTACAAGGAAAATTAATTTTGTTTACTATTTCGTAAATACAAGAAAGCTAAGGTTACATTGATATATCATTGTTTATAATTTTGTAATTTTTTCAATTTTAATGATTTTGTGCTGTTTGCCAACTAAACGTTGGCTGATAGGGAATGTTTTTGTAAACATCCAATTTCATTGAAACAGCAATCGTTCATTTTGAATTAATATGCCAGTTAGAATATAAATAAGATATTACAGTTGAACGCTGACAAGTCAAACACCAAGGAGTTTAAAGTTTTGAGCTATCAAGGGCTATCATGAGCATACATACATGCAGCTTTCCAGAAGCAATTAAAAATCAGATATATGTTTGAGACAATAATGGATTTGGTTTGAGTTACCAGATAGTTGACTTATTGTTGTTAATTTGCATAATACTTATACAGTGTTAGATACAGGGGATATTGTTGCAAACTGCAACAGAATTATCTAGAGGTTACTAGAGACCTGGTTACTAGAGACCGAATGGATTGTAGTCAACTTCAGTGTATTTGTAAATGGGGGATGTTGTATGTCTGTCAACTGGTTGCTTATGCTTTGTTATGGCCACGGGTGGCAGTGCAGGTGCATTTGTTTGTAACCTTGGAGGAGCTTTCAGCCTGAAAAGTAAAATTTTCACAAATGTATTGAGAATGAAGACAGGAAAATCACTCAAAGATTTTTCCATACTACATATTGAACATATAAAATACCTTCAAAGCTATATACTTCTATAAAACTAAAAACCACTACTCTTTGTACGTAAAAGTTCAAGTCTCAAATTAGTGACTTGTTGTGTCCATAACATAATAGTTGAAAACTTTAAACCACTTTGAAAAGAGTAATCAAAAATTAGAAAATTATTGTTATATATTTGAGCTATTGAATTATTTGTAAGTAAATGCCACTTGTTAATTATTATTGGATTTGATTAATTTTAATATCAGACAGAATGGTATTTGAAATGAACAAAACAAACTACGGCTAAATTGACAACCGTGAATAACGGGAAAAATACACAAGCTTTGTGAAAATCAATAAAATGTTAAAATCCAAAAAGATTAAATAAAGTCCGAATAATAATAATAATATCAATAATAATAAAAGCATGCAAACCATTCAATTGTTTTTATAAGACTCACATTTTTAGCGCCTTTTCCGTTTCTGCCTTGTCAGCAATTTTGATTTCATAGTCAGTGACAAATTCAAAGCTGCCATATCTTGACATGGCAGATCGCCTTGATCCAATGCTGCTCAAACTATCCAGGCTTCTTGATCGGCGCATTATGACGCCATCATCATTAGCAGTCGGGTCCAGGACCAAATAACTGCCGTAGTCGACGAGGTTCCTCTCCTCCATCGGATCCCACGACTCCGCCCTCGCTTTCACCAACGGAATCGAGGGCGACGATGGACGAAGTGGTAATATGACGTCAGCTCTCTCGCGTTCGCTCACCTGGCTTTCGTTGTGAACGGCCGAGCCGTTCAGTGCTTTGTTTGGAGAGTCTTCTTCGAAAATGATCTCGTTTTCATGTTCGTCATCTCGCACGACTTGTTCCGTTATCTCTGATTCGACCACAGGAGAAGGTGTCGAAGCATACGCCGGCTGGAATGGTTGTTGCTGTGGTTGTGAAACCGGATCCGGTTGCTTGTTATCTTCATCTTCAACTCCATCCACCGCTTCAACATGATGTGCGGTTGAATTCTCTTCGGTTGTTGTTAAATGACTTGGTTTAGAAATGACAACGTCTTCAACATGCACAGTGATTACAGGTGATTGATCAGCAACATCTGACGTCACTGGAGATCCGGCTGGTGTATCCTGAAAAGAAAACAGCTATATTTATCAGTTATCTTGTCTTTGCATGCAATGCCTCTAAAGTTGCACAAATGCGATTTCCTGTGCATTGAAGATGACAACGTAAACAAACAGCATAAACAAACCAACCTGCTTTTGTGTTTCTTTGCTTTTATTGTCACCAGCTACCAGTTGACTTTTTTCTTCTTCGATAATTGACAATATTGAACGCACTTCAGCTGGAATATCATCAAGAAAGCGTCTTTGCTTTTTCAGTTGTTTCATGTTTCGTCTGTATTTTCCGGGCGCTGAGAATTTCGACAGCAAACCCTGTTGTCCATCTTCTTCAATTTTTTCTTTCACGTATTCTTTTGTGTCGTGTTTCTCGGCATCTTCGATTATTGCATCGAGATCTGGTTTGATTTTTTCGCCTGTTTCGATTAACTTGGTTCCATTCGATTGCATCAATCTCAACAACTCTTCTACGGATTCTAGGAAAAAGCGACATCATTTCGTTTAAGTTTCTTGTGGATTAATCTGGACTAGTCCGGATTAACAATTCACGTTCATGTTTCCCTGGTATTTCTATGATTTCCAACGGTCAAATCGTTTATTCGATTTCCGATCCATGAACAATCTAAAATATGCCTGTCATCCTATTGAAGATATCGTTGCCGTAGCAAGTATCAGCATTAGAGAAAAAATCTACAGCATTTCCATGGAAAATTGCAATAAAAATGGTTATACAGAAGCATTTTTGGATGGATATAAGCCCAGTACTAATTTAAGCATGGCAAAAATTTCTTAAATTTTTCACCATCATTAGTTTGTTTGTTATAAAAAACGTGTGGAACAATGTATAAGAAAAATGTTTTGCTAAAACCTCGCGTGCATTCAATTGATCCTGCAATGGTGACCAAGGTTATTTGTGAACATAATCCATGGTTTGAAATGACGTATTGTCCTTTGGAATGTCAAATAAAACCATGGAGACATGTCAATTCCATTAACTAATTATGTGCAGAATGCTCTTGAATTATCACTGCATTGTATCCTGAGACTTTCACCTGAGCAATATGCTGCATTTACTAAATTTCTTTTATTGTGTATACCACAAAGCTTGCAGTCCAGTGTAAACACGCTCACAAGCAAAAGGGGTGGGGCACTTCACAAAGGCTTGTGGGTTTGCTTTATAGATGAAAGTTCAGATATATCATGCATATATCATTCATTACTTCAGGTAGATACCTTCTTCATTGTCATCCAGTCCAAAATGGCTACCCTGCTCTTCTGATGTAAGCTGGATCTGTGATTTACGAAGATCTTTGTTTCTCATATAAACCTGGTAGCATTTTTTAAAGTCGGGTCTCTTGTCCTTGCTGTATCTCCTTTCAAATTTCAGCAAGATGTCTCTGAACTCTTTTGATATATCAATGAAGTCTGATAGAAGATCTACGGCCTCCTTGAAGATCTTGTCTGTCACTGCAATCCCAAGATGCTCTGGTGACATCTCAGCAACATCAAAGATTTTCTGTGTGGATAAATCAGATTCACTGACATCCTGTGTTCTGTATATCCGAGGACTTCCTTCAAGTGATTCAATATTAATGTGATTTGTTCCCTGGCTATCTATCACCTCATTTTCCTTTGAGGCTATAGATTTGTTGCACTCGATTGTTGGCTCAGCATTATCCATGACATCTTTTTCTTTTTGGACTGGAGCTTCATCCTTGGGATGTTGTGCATTTTTCTTAAAATAAATTTGAAAATATATGAGCTATGAGCCATGTATTTTGACACAGTAACACAAGTGTTGAAGTTTTCAAGTTCAGTTTTGAAGGAACACAAACCAATTAAACAAAAAGTTAATTTTTATAAACTTGTAAACCACAATGTACAGGATATAAAGACTGAAATATCTGGGCTGAAGTTTTTAGATAGTAGTACATAGCATAGTTTTCAGGGCATATTCTAGTTTAATATTATGGGGAGAGCACAGTTGAACACTGTTTTGTTTAACAATGTCACCTGTGATTAAGGATGCAGTCATTATTCAAGGTGTATGCAGACAAAATTATGTTTGATATATTGTTGTTGGTTGTCTGTTTTGAAACAAAGCTGATCTGGTGAAAGTAATTAATTAATTATTGGGTGGTGTTTATTGGTAAGAGGGCAGGTGCTTGGCGACAAGCTCAAATTATTTTCCTCATAAAATTTCAGATAAGAAAATAGGAAAATCAAAGAATAGAATTATTTTATGGCAGGGGCAGCCACCCCACCCCCTTGTTCCGGCATCCCTGAAATACTGGTTTCTAAAGTTAGAATGCCTTTCCAACATCGGAAAATGCAAATGAGAATCAGTAGCAATCATTTTATCAGATGAAATTTTATGATATTTTTGTATCGGTTGTGGCTTTATAGTTTGGCTATTAAGAAGCTTAAATTACATGAATAATATATTTTTTAAAGCAACAGGTTGCATTGTTTTATTAGTTGTAAAAATACAGGTCTACATACCACGGGCTGCTATTGAGGAGAGCAGAAGGTTACCTGATTAAACTCCTTTGACTTCATCAAACAAAATATAGGCAGAAATTATTTCAAAATTATTATTATATTTTTGCGGTGTTTGGTAACTGGTTTTTTTCAACAGGAGGGATAAATTCATTTATCAGTTATCAATACGAAAAGTAAACACTTAAAGTTAATTGAAAACGCGAAAACCCGGAGCCATAATATTCCCACGCAGTTTCTGTGTCAACGAGAACAATATCATATCATTTAGTAAAAGGTTTTGTGAACAGCAGTTTGGCCGTAGCGAGATGCCAACATGTGAGGCAAAGTTTGTTTACATTGTCTGTAATGTCTGCATGGTTGATATTGAAAAGGGTTAAAAAAGGCCAGGTTGCTTGAAGAAGTTTATCGTGTCTTGTGACACGGCAGTGTGCGAACTTTTAGGCCTGTTTTCAATTATATGAACGAGGTATTTTAGAGTAAAAACCGACAGTGAACGATAAAAGATTACTACTCAAATATCAATACAATGATCAAGAAATTCGCTGCTTGGCAATGCGAAATATAACAGCCGAGAGTGATGCAGAGAATAAAACCAGAATTTGGATTATCGAAAATCATATAATAAATTATCAATTTGAAATATTTGAACGAGTACCGTAGAGTTAGAAATTATTATTTGAGAAATTGAGCCCCGCGATGAGTTGCCGTATTTCACACTCGTGAAATCATAAAAGAATCACGAAAGCACGGGACTCGACCACTTGAATTACTAGGAATTGTAAATCCATGTGCGAACTCCTTACCGATCTTCCACAGAGATTGCCAAAAAACTTTCGCAGCCCCATTTGCCTGGAAGAGATCTTCAACAACGTCAAATAGTAACAGATATTTCAACTAACAGCTACTTCACATTTTCATCTCCACTCTTCTTTGTCTTTCAACGATTTATCAGCATTGTTGTTTTAATCTTCTCTCACAGTCTTGAAATGGTGGTGAATTAATTGTATCCCTCCTTCTTTTCGCAATTTGATGACGCACACGCCTTTGTTGCCTCGATTTCGCTCGGCCCTTTGTGAATACCAATGAGGATTTCCAGATGGCTTCCCTGCAACTTCTATCGGTCGGGGGTATAACATTTGTCACCTCTACCTTAGTCTCGCTGGCTTCGCCATGATGTTCTCGCAAAGCGGCCTACAAGGGTAGCTCAGTGATAGCTTTTCACGGGGACACACTGACTTGCCTAAGGAGAGGTCTTTTCCGCTTTACCAAGCAGAGTCTTAAAGTAATTGTTTCTTTTTTAGATTTGAGACGATAATGCACCACTGCTGCTGAAATTGGTGTCATGATCTATTGCCATGGAAGCTAATGAGGTGCGCTGCGCAAATATCCTCGGCTCATGATAAACTTGGGGGAACTCCGAAGTCGCAGCTTCACACTTTTTGGCCATTTCATTGGTCAACTAGAACCATAACTGTCAACATGGGAAAATCTGATTGGGTATCTTTATTTCTCGGTCCCAAGCTTCTGTGTTATGCCATGTGTGAAAGTTTCTTCATCTCGCTCCTCTCCTTCCTCGCTCCATTCCGTTCAAGTCAACCGGCAATGATGAAGCATGTTTTCCTCGATGAAAATTCTGACATACCGTGCATGCAAGAAGAAGTATTTTGAAAGAAGATTCAAGGCGAAGAAACTAATATCTTGCATTAAATATTCAGGTAAGCAATTTATATTATGCTTGAACTTGCGTTCATCCAATAAAACAACAGTAGTTAAAATATTTTGATGAAAGGGCCTAAGACCTTCATCTTCGCCATGCCGTTTCACCTTTTGCACTTTGAAGTTGGCTTATTGCTTCACTTTCGTGCTTTCAAAGTAAACTTCGCTTTATTCTAAGAATTTGAACATTTACTTCTTCATATTATTATTTTATTGCAATTTTATCAGCAACCATTATTATAGGACAGTGATTCATGACCATTTTATGGACCTCTTAACCCCTTTTCCAAGTTGAAATCTTTGTTTGATGTTCGCTTATATATTATCTGAGCATGCCAAGCACTTCTTGGCCGACAGTATTCATGTTGACATTGTGAGAAATGCGAAAATATTTTTTCCATTAGGGCAAACTTGAGTTGCTTAAAAACTGGTATTTTATGTATAATTTAAGCAATTTACTTTTTTGCTGCTATATGCATCGCAATAAAAGTTTAGATTTATTATCCATTTCACCAGCCTCTAGCTAATTTTGGTATTTTTCTATTTTAGAGCCTTCTGCTATATTCAGTGACATTGTGGATCGAAGAAGATTTCAAATTTCAACACGTTGTGTTATACCACGATGACCTAAGAACTGGAATAGCTACATTCAAAATTTGTCGATGACCCGTATTTCATATGGATAAAAAGATAAGTTACTATCATGCTTTCTTTCTGCTCTTGCCTAGTTTTTGTTATCTTTATTTTACAGCCTACCTTTTGCTTTCAAATTTCAATAGGATTATGATTAACTTTTTATTACCTTTTTTATTTAGATTGGCTTATTGCTGTCAAGATGCATCGTTTGTCGCCAAGTAAAAGAATGATGACAATCAACTTAAATTTACTAAATAAAATATTAATTGTTATTGTCTGGTTTCTTATTTTGACTCTGTTTGCTCGTTACTTTTAATTACTGCACATAGCATTAATAAGTGGAGAATAGATTTTGGCGCATTTACTTTCACAGGAAGAACATCTGGAAGTCTTAGCAGATGAATGAGAACAGGAAAATTTGTTGTTATTAACTGAGTTTATAAATATTATAATACCATGCAAGTCCTGAGGGACATCATTGTAACAATATTTCTCCTCTTGGAGTTCAAAATTCCCTTTAGAATCATAACGCGTTGAAGAAATCCCTTGGGAATAGATATTCCCATGAGAATTGCAAATATTATTTTAACATTTGAAACACAATAATTCCCTTGAGAATAAAAATGCTTCAGCGGGATAAATGTTCCCTTTAATTTATTATTAACTGTTGGCAAAAACTTACCTTATTCTGACTTACCGTATGTTCTTCGTGCAAAAGTAAACTCGCAAAACGTCTATCCCCCGCTTGATATTTCTGCAGGCAGCAATTAAAAGTAAGCTTCGCTTAAATTAATAATATCAATTATCTTAGCTCCAAATTAAGCTTAATCGTGATTCGCGCAATTGCTAACTTATCCTTAGCTGCAACTTATTTTAACGCAAGTAACGAAGAGAGTAAAATTGAGAAAAAGGACAATCACAACTGATATTTTATAGAATAAATTCAAGTTCGATTTCATCATTCTTCTACTTGGGGACGAACGATGCAAGTTCTTAACAGTGAGAAGCCAATCTGAAATCAAGAAAACAGAGTTAATCATCACGGTGTTGAAAATAAAAATCAAAAATAGACTATAAAAGACAGAAAATAAAAGCTAGGTTAGAACAGAAAGAAAGCATGATAGTAACTCATCTTTTAATCCATAAGAAATACGAGTGATGGCTGCTCTTTTTCAACGTTCCTGGGAAATCTACAAGACAAAAAGAGCAATGTTACTTCTTAAATTTCAAATTCATCTTGATAATATGCTTAAATTTCTTCTAAATGTTATTGCACTCGATTTAGATAAATAGACAACAGAAAATCTATAAGAATAGAAAAAATACGTACGAAAACGACAGCTTCCTTCGCAGCCAAACGATTTCAACAAACATTTAGGCCCATGAAGTCTTCAGTTTTCCTGCATCATGCTCACAAATTAAATGATTCAAAGCACAGCAACTACAGAAACACATAAGCCAGCCATGGTTGCAGAAAGGCCATTGGGACATTCATGTTCCTAGCAGCATCTCTTCCCAGAGTAAAATCTTTCAACAGACCAACGATGTTCAATGAAAGATTAGGCCCATGTAGTGTTCTTTCAGCTACCAGCGTCCTCTTGCACCAACTGCATTCCATCTTGTCGAGTGTAAAAGAGGACAATTTGAGATGCACACAGCTTTATGTATTTTGGTTTAGGAACAGGGCACCTCAAATACAATAAGTACAAAGGGGAATTTCCCGGGGAACCGGAAACACGCAAACGATTAATGCATTTTGGCCTTTGCTGTGTTACTTGATGTATGATGCATTATTGGTGGGTCCTGTTGCCAGCTACGGTTGCCAGCCCGGTATACGAAAGATCGCATGCGCACTTCGACAACTCCCGCATGCAATCAAATCAAGAGATTATGAGAGTGATTTCAGCTGCAAGCCATGGTTAGCAATTTGTATTCACAACTGTTAAAGGCATCAAAACTTCTGCAAAAGAAGTCTGATTGTTGAACACAACCCTGTCAATGGTCACGATTTCTTTTAGAAGGTTTTGTCTTCAACAATGAATCTAATAATGAGTCTAAAAAGAAAGAAATAATTGTGAAAAAAGAAGAAAACAAAAGTGGAAAAGAACATCCAAGGGAAGAAAAAACTCCGCTAAAACAGCGAAGCCCTCTCTTCCTCATGCGGGTCAGTGCGTCCCGTGAAAGGCTGCTACTAAGCTCCCCACCCCTTTTAGATCGTTTTGCCAGAACATCGAGATCAAGCCAACGAGGCCGAAGCTGCGCTGGACGAGTGACCAGTATTCTATCCCCGGCCGAAAGAGAAGTGTGTTATGAAGCCGTCTAGAAACACCCAGTAGCATTTACCACGGGCAGCGACCGCCGTCGGAAAGAATGCTGACGTTCATTGAAGTACACATGTTGAGTTTGTCACGCATCAGACGTGGGAATACAGTTCATTACACATGCGCATAGTGCATAACTTATAATGTGTCTCTGGTCTTTCATGGCGTGTAAGTCGACAGGAATAAAACATCATACCTCGTCTGCCAGCACTTCTTTTTCCCACAACCTCAGAACGTGCCACAACAAAACAAACTTTAAAAAATTCCCGAATAATATAATTCCCGAAGTTATAACAAGAAACAACAACAACCAACAAATTCTTCAAATTACTTCTCTACATCAAAGGAGTTCGTGAAACCGGATATAAACTACTATGGTAGAAATGAAGCACCTCAAATCAAATGATCACGAAATGCTTAGTATGTAACGATTATATCATATTGGTTATATCTATATATCGAGATTGAGCTGTAACTACTTACCCAATTACTCAATGAATTACGACGATACGATGAATTAAAACATTCAAGTTAATTAAGCAGAAAACATGTCAATTCCCTCTGAAATGAGCAGATCAAAGACTTTCTCATCTTCTTCCTCAAAGTTGAAGCTGTTATATCCATTCAACAATTCAAGCAAATCTTTGTCACTCATCGCTGTTACCTGGTCGGCTTGCAGGTCTGAAAACGAAGGAAACATAGTCACATTTGACACAAGAAAGGCTGAATAAAAATGCATGGTGGTGAAAAATGGGTGAGGTGTTGAAGACAATGTAAAACAGAGAGAGATTGGAAATCATAAGTTAGAATAATCACAAGACAAGAGCTACTTGCCACCATGTAATGGTACTTCGCCACTACGAAGTACCATTTTTTCTTGATTAAGCGCCCCCCTCCCCCTACGAGACCATCTTTCGAAATAAGCGCTCTCTCTCTCAAGTGCTGAGTGGAAATTATATTTGTTCTTTAGGATTTTTCAACCATAGTTCATTTTTTAAATCAACAGTTGTCTGAGTGGTTTAACTGGTATGGACAAAGTCCACTAATTTTTACAAAAATTGATGACGTCCATTTAGATCATGCAAACTATTGAGATAAGATAGTATTTGAGATCTTTCGGAGTGAACTGTACATGGGCTGGAAGAAATAGCTGAAAATATAGCTGCACAGTTTTGGGTATCTTGAAGAAAATGCCGAAGTGTCTTTCAGAAACTATTATCTTACCATTGTCCCATCTATCTGGAGAGCCAGACGCATGCCCCGAAGATTGGACACTAGAAGACGACGTAGAATCACTGTTCCTCTGCGCACAATGTTGCTGTTGTGACTGGTATTGCTGCATTTCTTGTTGTTGTTGCAACTCTTGTTGTTGACGCTGTTCATGTTGTTGTTGTAGTTGTAATTGTTGCTGTTGTAGTTCTTGCTGTTGTTGTTGTAGTTGTTGTTGTTGTTGATGCAGTGAGTTCTGTTGTAATGCGTGCAGCTGCTGACTTTGCATTCGCATGATGTGTATTCGTTGGGCCTACAAACCAAAAGAAATAAAACATCACACATCACCCTAGTATCACCATGCAACAAGTTCAACTCTGATTTTCCTCTCACTTTCTTCTATACCAACCACCAAGCTGCCATTGCCTAATAAATCTTTCAAAAATCGGGGATAAAGAACACATGTTCATGTTTTTGTTTCGTTCGTCATATTTCGTCAAGCCTAAACCCGACCTTTAATTAAGTGTTTTATATCGGCTGGTGATAAGTGCCTAAACTCAAGATTAACATTTAGACGTGGGGATGCAAATAACCTGTAGGTCACGCAAGAAGTTGATATGGTCTGGCAAGCATTGCCACACTGATATGCCATGTAATACTTCAATTAGTTTCACGAGCGTATCACAAGTAGGGTATAGGTAAACGCCCGAACGGTAAGCAGCCTTAAAAGAAAAGGATTCGATAGGCCAAAACACAAGGGGGAGGGAGACATAAAAATAAAAAATCATTACATGATGCAGTTTCACGAGTTGCTGTGTCTCTCCTGGCAACGTTTGCACATAATCGAACACATAATCAACGTCTAAATTCTTCTCCTTCAACTTGGCTGAAGATTCCGAATCACAATCATCATTGTTGTTGTTGTTGTGATCGATGGTGTTATTGTTGTTAGGCCAGGCAGTTGCACTGTTGTTGTTGTTGTTGCTCGCGGTGTCCTTATCATCAGTTCTTGCGTAAGAGCTTATCTGATATGCAGAGCTGGGTGACGGCTGCGTGGAATCACCGGAGGATTGCGAGATACTGTTGCAAGACTTAGTGGAGGAAAACGACGAGCTGCTCGGTGAGGGTGGCACAAGAAAAGGCGATGAATTGCCTGAAAAAATATCAGAAATAGCGGTGATAAAATATCAACTTGGAAGCAGTCAGGAAAAATTGGATTCAGCCAGCTCCCAGGGGCGTAGCTACTGGGGGGTGTGGGGGTCCCCCAATAATTTCAAAATACTGAAGAAATTCGGGCAAATTTTCGATCAAATTTGGATTGAATTTAATTTTGAATTGAATATCTACCAATATTTGAAATTTAAATTCAACAGATTTAGGGCATAGGAAAAATTCTGGCAAAATTTATTGACACCCCCCCCCCCCAATATTTGAGGTATAAATACGCCCCTGCCAGCTCCTTTAAAGTTGAATACAATTAGCCCGCTTGAAAGGGAATGTATCCTTAGCCTTTAAAACAGAGACATCCGAGGCTGATAACAAAGGGCCCCACTAAAAAATCTTCCAATTAGGATAGACACCTGGTAACTCTGCGCTATTCAATCTATAAACCAGTGTATATTGAAAGGCCATGCATCAGCATGTGCTGATTAGCAAGTAGCTACAACGAGCTGATCGAAGCTCTTGAACAGTGACGGATGCGAAGTGACATGACTGTAAAGGGGGAGTGCGAGAACAATTACGTAAGGGCCTCGTTTAGGTGTTACGATGTTGAAGAAGTAAGTACGTCCAACCGAATGCGTACGCAAAACTGTTTCTAGTTGGGACGAAATCATGCTCTTGTTAGTGTATCTTTAATTGTTTATGTAAATGATTCCGATTACGTAGTGGGGTAATTCCCAAGCAGAGGGTATATATAGGGGTGCTTGCTCCCCTATAGTATGGTTCCAATTGGAGAGGTATCACGGACTGGTATTTAGTCATCAGATATCGTCTAGGGAACCCGGCTAGTTCAATTGTTGCAACTCTAAATTGTTAAGAAGCTGATTCATTGATCAATGGTATCATCAAGAAATAGATGAGAGTTGTTTATGTGCAGACTTGCAGATTACGGTCAACAAAAACTGACGCTGCAAGAGGAAGAAAAGGCTAAAGTCACGGGTACATCCGAGGTATCGTGATATTTATGTTGTGCATGCGTAAGGCGTGGAGTTGTGTTGAAATAAGAGACCACTGGGGGTCTAACTGTTCGGTTTACGTATTTTAAGGTATTTAATCGTTTAATAAGCATTGCGTATTATTAATTCACGTTGTTGAGACAGTGTCTGTAAGCCTTAAGTTTACCGTTATTGTATTAGTTTTGTTGCCACGACCTTTCTCATAAGTAGGTGAAGGTAATTAGGGAATTTCGCCTACATTAGTTTGGTCAACGTGCATATATACAGTCTCCTAGAAACTATCAGACAAAGTGGTTTTTGCCCTGAAGATTCCCGACAAGCATGTAGAGATTTAAGGCAATGCTAGTAGCCACTTTCGCATACCCAGGCAAAATGAAGAATACCTTTGTTTGCACAGTGTTGCTTCTTTATGGCACTTGTGCAATAATTTTCACTAGCGTACGGGCTGCCAGCTTTCTGCTGCGAATAGGGCGCTGCTTGAAACTGTTCAGGAGCAGAAGTGTCCAACAGCGACGTTTGTCGCATGTAATCTCTCGGCCTGTTTGGGACGGATAGCTGGCCAGTTGTACGATCGGACCTCGTGTACACCTGCCGTGAAATCTGGTCCGCAACGCTGGTCATGCTACTACTGGTATCAGTACCAGTGGTAGCATTGCCAATTTTACGCATCAACATATCATGCTGCAGTTGTTGCAGTTGTTTCAATGCATTGATGACGGCGACGAGACGTTCGCTTTGCGATTCGTTATTCTGGTTGTCGCTGTTGTTGTTGTTGTTGTGATGTTGTTGTTGTTGCTGTTGCTGGCTGGGATTACTACCCCCACCGACAATTGTGCGCATTTGCGCTTGCAGCATCATTTGAAGTTGTTGGAGTTGCGCGGGCACCTGCCACGATGTTTCATTATTGGCATCGGGTGTTGTCAGGCTGCTGTTCTCCGCCAGCTGCTCGGCATTGATGTTGCTGCAAGCAAATAGGAGCTGTTGCAGGCTGTGTTTTGGATTGCTCGGTGCACACCGCTGTTGTTGTTGTTGTTGTTGTTGATAATGGTGCACTTGCTGATGTTGTTCAGAAACATTGCCTGCAAAGAAAAATGAGACACGATCAGTTAAAGTGCCAATGAGCTGAATTGTCATGCAGCTCATCGGCTCTTTCAAGCTCGGCTTCCTCAGACATAATACTAGCAGAGGTTTATGTCTCGTAGCCGTACACCCAATAGCAATCAGAATGTGTCGGGCAAATAGTGAGTCGGTAGAGGCATGATATCAGGGAATGGTGATAATAACATCAGGTTAGAGATCAGACAGTGGTAAGAATCACATCCTCAATGCACTGACATCACAACGCTAAGTTGTGATGTCAGTGCATTGAGGATGTCAATGAAAGAAGAAATCAGGAAGAGGAAGTCAGTGCAGAAGAAATCAATGAAATCCTAATCAATCTTATCCTGATTTAATAAACTTTGAAAGAAACTTGTGGGTTGCATCGAAAACTGATGGAATTATGAAGCAGTTGAAAAATTAGCACGCTAAATTTATTACACACAGCTGGGAAACTTGGGAAATCGACTTACGTTGCTCACGCTGCTGAGAAGTGTGTGCATGTTGTTGCTGTTGTTGTTGTTGTTGCTGTTGTTGTTGTTGTTGTTGCTGCTGTTGTTGTTGCTGCTGCTGCTGTTGTTGAAGCAAGAGAAGCTGAAGAATATCAACATGATTTGATGAAGTGGTATCCCTTGCTGCCAGTGCAGCCACGCCCTGTGCATTTAAGATCTCTTGTTGGTGTTGGAGCTGCTGCAATTGCCTTTGAAGGGATGTTGTTTGCTGGTTGTCATTCGGGGAAGTTGGCGATAAACCAAATCGGTCTGTGCTGCTGTCTGTGACATCACGGCAATCCCCAGCCGGAGAGACAGATTGCCAGTCCGTGCTGGTTCTTGCGTACGCATGGGCGAACGGCGAAATTTGATCGACGTCCCGCAAAGAATCGCCCGATGTCACACTCCTCTGCGAAGGAGATTTCGGTGGCGGATGTTTTGACGCAATGGTGGACACATTCGCCGAAAACATCGGCGCCTTGGGCATTTTTCTTTTTCCTGACTCGTAATCATTGTTGTTGCTCTTTAGCACTTTTGATTTTTCTCGAAGTTCCATGGCGAGTTGCTTCGTTTCATAGATCTTGATTTTGTTCTCGAGTAGGAATTTCAACTTGTGGCTCTGCTTTTCCTGCTCATCAACTTTTGCTGTCAATTGTTCGTATATCTGCATCTGGTAGTCCTGCTGCTGGTGCTCACTCTCCAAGTTACTCAGTTCCTGTTGATTGGTCTTGATCATGTCGTAAATTAGGCCTAATCGTCGCTTCTGCTCGCCAATGGATAGTGTTAAGCTTTCCAGCCTGTTCCTCAGCTGCGATTGCAGGTTCTCTTCAAGATCGGTTCTTGGTGTCTCAGAAAGCCTCCTCTGAAATCAATTATCACATCACCTGTTAATTATGCAATTATACCTATGCAAAAGCAAAAAATGTTCGGTAACGTAACACTTTGCAATTGTTGCCCAACCAAAGTTTTATTACTGAAATTGGGAAATTGCTAAGAAAGTTCGAAAGCTGCTCTGAAAACAACTAAAAAATATATGCACATGAGACGAAATTAGTTATTTGCATGGAGACTATTTCTATGTATACAGGTTTTTATAAGAAACCGGCAAAGAAACCTAGTACTAGAGCCTCAAAACTTTAGAACTAAATCAATATTGTTAAGAAACTCTGAAAAGGATAAGGTAACTTTCTGAGCCGGAAAATAATACGTCAACAATTCCCGTATTGCAACAATTAGTAATTTGTAGATTAGGTAGTGAGAAGTGGTATTTGTTGCTGTTTTACAGTGGGTAGACAGTGTTGTGTTGTGTCACTATTGTGTTATATTGTGTTATATTGTGTTCTAAGAAACTTTTTTTACTAGAAACTGAAGAAAGATTACGAAACTATTAGTACTAGGACTCAAGCTAGGTTTCTTATAAAAAACGTGTATGCTGAAGAATATATAAAACAAAATTAAAGAAGTACGAACTTATAATTACAACAAAACCAAAGAAGTACGAACTTATAGTCACCTTTCCTTTGTTGGAACAACCTTTAGTTGCATTTGGTGATCGAAAATTCGCATTCAAAAACATATCTACAAAAAGACAGTAATAAATAAGCGTTCTTATTTTTGTACACAGATGGCAGCATAGATTACATAAAAAAGCTGATATCGATGATGTTGAACTGTAATTCTATTGCAATAAGTTTGTTTAATGGCTGTTTAGCGCTTTCTATTGTTCTGTTCTTACAGTAGTTTGTTATTTTCGATTGCTGCTGATATTTTATTTCTTGAGTTTTGTTGAATCTCAGCCTGCCTTGTTTCTTATGTTGTTCTTATTCTTTGGCCTAATCTCAGCCTGGTGTTTCTTATAAAGGTTGTTCTTATAAAAAAAACGTGTACCTCCTTTTTGCTTGCTTACGTTGCTGGTTGGCGTTGACAGAGAACATGCAATCCGACCGTAATCCTATCCTCTTAAGACTTAACTGTAAATAATTTATTTCTTAATATTTTCTTTTTTGCTTTGAAAAGTTGGTTTATCAGCTTCGTCTGAGAGTTTGTTCTTGCTTCGATTTAAAAAAGAAAGACATAACCAAATGTTGAAAAACATAAACGTAATCTTAATCAAATGTTGAACCACAAGTGTCAATAAGCAGGGCTGCATTTTCAACTACAAACATCGACCCTACAAACTTCTAGAGGTAATTTCACCAGCACATGTTTTTGAAAATAAGGTTTTATTTATCAGCAATTCGCTTTCTAACTTACAACTTCCTTCACCTGTGCATCACTGTTGACTAATTCCGACCACAGAGTGTGATTACTCAATCGCACAATAAAATAAGCTTTACAACATGACCATAGGTGTGTTCAATAAGCAAAGCAAAGTGCAACAGCGATCTTCAAAAAATGGGACCGTTTTTCTTCAGTAAACCTTCGATCTGAGTAGAACAGCGTTCTTTAATTAAACCTTCTGAAAATTTCTATTCCTCTCTCTTTCTATTCTTACCGTAATACCTTCATTAAGCGCCCCCTCTCCATTTAGTAGCACACCCTCCATTTGAACAAGATTTTGAATTAGCTCCCTCTCTATTAAGCCCCCATAGGAGGGTTTAATAAAGTTTCTATAAAAATGAAAATGCCAATTGGCAATCAACTTTTACCAACTTATGTTTTCATAAATAAGGTTTTTATTTTTCGACCATAATTGTAAAATAAATAAAAATAAAAAATTCGTACACCTGTGCCTTACCTACACCTGTGCAAAAATATGTAAATCCGACCAGGAAATGAAATTGAAACAAAACATGAAGAAATAAAACACCTTACCTGTACACGATGGTGAAGTGCGTTGTGAAATTTTCGTGCAAGAACCAGCATTAGTTACCATGCTTCCACTTTGGCAATTTCCATTATGCTTCTCCTGAAAACAACAAACTGCACCTGCTCGAGTATCCTTATTTACCGTAAATTCTCGAATAAGCCCCCACTTTCGAATAAGCCCCCCCTCGAATAAGCCCCATCATCCTGATAATCATTTTCACGTATCGAGCCCACGTATCGAGACATTAAAGTTGTTTAGTAAATGTATTGCAAATAACAGCAAGTTTAAACCAATAACTTCATTGATTGTCTGCATCGTATTTATAGCTTTTACTTTGCTTTATATTGAACATTACACTCATTTTTTTTATAAGCAATCTCAACTAGGACTCAGTACTAAAAGTTGCTTAACTGGAAGGCAAATTTGAGTACTCAAAATTGCTTAGCAATTGCTTAACTTTTTGTTCGTGTTTTTTGAAAATAGATTATAAATTGTGGTTAACGAAACTGAAAACGGTTTGATAATTGGTAAGTATTGAAAGTCAACAAGTATTGAGGGCAGATAACGCTAGCACAGGTTATTCCTGTAAATAAGAAGGTGTCAGTTCACATTTCCTGTTAAGTACTGAAAATAAAATTTTTCAAATTGCTTAGCAGTCTTCAATCCAGCACTAAAATTGCTTAACTTTTTGCCTTGCCGAGTGCTGCCTTGC
Source organism: Sanderia malayensis (assembly GCA_013076295.1). NCBI lineage: Eukaryota > Metazoa > Cnidaria > Scyphozoa > Semaeostomeae > Pelagiidae > Sanderia > Sanderia malayensis. The sequence continues at coordinate 6,255,400 of RQOL01000616.1, read as the reverse complement.
TTATAAAGCAGTTGCTTATAAAGAAAAATGCGTGTAATCAGACTAAAATTCGTTTTTGAAAATGAGCCCCCGGAGGCTTATTCGAGGATTTACGGTATTTAACTAGGCCACCTTAGAATTATGTTGAATTAAAAAATAAATATATCTATAATACACTTTTTTTAAATAAGCAACCGCTCAATAAGCAACTAGGGCTGGACTGACCCTAACATTAAGCAACTCGAGGGCTCAATTGAATTACTGTTAGCAACTAAGAATTCAAACGTCATTTATTTTAAAATGCTAAAACTGGGCACGAATGTTCACTGGGCTGTTCAAGTTCTTGACTAACATGTTTACACTTACTGTCTCTTAAGTCTTGTGTTGTAGGCGTTACAGTTGATGATTTTGACCCACGAACTTAGGAGTGGTACCCTGGGGACAGGAGAGGCTGTTATGGATACAAAAAATTTTAAGCAACTTTTAAGCAACTTTGAGGGCTAAAATATCCAAAATTTTAAGCAACTTTCAGGGCTGGACCAAAGTCTAGTTGCTTATTTAAAAAAAGTTTATACATATATAGCAGAATACAGAAAAGGAAAAGACCCATTCTCTGTTACTCAGAGTTTCGTGCGAAGCACTCGTCAAACAGACTATAACTCCAAAAGGCTCTGTACTTTGTACAAAGAGCACTGTATGCTGGTAAAGACAGCACTCTCCTTGTGATATACATCGGGTGGGCCAAAAAAGTTCAGTTCAGTTTCTAGTTTAGAAAAGTCATCTCGATAACAATTTGTTGCAAATTACAATGCAATATTCAACTCAAAAGACATCTTATGTGAAAGTATTTTGCAATTGTACCTTGAGTCATTTTTGAGCATCGTAATTTCAAAACTTCTGTTACATAGCTTAACGCAATGGAGTTATGTATGTTATTCTCAGGCCAATAGACTCTTTTTTATAAGAATAAACTTTATTAGAATAATGAGGCTCAAAATTCGTGAAATTTAAGAATATATTTTTAAGAATATTGTCAGGCTCACGATCTTGTGAAACTATTATTTTTAGCAGTCGTTTTTTATTTTTGAATTGGTGTGCTTTTCACAGGAAATGGTTTTAAATACACTCACCCAAATTTGTTCTGTCAGCCATTGTAATAGTTATGCGTTTTTGACATTGATGATAATAATAGCAGTGTACTGCCATATCCGTATTTTCTGCCGCGCTAAGAATAATTTAATAATAATTTTCTTAGGAAATTCAGAAATGATTCTCTTTCTTTTTCAACCTTTCTCAATTTGCAAATTTTGGACGAAATGTTTAATTTTCTTGTGATATTTTGGGCATATTGCTTTTTTTTAAACAATTTGAAAATAACAAGACGTATGTATTGCTCTTCCAACGTGGCCAATTCTCATACAGTAAATGGCATAACAGCAGGTTTCACGACTAGAAATTTTAAAATTGCTATTCCTTCAAAATGACAAAACATAAAAAAATAATATTTTCACACAAGATGTCTTTTGAACTGATTATTATATGGTAGAAATTTGCAACATATTGTTCATAAGATGCCTTTCCTAAAATATATTTTGTTTAGGGGGTTACTTTTTTTACCCACCCTGTATATACATAAACAAAGTACAGCCCTTAAAACTGATATTGAAAGTTTGAGTTCTAAAGGTCAAGGTACAAAGGTCACAGGTTACAGGTCAAAAATCGCACTAAATTACAGCGCTCAGCTCTGCGTCAACACTAGCAAAAGTCTAAAGTTTTAAGTTTCAATGTTAAACTCCAAGTTCAATCGAAAGCTTCCACGTTCAATTTTAAGATCTAAGTTCAACACTAAATTCCAAGATCCAACACGAGGGTTCTAAGTTCAGCGAAAATTCAAATTCAAACTTCAAACTCAAATGTTCTAACTAACATTCTGAGTGCAAACAACACTAAATAAAAAACGCAAAACTAACTATCAAAAACTCGCTAGCTAAAAAGAATTACTCATTCCATTAGCAGTGTCGGCAGGTTCAGATTAGTCGAGTTCTCCGGTAGGTTACGAAGCAACTTGGCTATCCAAGGATTAATCAAATGTTAAAACAAGTAATACCATTTGTATTTGCTTATCATTCATTGAAGATATCTTTGAAGTACTGTTGATTTCCTTCGTGATGTTAGATGTCGATGCCAGAGCCTGCCTTTCCGATAATGAAGAACATTTCTGTTTGTTGTACTGAAGAATTTCACCTGGCCTGTGAACAGAAAATAGACAAATTTCATGAGCCCCCAGTTGATATTGGTAGCAAAGGCTTGTTTTATGCATGCTAAATCACCAGGGTTGCCAGGTCGAAAAATTTCTCAAATCCAAATTATGCGTGACCAAAATCCAGATTAATCCAAATTTCAAAACTTGAGAACAATAGAATTTTTTGTGACGAAAACGGGGCTGACTTTCAAAGCAAGCATTTGTCAGTCAAGATACTCCCAAGGTACTTCCGGAGAACAAAGGCAACTGGTGTTCAGTGTTAAATGTTTTTTGGATATTGAACTTGCTTTTGGATTTTCAATTTGCATTCCCTTTTCGTTACATGCAGTTGTGAAATTTCTTTGGATATTGAACTTGCTTTTAAATAAAATTTTCAAAATAGGGAAATTCTCTGATAAATCCAAAATAAATCCAGATTTTGGGTCAAATCCAAACTGGCAACCCTGTACATAACTGTAACATAGGTGTTTAAAAAAGCTTCTGTCGATAATTGTTCAAGCTTCGTAATGTATCTGTGTCTCCACTCCATCGTATCCTGTTGTATTGAATCTTGTAATAATGTCATTTCCGAGTTTTGTATTGAATTATGAATGTATTGAAGTTCCGTGACGTAATTGTATTGTTCGTTCACAGTATTATAATTCATGTTCTGTTAATGATAAGTTAAGCCCTGTCCACACTATACAAACTAACCCAGGTTCGACCCGGGTTAAATTAAACCTGGGGCGAACCCTGTTTTGTCCACCCTGTTTTCATGTTTTGTAATGTGGACGCAAAGTCGGGGCGAACCCAGGTTAGCTAACGCTACGCATGCGTAGTCAAATTTTATGTCGCTGTGCAACAAGAACAAAACAAACGAAAATATATTCCACCACAAAGACGATCAACACGATGGAAGGTGCCGGAGTGATAGTGAAAGTTTCCATTTCAATTTATCAATTTATTTATTTGTTGAAGCCACGTGAGATTGTTTGCGTGTGAGTGAACAAAATTGTATTTTTATTTTTTGGCGCGCAATGCAAAATGCAAATATGCGCATGCGTTGCAAAAACTAACCCAGGTTCGCCCCAGGTTTGTGTCCACACTTGAAATTTTTACACTAACCTGGGTTCGACCTGGGTCGAAACCAACTCTGGACATGGGTTAAACTAACCCGGGGCGAACCCAGGTTAGTTGTGTCCACACTGCAAAATCTAACCTGGGTTAACGAAAACCTGGGTCGAACCCGGGTTAGTTTGTGTAGTGTGGACAGGGCTTTAGTCTACTGTTGATTCGAAATAAGAAAGATCTCTGAAATTTATCTCTCAAAAGATAATTGTGTATTTCTGGTTTGGACCTTAGCGTTCTCTCTTCAACGCTGGCGAAAAACCCTGCTGATCATCCTGAAATCGTTACATAACATTCATTTTTGATAAGAAATTGTTTAGAAAAACGCGCAAATGCATTTGCAAACGCTTGTGACCAGATCTCAATTGGGAAATATTGAATTTGATAAAACGATGCTGAAACTATGCCAGATTTCAAATTATGCAAGATTTGACGCTAAATGTCGATTTGTAGTCAACATTATGATAAAAGCATAATTATTCTCCGTATACAAACTCTGGTACAAGGATTTTTAGGGATTCTCATAGTTTTTGGCTATAATAATCCAAGAATCAAGACTTTTGGCTTAACAATCTGATCGATCTTGTTTGATATCTGTTGCATGCAAAATAATACTTAACAACTTCAAGCACTTGGACGGGGAAAACTTGGGGAAAAGAATGCTTTTTCGATAAAAAACATTTTGAAGCAGTATTTGGTAAAAACTAAGAAAGTCAGGTGTAAGGATTTCGCAATTTCTTACTAAATTATGAAACCAAATTTCAAGCAACATTTCCCATAAAAAATCAAGTGTAAGTTGAATTACAATGCTGTTAGATGTGTCTGTCGTAAGCTTTGGAGACAATATGCCAGAAAGTACTACAAAGCCATCCCAATAGATATCAGGTTAAGATTCGATTGTTATAATGCAAAAACTCACCCAGCCAAGGCAAAATGTACGTGGATATATTCGAACTTTTCTGTCATTGGGTTTAAGGTAACTTTGAAGTTGGCTTTGATAAGAAGCCAGTTGTTTGTTTTTGATCGGAAGCGAAAAAACACTATCACGGGACTTGTATCAGACAAATTCACTACTAAAAACAAGAGAAAACGGTGTTAAAATCTCATATATATATAACGGTAAATAATTAATGTAAGGTGTTCTATCAATCATAACAATCATAATCGCAACTATAAAATTGGCACATTGGCACATTGGATTCTACTTAAGCAGTCTAATTGTGTTACTTTCGTCGAAAACCAACTTTTGTGATGTAGGGGGTAACCTGGCTTAGGGCCTGTTTACGCGAGTAAACAGCGCCCATCATGACTCAAAACAACGCATCATTCTCTTCTTGTTTAGTAGCTTTACTGGTGACCCAATAAAATTGTCTTTTCTTTGCATCAAGCGTCTTATTAGCAGCCATTATGCCAGTCAAGAGTAAAAAGCACAAATACAAAATCACAAAATCGCGCCAAAACAGTTCCTTTTGCGCATGTGTTCTACCGTATTTCCCCTATTAAGCGCCCGGGCGCTTATTAAATATTTTGCAAGATTGGGTGGGCGCTTATTAGATGGGGGCGCTTATTAGAGGGGGCGCTTAAAAGAAGGGGGCGCTTATTTCACAGTCCTAAAATTATAACATGAAACAACCTCAAAAACAAAAGATTAATCTTATTTTGTTCCGAATGTTATTTAATATCAAGCAGTCAAGATCAACTTCAACTGGTGATCTTGACTGCATTGCATTTTCCAAATGCTCAAACCCGATGAAAGTGTTTTTCCAGCCTTAAAGAGTTTCTACGTTACTATTTGAACCAAACAAGTAAAAATTCAAGGATTCTATTAACCGCTCTGGGCGGTTAATAGAGGGGGGCGCTAATTTCACACTTTTTGATTTTAGGGTGGGCGCTTATTGGAGGGGGGCGGTTAATAGAGGGTGGGCGTTAAATAGAGGAAATACGGTATTTTAATTTTCATGATCACCTCGCCTACCCGGGCTGGCCCACTTTTCATGTGTAAACACGCTAGGAAATAAGAAAGGAATCTATTGTTATGACGGTCAGGCGAGATCCGTCTGTCTTTTTCACGGATCTCGCCTGACCGAGCCAGCCCGCCTTTCATGTAAACGCAACTAGACATGACAACGAAATTCATTGTTTACTTGTATCTCGCTCAGGCGAGCCAGCCCGCTTCCATGTAAACAGGCCCTTATACCAATGTTGCGGTGACGTCATCAAGGGAGATTGACGCGTGCAAGAAAGGTGTATGTTTCCCGGCGTTTTTTAGCTTTTACATGGGAGCCTGTTGAAAATCAATTTGAACACAAAGGTTGTGACACAGTGCTTAGCATTGTATTAAGATTCTCGCAAGATTGTGAAAGTGATAATGCATCAAATGTTGAGGATAACATGGAGCAATGTGGCAAAAAAGTCAAACAGTCAAATGTTGGCAATCCGGTTAAAATTGAAATCAAAATACACATAATACAAAGTGGCGGAACATAGTGAAGATTCCTTGTCTTTTCACCTGGCCTCCCTGAACGGTTTTTCGTAAGAAAGTTTTTGCAAGAAAATTGTGTTCGGTTCTTCAAAAAGTTAAAAGTAATTAGATTTTCAAACCTACGAAATTTCTAAAACTTGGATGCTGAAAATTTCAAAGAGAAATTATCGTGCAAAAGCGAAATATTTAGCTTTGAGACAATAATGTGTTACAGTCGACTATCGCTATCTCGAACTCGCACGGGAAATGAAAACTTGTTCGACATAACGGGAGTTCGAGATATCCGAACTAAATTCACCCAAATCGAGAACGAGGGGAAGTGGGAATCTGTTCGAGATAGCGAGTTGTTCGAAATAACCGAGTTCGAGATAGCGAGATTCGACTGTAATTTTAAGTGTTAAGTTGAAAAATACTTTCTTACCGTATTTCCTCGATTAAACGCCCCAGGGCGTTTATTAATCTCGGCACTTTTGGGGGGACGCCTTATCGAGAGGGCCATTATTCGAGGGGGGCGTTTATTAGAAAGTACAAGATCACAGCCTCTGTCATTGGGTCCAGAAAAAGAGAAAATGATTTAGTTGTGCCTTGCCTTTATCGAGCAACAATATACTACACCAACTTAAAACAAATTGTTGTGTGGGGGGCGTTTAATCGAAGGGGGCGTTTATCTCAAAAGTTGATAGCGTAAGGGGGTGTTTATTCGAGGGGGCTCTTAATCGAGGGGGCGTTTAATCGAGGAAATACGGTACAAAAGAACATGTATACTTAGGTGTACAAGTACGAAGTTAGGTTTGCACATAGCTCTTGCGGTAATTTCCCAAACGCATGTAAATAAGAATATATTTGCCAACGGTGATTGAAAAAAGGAAAATAATAATAAAAAATCTGCTTTCTAGCTCGCGACTTCCTTACACCTGTGCAACAATATTGGATTCAGAGCAGAACAAGGTCATGTCAATGCAAAATAATAGCCAACCCTAAATTAAATTTGCAAAACGTAAAAAGACGAGCGCTGATAAACAGTGACTTACGAGACTTGTGCACCTTGGTTACGTAATTCAAATCACTTTCATGCATGTGGACGTATAGCGATGTGTTGAGTAGTTCATGGGGCAAATAGCCTATAATCTGAGTGCAACTAGAAAAAGAAACAAAACGGTTGAGACACAGGCTTCGTTCACACGACACCGTTTTCATTTCGTTCCGGATTCCAGAGGCAAAACGGTGGGCTGTCTGGAAAACATGGAATGTGAAATGATGGAATGGAATAATGGAATGATTCTGTAGGCCAGATATCATGCCAATTAGCACACCTGTAGCTATTAATAGCAACATTGCTCATAACTTTATATTATGTCATCTTCAAATATACTTTTCGTCAATCGCCTTAAAATCATTTTAAAACAATTTCCGTCGAAAGAAACATCTGCACAGATAAATCAGCAACCTCGATGTTTTGATGGCTGCACCTTTGAGGTAATTTGAATATACCTGCCATATGCCTCACTGGGCTCCGCTGATCAAATACGATTGGTCCGTGCATGTGCAGCCGTTCAACAAAACTTGGTTGAGTTGAAATACAAAGGAAGGAAGGAAGGAATGAACGTAGTCTCGCGGCGTTCTTGCACATGTTGCAAAGCTGTTTTCCTTGTTAGCATATATCGTTACACAACACTTCGTAAAACATACGTTCGGTCAGACTTGACTGAATTTTGCGAAAAATTCAGCCAAAATTATGTCAAACTTTGACGAAAATTCCAAACTTTAAAATAAGCCCCCAGCCCTCGAATAAGCCCCCAACTAACAATTCATTTTTGTAAATAAGAATTTGCGGTATATACAATATGGACAAAATTCCATTTACGTGGTGATCACAAGGGTTTGGTTGAGAAAACAACATTGCTTCAGGGGGAGTTGGGTTGAATAAAACCGACGAAAAATGAAGCTTATGGGCTGGTGACCTTCCTCGTACTTTTACAAGTAGAGTCCGAAGGACATTCGTCCACAATTGTACCCACATAAATCAACATAAACGTTTAACTAATAAATATGATGACTTCACTTAGAAATGAAGAATGATAGAGATGAGACAAAATAACTCATTTACCTTGCATCGATCAGTAAGAAATGCCCATCCATGCCGAGTTGAGCTGAAAAGGATACCGGTAACACTCTTGAATTGTTCTCTTTGTAGCAACTTTTTACCTTGGGCCACATGAAAATGTTCAACAACCTATCACTGCCATCGTGGCTGGTATCTGCGAAATAAGACATCGTGATGCAAATTATTTCACAAATATAACCCTTGTTGACGCACCACTTATACTTGATCAACAGTGAACGATCGAGTAAAAGCCCATGTCCGAATAAACGTCCATTTTTAACAAGAAAAGCGCCTATTTGAGTTGTTGATCACGCAAGGGCGATTATTCGAGTCAAATAACTGCACATTTTCGAGACGATTTTATGTGATTACTCATTATAAAGAAATCCCTGGAACATTGGTCGTTTCACAATTTTAGAGCCATCGAAATCGTCAAAATGAACCTTTTTTTTCGAACAAACAGCAGATTTGTCAGAAAAAACGTTTTCTGGAGCCCAAAACAAAAGCTGAGACGAACAACATCTAATAATCGCACAAGCCGGATGAATAAACGCGTGAAAAATGGTTTAGGGCGAAATTCGATGAAGACGACGCGGGCAAATTTTGCTATCAAAGATTAGATGAAACTTCGCATATGTTTCACTGAACTCTGGCAATATTTCTACAAAGCAGTACAGTGCAAATGTGTCGCTAATACAAACAAACGCATGCCTTGGCTACTGTTCTCACTCCAATATCCATCACAAGATAGCTCAGCATCCCCGACTGGGTTTTCTTTCTTCATCGTTGGACGAAAACAAATGCGCAAATTGGGTTTCTTTGAATCGTCTTCGCCTAAAGAAACCAATCAACAAATGAATGAATACAAAGACCAGTCTTCTGGGCCAATTAGAAATCTCTAACCCTCCACGCATGTAGGTGAATTCGCAATCATAAGCCCCTGTTATCTCTTCGGCAACTTAGAAAAAAACACATCTTATCTCAATAGGGGAAGGCAAAGCAGAGAAAAGTCATACTTCGAGGAGAAAAGCAAGAACCGGATTGAATGTACTTAAAGCCCTCCTGTTATTACCGTACGTAAAAATACATACAAGCATATGTATACATAATTTTGTTCAAGAGCACTGGTAAGGTACTGGAAGCTTGCAGCTGGTAATGCGTACCTGCTACTTACTCTACTTTAAAAATCAAAAACAACACATTTCACTACGTTAAAGTCAGTGTTCAAATTGAATCAATAGGTAAATAAAGAAGAACTGAATTTCATGCTTTTGCAATCGTCAGACAGCTTCTAGTCTTGCTTCTACTATATTATTGCTCTGTACCTCTGCACGTCGACAAGTGTAACATCAAAATAGACAATACGCACATATAGATAGTACGAATCCCATGTTTTCTTTCAAATGTACTTAATAACCTTCAAAGGTTTTCAGCTTCAGGACTTCGGCCAAACTAGTCAATATCGCTGTATTATATATATTAATTCATATTATATTAATAATTATTATAAATATAGATATATGAATTACACTACCTTTAATTAACACTGTCTTTTCCATTTCATTCAATACTTCATTTACATCATCACAATGTACAAGGCTTCCTATTGTCTGGTCTTTTACATCCTAAAAAATTCAAAACTAACAGTTAATCAATCATCATTTATGAGTACCAATTAAATACAATCAATAATACAACTAATAATCAGCATTTTTGTCAATAATTCTTTACCAAGAGACTTTTTACTTATAGCAAGAGTGCCTAACAATAGTGTCTACAAAATAGAGTGTCTACCATTAGAGTTTCTTTACCAAGAGTGTCTACCAACAGAGATTCTCTACCGAGAGAGTATCTACTTATAGCAAGAGTTCCCACAAATAGAATGCATACCAATAGAGTTTCTAGCAAAAGTAATAGAAAGTTAATCCAGTAAGATGGCATACAATAAGTGTGAAATACATCAAACTCACCGTGGGCATTTCCAGAAGATTCCTGGCAAAATCAGCAGCAAAGGTAACTTTCCAATTCTGGTCCAAAGTCATTACACATCCATTCATGAGCTAAAAGAAATAAGAAGCTTTTCACTGAAACTAGACTCAGTGTACAACAGAATGAAAAAATATAATACTTGAGGTTTTAATTACGCCACTTTGATAAAGCACTTCTCTGCAGTTTTCTTTTGCTATTATTAAAACAGTAGTATGAGTTGAAATTATGCCTTCACTTGAAAACGTACGAAATTTTGAGTATATTTTTGCTAAAGAAATTTGCAATTGAAAGCCCTTCGTTATTAAAATTTTCTTGCTCAGGCCTTGGGCCACTCCTAAATGCCATTTTGCATCAGGTAGTGTGTAACATTTGCTCACTAAGTGTAGTTCAATATTGTAGACTAAACAAGCAATAGAAGCAATGATAAGTATTACCTCTTGCATTAATATTCCAAGGTCTTCAGTTGAGAAGAAGCATTTTGGTGAATTTGATTTGCCAATGTTTGAAACTGATAAAGTCTCTGAGGATTGAACAAAATGAGAAAACAAATTTTTACTTCCATGTAGCTACCTTGCATAGCGTTATGATATGGCAGAGTTTGAAATTAGGTGACAAAAGATCACAATAGCCACAAACACACTTACTGTATATCCATTTCAAATAGTTGACACTTTGATGGAGAACAGATGACTTGTCTAGCTTTTGGACACAATCTTGTGGCAACAGAGCAGCAAGCTGATCTATGTACATGTTCAATTTATCACACCTTTTCTTTTCATTTACATTTTTTGCTCTTTGGGACCTGGACAAGCAAAACAGATCAGTCAATAGGTGCTGATTTTATTTATAAAAATGTCCAAAAGAAAGACTCCTCAGATGGAAAAAATTAAAAACTGTAGAACTTTTCAAACTCAACAAAAATTAGAAAAAAACTTATAAAAGCTACTGACTACAGTTTTGGCTACGTACTGATCCCAAGGTAAGTAAAGTAACCGTGAGTAATGTAACAGTAATATAACATCATTAATATAAGTTTTTACATTGGGTTGAAGCGTGCAACCCCCTTGCAGGCACAACTAATTAAAGACTATTAAAGGGAATTTTTACTCAGAGCACTTGATGAGAAGATCGGAAAGAAAATAGGTATGATGTCATTTTAAATAAGGTATATGTTGCAGCTGGTCACACATTTTACTGTGTGTGCTTGCAATATAAAACTCAGAAATTTTTACTGAGGAAATTCATAAGAAAGTTTGAAATTGTAAAATGATTGAGAAAGTTTAAAGAGAGCCAAAAAAAAGTTGTTGGGAAATAAAACGTATGACATGTAAGAAAGGTTTTTTCACTTCAGTTTCACATAAAAAAATTAGTCCTCAAAGTTTTGTTTGTTATATTTGACACAAACGATTTACGGCAATTAACGCCAAACAGTCAACCTTCCACAGACTGATACGATACTTCTGCTCAAAACAAAAGAAGAAACAATAGGCTATCAAAAATAACACAAAGGGTCATGTCACATCACGATCACTGAAACTACACAAAAACTATAAAATCTCACATCGGCCTAGCAAAAAATACTTTTAGTGTTGCAAGAACAACTGTTGAACATTCTTGTAAAACATAACATTTCAATTTAATATCTTATTTATTCTTTAATTCCTTGGTCATTTGAGATGTTATTGTGTTGCGCTGTTGTTTACGATGCAAACGTTTGGCCTATTAGCTCACTTCAAACACGATGCTCAGAATTTGTTTTCAGTGAAAACAACTCCTGGACAAGCTAAGGAAATCGCAAATAAACGTAAAATCACAACAGAAATGTATGCCTGAATGTTGACCTATGCATACCTTTTTCTTGACTCGTTTTGACAGTGGGCACTGCTTGTGGCACAACTTTCTGTATCTCTTTCCTCCGAATGATTATCAATGCCCATTATTCGCATCATACTCTCTTCTTCATCTTCATATCACACACAAAGTTAATATGTTGGTAACTCTTTAACTTCACTCTGATTTAAGTAATTACATATTTTGCGAGACATGGTGAAATTACAAACACCACGTCGTTCGTCGCTCGCAGTTTCTACAAGAAAATACAACATTTTTCCCATACCCATCCACCTTCTGCTTACCTCAGCAGGGGTTGCTAGCCAGTTCTATAAATTATTGCTTTTTATGTATTTATTAAATTCTTTACAGTAAATCACAGGAATTAGGTTGAAAAACTTGTCTTTCACCTTGTTTAACACCATGATCAAAATACTGGTGAAATAGAAACCAGGGTCAGGGGAAAACTCAGACTATAATAAGGAAAACTCAGACTATCCTCTAGACTATAATACCCCCTCCCCACTTACCGTACTCGAACAAGCGTCTTTGAACAATTCTGATGAGGTATTAAGCCGAAGAATGGAGGCAGTGAAGTGGTATGGTGAACGTATTGCAAATAGCAACATATATAAACCCAAAATGTTATAAACCTACTGCAAAAGCTTTACCAAGCTAGTGAATCCAATAAAATCCACCGAAAACTTCGTTATTGCAAATAAACCACGGAGGCTTATTTAAAAGTTTACAGTATTTCTTAATAGAAAGACAGCTGGTTATGTTGATATCAGCTGTGCTCCATTAGAACAAATTAAACGAGCCGATTCCTCAGTTTGAAGAATAGAATCAAAACATCAAATGAATCAAAGGAACCTTGAGGTGACTCGCGACAGATGGCTTTTATTTCACTGTATTATCCAGAAAGTGAAGAAAGTAATATCAAATTAAAGTCAAACTTGCGAGCCTAAAAGTTGAGCTTGAGCAAAACTGAATACCCTGGATTTAATTTTCAGGATTGAATGCAGCAAATTCAAAAAACCTTTGTTTTGAGACCACTCAAGCAAACATTTTGACTCCAGTTTTCGATCTTGTTTCATCAAGTTAAAAAACTATCATTTTCCAAAACAAAAATGAAATACTATAATTGTTGCATTAGTTGCATAAGCATACAGCTAGAAAACTTTCTTCTTTTCACTGATGCTTCCAACGAGTCAAAAATGCTCCCCGTCTCCGTGCGTGATCGTGCTCGTGGTCCCCCCCTGCCACAGCGTGCCCAGCATCTAGCATGGTACGTCATGTTGTTTGTTATTTCAACAAGTTTACATTTTATCCAATGAAAAACTTGCAAAGTGATATCATACTTGATAGCCTCACTTCAAATCAAAAGTGAACGTTTGAATCTGAGGCACATACCTTATATGGGCAAGTAAAAGTCTACACAGACACAGACACAGAACACAACATTTTTGACTCGCGACGCGCATGCGCAAGCGAGTATATGTTGGTGAGTGGGGAAAATGTTGTGTTCTGTGTCTGTGTCTGTGTCTGTGTCTGTGTCTGTGTCTGTGTCTGTGTAGACTTCCTACTTGCCCATATAAGGTATGTGCCTCAGATTCAAACGTTCACTTTTGATTTGAAGTGAGGCAACCAAGTATGATATCACTTTGCAAGTTTTTCATTGGATAAAATGTAAACTTGTTGAAATAACAAACAACATGACGTACCATACTAGATGCTGGGCACGCTGTGGCAGGGGGGGGGGACCACGAGCACGATCACGCACGGAGACGGGGAGCATTTTTGACTCGTTGGAAGCATCAGGTGAAAAGAAGAAAGTTTTCTAGCTGTATGCTTATGCAACTAATACAACAATTATAGTATTTCATTTTTGTTTTGGAAAATGATAGTTTTTTAACTTGATGAAACAAGATCGAAAACTGGAGTCAAAATGTTTGCGTGAGTGGTCTCAAAACAAAGGTTTTTTGAATTTGCTGCGCCAACACTAAATTCGTCTCTCTCTCCATAAGTCTCGCAAGACGAAACTCTTCTGAAGACCTGGATTGGACCGTAACAACTGAAGACAAAACAGTACAATGAACAAAACTCATATGATTCCATAGAATTAATGTTTAACAGTTGCCAATAATTTATTAAATAACAAATGAACTAACCAATTATCAACATAAGTTTTATTTTCAAAACGGGCATCCAGCTCTTTCAGAGATATCTAGGTAGGCCTTCACAACCCGATTCTTTATCATCACTGCCGTACCAAGCTCTGGGTCTTCTTGCAAGAGGTTCTCCTTCGTGCGAGTTTCAGCTATACGAACTGACTACTGAATAGTCTTCGTCTTCTTCGCTATCCTCAGGAAGACTTCGTCCTTCGTTGTCAGAGGAATTTGTTTTGAGCTACTATTTTCGAAATCCGACATGACATTTTGAAAAGATTTTAGCCAGACACTGTTTCAACACAGGCCGGGCAGCTCTTGTTCAGAGAACAATAGTTGAAGAACAATAGCACGGTTCATTCTGACGTCACACTGAATCAAAATCTTGAAAGTTTTATTTTTTTCAAAATTTGTTAACATTTCTGTTTTAATTGAAAGCAACGAGAATTGACTCATAATGTGAGGAAAATATAGCGCAGACCTGGCTGTGTTTGAGCTTGGAAAAAATATACTTAAACTCGTCAGAAAACACTCAAAATAGGTTCATAGTGATACTCAGATCTTTTTCTCTCCATCTCGTAAGAAAATCGTTTCCTTCTCATTTCAGGCTGCATAAGCCCTTTAATTTAATATTACTTTCTTCACTTTCTGGATAATACAGTGAAATAAAAGCCATCTGTCGCGAGTCACCTCAAGGTTCCTTTGATTCCCCACTCACCAACATATACTCGCTTGCGCATGCGCTTCGCGAGTCAAAAAGGCAAATCCTTCGGAAAAAGCCAAATTATTTTCTTCAAGTCAATGACGGTATGAAAAACTAAATTTCTAAAATTTAGCTCAGAAAAACAACTCAACCCTATACAGGGGTACAGAGAGGGCAAGAGAGAGACATTATGCGTTATGCGTTATACGACGTTATGTTACGTGGTAGAGCCACTGTAGATCAGTGGGTACAGCGCATTAGGAAAAGAGCAGGTGCATGTCTAGCACTTTGCAGAGTGACAGTCAACTCTGTCTGGTCTGATTCGAACACCCGTCCCTTGAAGAGCATGGAAATTTTTCGATTTTGAAAAAGTTCGAATTATAAAGGCTCGCTTTCAAACAAATTCTTATAATTGCAAATTCTTCAAGCAAATTCTTATAATATAAGAATATGCTCCTTATTAATTCTTAAGGGGACGGAGAAATTCGCTTGAATTTGATTGAGCTCTAACTCTAACTACAGTTACTCGCATCGCATAAAAAAAAATCATTTGATATTCGTGATCAGCGTGTTAGATTTGATCTATAAAGCTCAACTTGTTTTAGATTGTAGGCCCCTTTAATAAATTTTTAGTGGGGGGGGGCAAATGATGAAAAGGGCCCTACTGGCCCTGAATTCGTGTTTCTTAAAAACAAAGATAATATACAAACTTCTAATTTTCTCACCACTGTGTAGCATCCTCCTAATATTGACATTATTTTAGCAATTAGTAGCCTGTTTCTTAAAATTCTTTTCCAGAAATTTATTCACCACTGGGCTTTTACTAATGTTATGTGGGTCGTTGTTTAACTACAATTGTCATCTTGAATTTGACACCTATTTGTTTACAGTATTAAGTATGAGCGTGGTTGGCTGGTGCACCCGCTTGAAAGTGTGAAGGCGCGTGCGAATCCACGCTATGGTCCCAGGTGCACAAAAATGGGGCACCATGTCACCACGCTTGTTTTGATTATTATTATAAACATAAATAGAGTAAAGTAGGAGAGTAAAAATCACTTAAAGTTACAGTAGAGTCAGTCAACCTCGGAGAGTCAAAGAGAAGATAAATGGTACAGTGGCGGCCTTCGGGTCAGCCGTACCGCATCAAAAAAAAATCGTTGTCTTTATTGCTTGAAACCTTAGCGTTATCAGCACCATTGCTTAGCGAGACATCGCCTACTGAATTTCTGGCTGCCGTCCCCAGCTCTGGGGTGAACTTTATACAGAAACACCCTATGACACTTAAATATTGTTAAACCCAAAATTTTGCTTGTATTTTTTGTTTTCGCTTGGCTCGCAGTTTTCTCTTGCGAGGGAAATATACAATACACCAACTGTTGTGGCTATTTGTTTGTGTCGTGATTACACCATTTTGGATCAACAAAGCCGTGCTATTGCTCATGGATGACTCGTTTGCGCTTAAACCCAGTAATTGATCATAGTAGAAACGTGTTAGGGTCAGAGCGTTTACAACTTAAAACCTAAATTTGTTGACGCACTTTGCCCATTAAACCCCAGTGGGTACATACTGTACATAATGCGTTAACTCGAGCTTTATTAAAAGCTCGAGTTAACGCATTTCATTGTGAAACTACAAGCCTGGGAACCAGGCTTGTAGTTTCACAATGAAAAATATCAATCTTTGTCAATATCCTCACAAATCTTTAAGACAACGTGATGCCCGGCATAAAGAGACATGAATATAGCGAGGATGGTTACTATGCAAATAACATTGATATATACATTCCTTGAGAAATGAAAAAGCTGTTGGTTAATAATCACCAGGACTCTTCAATCCTTTAAAACAGCAAACCAAAAATCAACAAATTAGAATTTTTCGCCTATTTATAACCATATACAAGCATCTTATCTTGATTCTATTGATCGCATGTACTGTGGTTGTTTAGTAATATAAATTGTAAGAGTCTTGTTGCAAAAAATTAACTCTTCTTTGTCAAGACAAGCAGTTATCCAAGTGAAATAAACAGAAGAGTAAATTTCGCGGTTCCCTGGGAAATCCCCCCCCCATGATGCTACGGGCAATGATAATGTTATTGTATGTATACACGTTTCTTTTTATAAGAAACTTAGCTAGATCAGCCCATACCTTAAAAGGTTTTCAATTTGGCATAACAATTTTGCTGTTTAGTACTGAAAGTTTCTAAATTGGTTTCTTATTCTCGAGATCAAAGCCAACCGCTTGAAACATTTTCTCACAACATTTCGTGATGTGGTCGACTTTGCCTGATGTCTTCACTAACTTATTTCAGGAGAAAGTGGGAAAATACATCAAGCTAAGCAAGTGCCGACTGGGAATAAATGCTGTTAAGAGGGGTGTTCAAAGGTACTAAACATCAACTAAACAGTGATGTTCAGTGAAATGTTGCAGCCGCTTGAACAGGGCTTCAATGACACTATTATTTTGCAGTAAAGCATTTTTAATGGGTGTAAGCCCAGATGGTCACGTAAAAACTCGTGCAAATCAAAATAAGAAATTATACAATCTTCTACAAACACAAATTAACAAAATTCTTGATATTCACTGAGACCATGCCGTGCGCAAATTAAAGTCGACAGACTCTACGAATAGAAATTATACAGTATGCTTCTTAAATTCTTGATCAGTCTAGTTCTAGTTTCTTAATAAACCAGTTTCTCATTTAAAAAAATCGTGTATACGGTTCAAGGTTTGAGTATTCGGCTTAATAAATCGGTAAAAATATTCAATTACTATAAGCGCTGGAGATATTTACCAATTACTATAGTCCATCACATGTTACTCATCGAGACATTCAAGTACGTGAATCTGTAGTGTGTCTAAATCTGGAAACGGGACATGACATTTCGGACACAGCCGCTGCACATTTTGGTCGACGTCTTGCGGTGGCGCTTCGACACTGCTTCGGAATGAATCGTTCGGTGCATACTTGCCTTGGCCTCCTTCCGATGGATGGCCACCACCAGGTCCTCCTCGAAAGTACAGGCCGGGTACATCTTGGCGGTGCTGGCCATCGATGCCGATCGAGCCAACATTGCTCACACCCACACCGTAGCGCCTTTGCAGCTGGGCCATTTCTTGACGTTGTGCTGCGGTGACCTCCTCGCGAAGTCTACTGTTCTCAAGTTTATGGCGGTGCACATCGTCTCTAAGAATCAGAATGTCGTTGTGTTGTTTCTCGCGTGCTTCCCGCTCCATTTTGAAGTCCGATTCGTACAATTTCATCTGAACAAAAAATAATTATATTCGTCTCGGGTCTGAAGATGGAGATGAATATTGAAGAGAAGGGGGCAAGATAAAAGGACAAAGGAGGGAAAACGAAGAAGGGGGGAGTAATTGATTGAAGCTACAAGTTACATTCTTCAGTTACAGAGAAAACATAACGCAAGCAGAACTTACAAACGTCATCAACTGTCGAAAATAAAAATTGGAACTGCGGACTTTTTGGAAACATTTAGGTATGATAGATGATTGGTTGAAAGAGCATCCACATCCCTAAGTAGTGCAGGCAGAGGCGGCGCTACAGGGATGTGGGGGTGCAGTACCACCCCAAAAGACACAAAGCAGCATTTTACTTGACAAAACATTTTGTACTGCTTACTCGGTAGAACCTGGTAGCTGTCAGCTTAAATTTAGAAATTGATGACTGTATTTATATTGACTTGGCAACCAGGCACAATACACCCCTCAGCCCAAGAGATTATTCTAGTGTTGACGACTGAACAAAAGCAATGATTACCTGTTCTTTTAATATTTCCACAGTCTCAACTTCTTCTTTCAACTTGGATATGTAAGCATCCTTTCCTGCTAGCTGCTTCTCGAGATTTCGGCAAACGTCTTCAAGGTTTCCAATTCTTTGCGACATTCCGAATTTCATCTCATCAAAATACTTTAACTGCTTTTCCATCTAAAACCAAATAAAAATATATAACACAACCGTAGCAACAACACATCCCGATGATTCTATCCGCCCCAACTTGGCCGGCAATTAAAATTGATAGCCAAAAATATTTCATCACGAAACTGAGCTTATTCCTTTTGATAAAAATATAATCTAGCACATGACATTAATGGTCAATATAAATTGGTGAAAAATATGTACAAAAATATACGGATGAATTGTGTCAAAGAATGGACATGAAATTAATATAAAAATAAATGACTGTTATTTTTTTTATTTTATATAATGTTAATCTATATTTATTCATTCGTGTTCTCACTAATTCGGTGAAAAGCATGTACCTTAAACCCTCAAACAAGTCCACGGAAACCTATTTGCAAAAATGAATTCTTGGTAGAGGCTTATTCGAAGGGGGGGGGCTTATTCAGAGGTGGGACTTACTCAAGGATAAACCACATATATGAAAGAGTCAATATAGAAATAGGAAAATGAATAACAAATAAACAGGCATACGAAATGTTTGATACTTACATTAGCTGATTGTTGTTTCACCGCCTGAAGACTGTTAAGCGTGGATTGATAATCCTTCTTCGACTTTTCAAAATTGGATTCCAGGATTTCATTGACGTGTCTTGAGAAAGAAAATCACAAAATCTTGAATACCGTATTTCCTTGATTAAGCGTCCCCTTCAAATAAGCGCCACCTTTGTACAAACGCCCCTTACAAGCGCCCCCTACAAGACCCTCTCAAATACTGAGTTGGAAACGACTTTCTTTGAAGATTTTTCGGCATTGTTTCGTTGAGAGCATGAAAACTGTTTAATTTAAAAGATGTGTTTTAAAAAAATCTTTCCTTGAAGTTGTAATAAACGCCCCTGATCACAGGGACTCGAGGTAATACCTCTAGTAATACCTCTAGCACAGATAAAGAATGAAGTGAACTTGATCTGGTTTGTGCAAATGGTTCTGCTTCGGTGGCCCACTCTTCGAAGGTAAAATCCGCTATATAGAAGTCTCAGTAATGACTTGAGTTATATCATGTATAATGAGAATACGTACTGATATTCTTCCACGACTTTCTTCAATTCGCGTAATTCATGCTGTCCTGCTAGCATTTGTTCCCTTGACACGGCCAACTCCTGTCGCAAATTGTTGACGGCGTCGCGATCAGCTGACTTCTGTCTCGAGTAGACGACAGTCTGAGCCTCAAACTCAAGTAGTCGCTTGCGCAGATTCGCATTGCTACAAAAAACAAGGCAACAGTTTAATCAAAATAGGTTAAAATATATTATTATAATTAATGTCGTAGAGGTAATTTCCCTGACATTTTACCATGAAATGTAAACTGGTGTCATCTCTTAGATAGCTACATAGACTACACCCATAGGCGTGGGAGCAGAGGAGCTTTTGGGGCACACGCCCTTCTTGACAAAAGTGCCATCAAAATTTCAAAATGTATCCTTTAGCTGAAGACATGGGGTGTAGTTCAAGCGCACTTTAACTCGTGTGCTCCCCCCACTCACATCCCAAATGGCCCCATGTCTCCATAGACCCCTTTTTGATTTAAATATGCAATAACGATCTGTTTGATTTTGCGTCAAACACCAAGCTCAAGCTGATCGTATATTTTCAGATTAAGTGTTCAAAGTCACCAATCGCAAACCCACGAAAAATAAGACCTCTTTTTGCATATATATATATTTGCATATTATAACGAGATTTAACTCCCCCTGGAGTTAAGTGTTGATTACTAATACTGTAATACTATAATACTACTAGCTGTTAACATTGTTAAAATGAGTGCTGCTGTGATTTAACCAGGACTAAAGCATCTAGCATTTGATTAAAACGATATGTTTTGAAATGAGTGCTTCAAAAAATATCGAGAGGGGGTGCTTAGCATGCTTGGAAGCCCATATATCTATATTGGTAACAGGTCGCTTCTCTATATTTGATGTGCTTGAATGTTGTCATTGTGTTTGACATATCTTATTGACATTTACGTTTCATAGCTGGATTTTGGAATTTCAGCAATGATAGATTTCAGCAAATTATTCTTAATCAAGAGAACGTGGACGCTCAGTTCAGTTTGATGCTCAAAGTTAAAATTCAAATCTTTGTTGTGATGTGATGTGACTTCACAATTAACACAAAACAATACCAAAAACAGAGGAATAAATGTAGAAAACCTTAGATTAAAAAGAAACCTAAATTAAATGCACATCAAAAATTTAAAATCTGAATTCAGGATTTTCTGGACCGGGATTACTTTCAAAAAAACAATAAAACATAATGATGGTGCAAATGATGATAGAATAGTTTTTGAGGCCTACTATACTTCAGTACAGCTTTTCTTATCTGCTTGCACGCATTCATTTTTATAAACTTATCCCCACGACAAGAAAGCAACTCCTTTGTTCTTGTGGAAATAAAAATGGCCTTTTTTAGGCCTTCTCGATTCTGGTCACGAATAAGAGTTAATAACCAGCAAATAAGCCAACCAAATATCGTTTTCTCAATGTTTCCAAAAACGTCTCACTGCACTGCAGCAAAGATTACCGCCATCGCCATTGATGAATTGATAATATAAAACCAGCATGCGGCTAAACAGAGGAGGATTTAAAGTGCCTCTACACCTTATTTTTTTATTCTTTACATCGATAAAACTTTCTTTGCTGATTTTAGATCCAAATATTTTTTAAATCCGACGTATAGTTAACGAGTTATAACGTGGTGAAGTGTCGATGTTTCGCCATTTTCGCCATTTTTTTGGTTAACTTTCAGGACTGGGTCGAGCCAACTATGACATCATAGTTGAGCCTAGTTGTGCCCCGCTCATTTTCCCGTACTGAAGCAACAAATCTGACATCGATTTTCTCTCACACGATGGGCTCGATATTTGTTTTTTGACTTTGATGATAAGAAACAGGTTGGCGCATAATGGCATTTGAGTTTGAAAGGCTTGCGATGAGATTGTAGCTGTGGGGAGGAATTACAAAATTCCCATGTAGTGCCTGCTTGTTGTGCTCAGTGGCGGCGGGCGTAGGCCTACATTCAGTATAATAAATAGTGTTTGCGCTTTGGCGTGTCTGTCTTGTTATGTGTATTCGTGGGTATCTGTGCAATGTTGGTGATCAGAATTGAATAGAAAGTTTCCATAAATTAACACTGTTAGTCGGATAGTAGTTCATGACAGTAGGGATTGCAGTGCCGAGGAATGCGAAGATGGCGAGGGGATAGGATTGATCGTATCGTAGAGAGTAAAGCAGACCGATGATAGTGATACCGATGAAGGAGAACCTGAGATGCATTTGATCCTATGGCTGAGAACTCTTTCACTCAAAGCCATGGAAGAGATTTGAGCAAGAAAAGAAATATTGAAAGAAAACTTTCTTGGCATTTGACTGGATCTGAATTATTATCTTTTTGTTGTGTATCTGATGAAGTAAAAATGTGTATCAAAATTCAATATACGCAATATAATTTAGGCCATCATATCCGTGTCTAAACCTTTAGGGTTTGAAGAAGCCTGAAAAGATTCGGTTTTCATTTGGAACAGCAAGTGTAGAAAATCTGCAACACGATTCCTTATTACTACCCATGAATTTCGTTATTGTACCGAAATTATTGCGCTTTGTTGTTTGATTTATTTCATTCATGATGATGCGTGCGTCCATAGAATTTCTTCCGTTGTTGCGAATTGATGAAATCTATCCATCTCCTTCTCCTTACAGTTTTAGGGCGATCATCCTGATAAAGCAATTCTGATTTATCGGGTGTATTTCCATGGGCTAGCAAAACACATCGATATGGCATATTTTCCCAGTTTCACACATAAATCTAATCTAACAATCTTTAACCATGTTTTGATGCTCTTCTTGTGATCCCCGTCCAGTTCCCGTACAGTTTTAACATTGCACGGCATACGGCCGCCGCCACTGAGCATAACGAGCAGCCACTACATGGGAATTTTGTAATTCCTCCCCACAGCTGCAAACTCATCGCAAGCCTTTCAAACTCAAATGCCATAATGCGCCGACCTGTTTCTTATCATCAAAGTCAAAAAAACAAATATCGAGCCCATCGTGTGAGAGAAAATCGATGTCAAATTTGTTGCTTCAGTACGGGAAAATGAACGGGGCACAACTAGGCTCAACTATGATGTCATAGTTGGCTCGACCCAGTCCTAAAAGTTAACCACGAAAAAGTGGCACGCGTTGCCTCGTATCTCAAAAATTACTTGTCATATCAAAAAAATATAAACGGGTTCAGAATCAGCGCATTCGAATCTATAGTTTTAGCCAATAAAAAAATAAGGTGTAGAGGCACTTTAAGGCCACGCGCGGGATAGAATCCGACAAACATCTTCACAAACATCCAAGATTTTTTCTCGAGAAGGACTCGATTATATTCTGCTGCGCAGCCGCTTCACTTCGTTCCGCTACGCAGCAGCAATTACTATTGCTATGGC
Organism: Sanderia malayensis; assembly: GCA_013076295.1. Taxonomy (NCBI): domain Eukaryota; kingdom Metazoa; phylum Cnidaria; class Scyphozoa; order Semaeostomeae; family Pelagiidae; genus Sanderia; species Sanderia malayensis. The sequence goes on along the minus strand of RQOL01000616.1, from coordinate 6,232,366 downwards.
CAAATACTGCTTGCAGTAGCATCAACTCCGCAATAAGCGACAAACAACAAATATAGAATCGACACTATTGCTTCGCTTCCTCTTACTTACACCCTTCACAGCACCCCTACTCCCACTCCTTGCATAAACACCTTCTTACTCACCTTTCTTGCTCTTCAGCCAATTTTTCTTGCACCTTGGACATTTCTTCAATCTTGGCCAACAAATTGTGCTTCTGCTGGACAAGTATTTGGTTATCCTCCTCCAACTGAGTGTAGCTAGCATGTTGTTGTTCCGCCCGCCCTTCCAGCTCTGCCTGCAGTTGGAAAACCTGCTCTTGCAGGCTGGCTATGGTTTCCTTGCATTCAGCTGCTTGGTGCATTTCTAAGCTGGATGACTGCGGCTTGGGAACAACTTCAAATTGATCCGTCTCAAGAGAAACACTGCCTCCTTTTGATGCGGAGACAGTGCTGCTATTTGCAGCCTCCTATAAATTGGAAAGAATTCGTTTGAGAATTTACAACAGACAAAAACATAAACAGAATATCGGCAAACAATTGGGACCAAAGAATACCAAGTTGTCACATTACTATCCTGTTACTGGACAACAGGGGTTAATTGTAATATTAATTGATTACATAAAAAAACCAGATATCTAATTTGTTATTTTAATGGGAAATGCGTCGCGTGGTTATGTGAGGGTTCACAGAAATATTAGCTGATAGAGGAATCAATTACTTCAATTTCTGCTTAAATTTCAAGTACCTGTTCTAGACTCTCAATCGTTGATTTTAAATTCAAGATGATTTGTAATTTATCTTCATTTTCCTGGGATAGAGTATTTCTCTCCACACACAATGCATTGATTTTATCCATATCCTTGTTTTCTCTTTTCCTCATCATTTCAATCTATATAATCAACAAACATTTGTATGCGTTTAATTATAGAAGTGCAAGTTCGTCCATAAGATTGAAATCAATTCATTCAACTGACCCTTCTGTTCAGTAGTGCAAGTTCTTTCACAGTTTCATCATGTGACTCATGGCTCTAAGATGAAAGAAAATATTTCCTGAATAAATCACAAAAAAATGCTGAGTAAAATACAAATATCCTCTTATTGATCAGATCTTGACAATAACATCCCATACAAATCGCTACGCTAATATTGAAAAAGCCATTTAATAAGTTCAACTAGTTTCGTGGGTTACCTTGAGCATTTCTGAAAGTTCCAAAGTCTTTTGTTTTTCTGCTGCTATCTCGTCTTTCAGTCCTTCAATAGCTATTTCATAAGTCTCCCGAATTTCACCAATCTCCTCTAAATCAGCCTAAAAATTTGCGCAAAATTAAATCTTTCATATTGGGCAATTCAGTGACAAAAATGAACATGGATGCTGTGGCATAATCCAAAGTCAATCAAAGCCTCAAGAAATCTAAGATATGTCTAATTCCCTGGGTGCTGGATTCAACAAGACCTGATTACGATGCAATTATACTGCCATTGGCTTAAAACAAATACAAGCAGCATCTATGTCACTTATTTTCCAGACACATTCTACAAGGTAAGATGTGATACCTTCTTGTGATGCCCAACACTGAACGCATTCATTCCCATGATGCGTTCAGTGTTCATGATGCGCAAGTGCATTCCCATGATGCATTCTGACAGTAAATATGTGCAAGAAATCCACGAATTTTAACATACCTTCATGTGAAGTGATGTCTCTTGGCTCTTCCTTGCACACATAGCATTCAGAGCTTCTACTTTCTCTTCCAATTCCTGATTCTCATCCTGCAATTTTTGCATCTCGTTACCTTTATTCTCAAGCTCCTTCTTTAAATTTTCAATTGCCTTGCTCTGTTGAGGAGAAGCAATCTGCATGATTTCAACTGATGGTTGCTCTGATTCCAGTTGTTCAATGTTTTGCTGCTGCTGTCTAATGAATTTCTTGCACTTTCCATTCTCTGTTTGTAGTTTTTCATTCAGTTCCTGTATTTCATCAAACTTTTCTCGCAAGACCTTCAGGCTTTCACTGTCCTTCATTCGTTCGCTCAAATCCGCCTTCAAGTCATCGATCAAAGAACTATCTGTGACAGTATATACTCCACGCTCTTGAATAGAATGTTGCAGCCCAATAACATCATTTGAAATTGATTCAAGAAGATCCTGTGATTCTTGAATCGGATAACCCAAACTCTTATCTACCTACAAATCAGGGAAAAACAAATTTGAATGGTATTAGTGTGATAATAGGTTATCACCCTATCTATTTGTCCTGTGTTTTTTAAAGCTTTTGGCTCTTAGAAGTAACAGGAGAAATCGAGATAGAAATGTGTGTCTATAACAATGAGCAATATGAAAAGAGAGAAAATACGAAAATGTTTAAAGATGACATATATATCAAATGCATGTGTCTGTGTGCACAAACATTTATCTGTCATCAATTCTTTATCTATTGTGATGCTCATCTGTTCCAGTAGTGATAACAATAATCATAAATTAAATTCATAACATTGGTACAGCATGTGTATTGAATAATAATGATACATACATTCCCCACAAAACTGAGGTTGGATATGTTAAAGAGCCAATAAACAGGTTAAAGAATTTGTTAAAGAAGTTCATGAGAATTTGAGCTTAACCATCTTACTTGAAACCTTTAGAAATATTAGGAAATGCAGAAAATTATAAATCTTACTTCAATGATATAGTCAATGGATGCGTTCATAAAAATTCAAACAAAATAAACTTACATCACTGTGAAGTATGGAGGCTTTTTTTACATTTCTTGCTATTTCAATCAAAGCAGGCATAATATGCTTTCTAAGTTCTAATTCCAATTCAGGAATACTATTTGTTGGTGTGGATATCTTGAAGGTCTGGTAGTCAATAGCTAATCCCTTAAGGTGCTTGTTTTCAGCATGCAGCTGGTCAAGTTTGTTTTGTGTGGCAGTCTGCTCTAGGTTCTGTTGCTTTTGCATGGTCTCAAGCTCACTGCAATACTCCTGCAAAAACATACACTCTTAGCAAAAAAAATGTCAATTATGGTAGATCATGTTTATGACAAAGATTCTTACTGTAATGTTTTGTTATAGGTATATCAAATAAAGTTCAGTGAGAGTAGTTAACGAAAGCAAATTCAAATCTATTTACCTAAATGTAAACAAATGTTTTTTAAGAACTTTATACAACAATATGAATAACAATATATACTCAAAAATACCTTCGTTATATGGCTTGATTTTATTTTGTATATATGAACAAGGTATGTATATAGTAATGTGGAAAACAAAAAAATAAATTATAAGGGCTTACTTGTATCAATGCATTGTGCTTCAAAAGACTTTCTTTCAGAAGGGCATTTTCCTTCACCAGTTTCTTGATATTTTTAACTACAATTAATTCCTCTGGATTAAGTCCTCTGAGATCCACAGCATCATCCATGATTTCGGAAACTTCAAAGCTCTCTTTTTCGTCTTCTGTTTTGCTTTTATTTCGCACAAACACAAAGTCTTCACCTTCCAAGTCAGTGAAAGATGTCTTCTCACTGTCCAATGATTTCGTGGACATCTGTTACTTTCAAGATCCTCTTTCACGTGAAACTGTTCAAATGAAATTTTAATACAGCAAGGGAAAGTCTGCTGACACTATTATGGGACTTCTCTAACATGAAATATTATCTTTTTTCACTTTGTCTTCCTCCTCCTGACCTTCCCCCGTGCCTTGCCTTCAGTGTTGGGAAATATTTATGTATGGCCTAATCCAAATTCCAATAAGCCAAAGCTTGCAAAGAAACGAAAATAAACCTTGTTACGGACATCAGATTTTGACCAAATCTTCGTAGCTGTATAACCATATAGTATTGTTAGTTAGAATAAACTCCATCAGCGTCCTTAAAGAAGTTTTCTTTCACAATCTGCTAAAGTGACGAAATAACTTTCACCCGAAGCTTCTCCACTTCTAGAATCACAACGCAAGCAAAATGAAGGGGGATGACCCTACTTTCGGTTTCTAAATGTGACAAGATGATTCCACTTGCTATTGTGGGTCGTACTAAAGTACGGAACGCGAAAAGAAACGAAAACGCAGTAGGGGGCGGAACGAAAAGGGATTATCAAAATGCGAAACGATTACGTAAACAAGGACATGGTCGATTATTAACATTAGGAACGATCACTATAACACAAAACGCGCCTGTTGTTTTTCGACCCCCCCCCGACATTATGTGAAAGTTGCTCCGGTCTATGTTTAACAGATTTTGCAGAAGAAAGTCGAAAAAAGCGCGTTTCGTATTGTAGTAATCGTTCCTTATTTTAATAATTGGTCATGCCCTTGTTTACGTAATTATTTCGCATTTTAGTAATTCGTTTCGTTTCGTTCCGTTCCGTTCCTCCTTCGATTCCGTTTCTCGCTTCGTTTCGCGTTCCGTACTTTAGTAGGAGCCGTTATTGTCATAAGCGAAATATTGCGAAACATTTCTTCTTCGCACTTCTGAGAAGTGCACATGAACAGTTGACATCGGCTTACTTACTGGAATACCTGCTAACTCGAACATTCGCTTGCTCGGACGAATCTTCGTTTCCCTTGGAGCAAATAGTGTCCACTTACTCGAACTCTACGAACCAACTTTTTTCATAAATTGTTTTCACTTATTACAACGTAAACAAAAGAAGAACAATATTATAATGAATAAGATAACCAGAAGCTTCATATTAGGAAAACGATGTTAATAGTTTCCTATAAACGACTATATATTCGGTCGCACAAACAAGCGACCATCTTCAGAGTCAATTAAATCCAATAACGTAAGTTAACAAGTTAAAAATCGTTAACAAAGCTCGATAATACTACCAGCAAAAATCAAAAGAACGATATATACGAAAAAGGAACGTCAATTAAAAAGTTGTAAAGGAGTTGATTTCTCTTGGCAATTGAGCATAGGTTTTTCTCTTTTAATCATAATTGATTCTGCTATGGTTCGAATATAATAATTTTTTAACTTTTTATGTTTATTTATTACTGTGAAATCTTCAATTGTTGGTACCCTGTGTCCTGTTTCCAAATGATGTGTAAAAACGTGCGATTTCGAATCTCTGCCACAATGGTCTTTTATCCTTTCCGAAAAACGTCTGGCCGTCTCGCCAATGTAAGTTGCCCCACAATCTTCTTCTATACATTTGTACTGATAAACAATGCCGTGCTCATGTTCCTTCATGTGTTTGTCTTTAACATTAAAGCACGTACTCATCTTGGTGCCAGTGTAAACAATCTTAGTCACATGACTATTATCCACTTTGTCGATAACTTTAACCAATGAGTTAATCAGAAAAATTAAAAAATTATTATAAAAAATAAAAAAATAAAAAAAAAAAAAAAAAAATAAAATTTTTTAAAAAATTATTATATTCGAACCATAGCAGAATCAATTATGATTAAAAGAGAAAAACCTATGCTCAATTGCCAAGAGAAATCAACTCCTTTACAACTTTTTAATTGACGTTCCTTTTTCGTATATATCGTTCTTTTGATTTTTGCTGGTAGTATTATCGAGCTTTGTTAACGATTTTTAACTTGTTAACTTACGTTATTGGATTTAATTGACTCTGAAGATGGTCGCTTGTTTGTGCGACCGAATATATAGTCGTTTATAGGAAACTATTAACATCGTTTTCCTAATATGAAGCTTCTGGTTATCTTATTCATTATTAAATTGGTTGCCCGAATCAATATTTTTAAAAGAACAATATTGTAATAAAATTATTCATCATCAAAATTCTCAAGAAGGTCAGCTTTAGTTTCCATTTTCACTCTGCGTTTTCACGCGAAAGTCGCGAAAGTTTCTGCCCACTGTACAACTACTACGAAGTATTAAACGCAGTACCTTTGACAAAATA